>JAIOKQ010000013.1:1200000-1780131 GCA_020654165.1 Oryctes rhinoceros | reverse complement strand
CTTTAAACGCTCGTATCTCCCGAACCGTTTGAGCCAGCGGGCCGAAATTTCAGGGGCAACATATGCGGTCATAGGGCCATCGATTGGCGCCGTCGGATCGCCGAAATCGCGCACTTTAGATTTTGGCTATTTCAAAATTTCATCATTTTGGTCGCAAATTTTCGCGACTTGTCTGTATCTCGGCCGCCGGTCGAGCTGCGGGGATGCATTAGGGCTCGTTCGAAAGGTCTCGACGAGCTTATTAAGTGCGCGAAGTTTCAGCTCCCTAGCTCCAACCGTTCGGAAGTTACGGCGTTCCAAAGTTGAGAAATGAAAATTCCTATTTTTCAACTTTGAAGCCAAAAAACCCGCCAAAACGAAGAGCTAGAGGCTTCAGCTTAGGCGCAATCGATCCGCCGTTCAATTCTCTTTAAAATGAGTGGTCACTTCGCATATCTCGGATGCATAGTTGAGGAGATAATCGACGAAAACCGGAGCGATGTTGATTTTCAGTCCGATTTTCGGCCGTTTCGGCGACATTTTCGAAAACTTTAAACGCTCGTATCTCCCGAACCGTTTGAGCCAGCGGGCCGAAATTTCAGGGGCAACATATGCGGTCATAGGGCCATCGATTGGCGCTGTCGGATCGCCGAAATCGCGCACTTTAGATTTTGGCTATTTCAAAATTTCATCATTTTGGTCGCAAATTTTCGCGACTTGTCTGTATCTCGGCCGCCGGTCGAGCTGCGGGGATGCATTAAGGCTCGTTCGAAAGGTCTCGACGAGCTTATTAAGTGCGCGAAGTTTCAGCTCCCTAGCTCCAACCGTTCGGAAGCTACGGCGTTCCAAAGTTGAGAAATGAAAATTCCTATTTTTCAACTTTGAAGCCAAAAAACCCGCCAAAACGAAGAGCTAGAGGCTTCAGCTTAGGCGCAATCGATCCGCCGTTCAATTCTCTTTAAAATGAGTGGTCACTTCGCATATCTCGGATGCATAGTTGAGGAGATAATCGACGAAAACCGGAGCGATGTTGATTTTCAGTCCGATTTTCGGCCGTTTCGGCGACATTTTCGAAAACTTTAAACGCTCGTATCTCCCGAACCGTTTGAGCCAGCGGGCCGAAATTTCAGGGGCAACATATGCGGTCATAGGGCCATCGATTGGCGCCGTCGGATCGCCGAAATCGCGCACTTTAGATTTTGGCTATTTCAAAATTTCATCATTTTGGTCGCAAATTTTCGCGACTTGTCTGTATCTCGGCCGCCGGTCGAGCTGCGGGGATGCATTAGGGCTCGTTCGAAAGGTCTCGACGAGCTTATTAAGTGCGCGAAGTTTCAGCTCCCTAGCTCCAACCGTTCGGAAGCTACGGCGTTCCAAAGTTGAGAAATGAAAATTCCTATTTTTCAACTTTGAAGCCAAAAAACCCGCCAAAACGAAGAGCTAGAGGCTTCAGCTTAGGCGCAATCGATCCGCCGTTCAATTCTCTTTAAAATGAGTGGTCACTTCGCATATCTCGGATGCATAGTTGAGGAGATAATCGACGAAAACCGGAGCGATGTTGATTTTCAGTCCGATTTTCGGCCGTTTCGGCGACATTTTCGAAAACTTTAAACGCTCGTATCTCCCGAACCGTTTGAGCCAGCGGGCCGAAATTTCAGGGGCAACATATGCGGTCATAGGGCCATCGATTGGCGCCGTCGGATCGCCGAAATCGCGCACTTTAGATTTTGGCTATTTCAAAATTTCATCATTTTGGTCGCAAATTTTCGCGACTTGTCTGTATCTCGGCCGCCGGTCGAGCTGCGGGGATGCATTAGGGCTCGTTCGAAAGGTCTCGACGAGCTTATTAAGTGCGCGAAGTTTCAGCTCCCTAGCTCCAACCGTTCGGAAGCTACGGCGTTCCAAAGTTGAGAAATGAAAATTCCTATTTTTCAACTTTGAAGCCAAAAAACCCGCCAAAACGAAGAGCTAGAGGCTTCAGCTTAGGCGCAATCGATCCGCCGTTCAATTCTCTTTAAAATGAGTGGTCACTTCGCATATCTCGGATGCATAGTTGAGGAGATAATCGACGAAAACCGGAGCGATGTTGATTTTCAGTCCGATTTTCGGCCGTTTCGGCGACATTTTCGAAAACTTTAAACGCTCGTATCTCCTGAACCGTTTGAGCCAGCGGGCCGAAATTTCAGGGGCAACATATGCGGTCATAGGGCCATCGATTGGCGCCGTCGGATCGCCGAAATCGCGCACTTTAGATTTTGGCTATTTCAAAATTTCATCATTTTGGTCGCAAATTTTCGCGACTTGTCTGTATCTCGGCCGCCGGTCGAGCTGCGGGGATGCATTAGGGCTCGTTCGAAAGGTCTCGACGAGCTTATTAAGTGCGCGAAGTTTCAGCTCCCTAGCTCCAACCGTTCGGAAGTTACGGCGTTCCAAAGTTGAGAAATGAAAATTCCTATTTTTCAACTTTGAAGCCAAAAAACCCGCCAAAACGAAGAGCTAGAGGCTTCAGCTTAGGCGCAATCGATCCGCCGTTCAATTCTCTTTAAAATGAGTGGTCACTTCGCATATCTCGGATGCATAGTTGAGGAGATAATCGACGAAAACCGGAGCGATGTTGATTTTCAGTCCGATTTTCGGCCGTTTCGGCGACATTTTCGAAAACTTTAAACGCTCGTATCTCCCGAACCGTTTGAGCCAGCGGGCCGAAATTTCAGGGGCAACATATGCGGTCATAGGGCCATCGATTGGCGCCGTCGGATCGCCGAAATCGCGCACTTTAGATTTTGGCTATTTCAAAATTTCATCATTTTGGTCGCAAATTTTCGCGACTTGTCTGTATCTCGGCCGCCGGTCGAGCTGCGGGGATGCATTAGGGCTCGTTCGAAAGGTCTCGACGAGCTTATTAAGTGCGCGAAGTTTCAGCTCCCTAGCTCCAACCGTTCGGAAGCTACGGCGTTCCAAAGTTGAGAAATGAAAATTCCTATTTTTCAACTTTGAAGCCAAAAAACCCGCCAAAACGAAGAGCTAGAGGCTTCAGCTTAGGCGCAATCGATCCGCCGTTCAATTCTCTTTAAAATGAGTGGTCACTTCGCATATCTCGGATGCATAGTTGAGGAGATAATCGACGAAAACCGGAGCGATGTTGATTTTCAGTCCGATTTTCGGCCGTTTCGGCGACATTTTCGAAAACTTTAAACGCTCGTATCTCCCGAACCGTTTGAGCCAGCGGGCCGAAATTTCAGGGGCAACATATGCGGTCATAGGGCCATCGATTGGCGCCGTCGGATCGCCGAAATCGCGCACTTTAGATTTTGGCTATTTCAAAATTTCATCATTTTGGTCGCAAATTTTCGCGACTTGTCTGTATCTCGGCCGCCGGTCGAGCTGCGGGGATGCATTAGGGCTCGTTCGAAAGGTCTCGACGAGCTTATTAAGTGCGCGAAGTTTCAGCTCCCTAGCTCCAACCGTTCGGAAGCTACGGCGTTCCAAAGTTGAGAAATGAAAATTCCTATTTTTCAACTTTGAAGCCAAAAAACCCGCCAAAACGAAGAGCTAGAGGCTTCAGCTTAGGCGCAATCGATCCGCCGTTCAATTCTCTTTAAAATGAGTGGTCACTTCGCATATCTCGGATGCATAGTTGAGGAGATAATCGACGAAAACCGGAGCGATGTTGATTTTCAGTCCGATTTTCGGCCGTTTCGGCGACATTTTCGAAAACTTTAAACGCTCGTATCTCCCGAACCGTTTGAGCCAGCGGGCCGAAATTTCAGGGGCAACATATGCGGTCATAGGGCCATCGATTGGCGCCGTCGGATCGCCGAAATCGCGCACTTTAGATTTTGGCTATTTCAAAATTTCATCATTTTGGTCGCAAATTTTCGCGACTTGTCTGTATCTCGGCCGCCGGTCGAGCTGCGGGGATGCATTAGGGCTCGTTCGAAAGGTCTCGACGAGCTTATTAAGTGCGCGAAGTTTCAGCTCCCTAGCTCCAACCGTTCGGAAGCTACGGCGTTCCAAAGTTGAGAAATGAAAATTCCTATTTTTCAACTTTGAAGCCAAAAAAACCCGCCAAAACGAAGAGCTAGAGGCTTCAGCTTAGGCGCAATCGATCCGCCGTTCAATTCTCTTTAAAATGAGTGGTCACTTCGCATATCTCGGATGCATAGTTGAGGAGATAATCGACGAAAACCGGAGCGATGTTGATTTTCAGTCCGATTTTCGGCCGTTTCGGCGACATTTTCGAAAACTTTAAACGCTCGTATCTCCCGAACCGTTTGAGCCAGCGGGCCGAAATTTCAGGGGCAACATATGCGGTCATAGGGCCATCGATTGGCGCCGTCGGATCGCCGAAATCGCGCACTTTAGATTTTGGCTATTTCAAAATTTCATCATTTTGGTCGCAAATTTTCGCGACTTGTCTGTATCTCGGCCGCCGGTCGAGCTGCGGGGATGCATTAGGGCTCGTTCGAAAGGTCTCGACGAGCTTATTAAGTGCGCGAAGTTTCAGCTCCCTAGCTCCAACCGTTCGGAAGCTACGGCGTTCCAAAGTTGAGAAATGAAAATTCCTATTTTTCAACTTTGAAGCCAAAAAACCCGCCAAAACGAAGAGCTAGAGGCTTCAGCTTAGGCGCAATCGATCCGCCGTTCAATTCTCTTTAAAATGAGTGGTCACTTCGCATATCTCGGATGCATAGTTGAGGAGATAATCGACGAAAACCGGAGCGATGTTGATTTTCAGTCCGATTTTCGGCCGTTTCGGCGACATTTTCGAAAACTTTAAACGCTCGTATCTCCCGAACCGTTTGAGCCAGCGGGCCGAAATTTCAGGGGCAACATATGCGGTCATAGGGCCATCGATTGGCGCCGTCGGATCGCCGAAATCGCGCACTTTAGATTTTGGCTATTTCAAAATTTCATCATTTTGGTCGCAAATTTTCGCGACTTGTCTGTATCTCGGCCGCCGGTCGAGCTGCGGGGATGCATTAGGGCTCGTTCGAAAGGTCTCGACGAGCTTATTAAGTGCGCGAAGTTTCAGCTCCCTAGCTCCAACCGTTCGGAAGCTACGGCGTTCCAAAGTTGAGAAATGAAAATTCCTATTTTTCAACTTTGAAGCCAAAAAAACCCGCCAAAACGAAGAGCTAGAGGCTTCAGCTTAGGCGCAATCGATCCGCCGTTCAATTCTCTTTAAAATGAGTGGTCACTTCGCATATCTCGGATGCATAGTTGAGGAGATAATCGACGAAAACCGGAGCGATGTTGATTTTCAGTCCGATTTTCGGCCGTTTCGGCGACATTTTCGAAAACTTTAAACGCTCGTATCTCCCGAACCGTTTGAGCCAGCGGGCCGAAATTTCAGGGGCAACATATGCGGTCATAGGGCCATCGATTGGCGCCGTCGGATCGCCGAAATCGCGCACTTTAGATTTTGGCTATTTCAAAATTTCATCATTTTGGTCGCAAATTTTCGCGACTTGTCTGTATCTCGGCCGCCGGTCGAGCTGCGGGGATGCATTAGGGCTCGTTCGAAAGGTCTCGACGAGCTTATTAAGTGCGCGAAGTTTCAGCTCCCTAGCTCCAACCGTTCGGAAGCTACGGCGTTCCAAAGTTGAGAAATGAAAATTCCTATTTTTCAACTTTGAAGCCAAAAAAACCCGCCAAAACGAAGAGCTAGAGGCTTCAGCTTAGGCGCAATCGATCCGCCGTTCAATTCTCTTTAAAATGAGTGGTCACTTCGCATATCTCGGATGCATAGTTGAGGAGATAATCGACGAAAACCGGAGCGATGTTGATTTTCAGTCCGATTTTCGGCCGTTTCGGCGACATTTTCGAAAACTTTAAACGCTCGTATCTCCCGAACCGTTTGAGCCAGCGGGCCGAAATTTCAGGGGCAACATATGCGGTCATAGGGCCATCGATTGGCGCCGTCGGATCGCCGAAATCGCGCACTTTAGATTTTGGCTATTTCAAAATTTCATCATTTTGGTCGCAAATTTTCGCGACTTGTCTGTATCTCGGCCGCCGGTCGAGCTGCGGGGATGCATTAGGGCTCGTTCGAAAGGTCTCGACGAGCTTATTAAGTGCGCGAAGTTTCAGCTCCCTAGCTCCAACCGTTCGGAAGCTACGGCGTTCCAAAGTTGAGAAATGAAAATTCCTATTTTTCAACTTTGAAGCCAAAAAAACCCGCCAAAACGAAGAGCTAGAGGCTTCAGCTTAGGCGCAATCGATCCGCCGTTCAATTCTCTTTAAAATGAGTGGTCACTTCGCATATCTCGGATGCATAGTTGAGGAGATAATCGACGAAAACCGGAGCGATGTTGATTTTCAGTCCGATTTTCGGCCGTTTCGGCGACATTTTCGAAAACTTTAAACGCTCGTATCTCCCGAACCGTTTGAGCCAGCGGGCCGAAATTTCAGGGGCAACATATGCGGTCATAGGGCCATCGATTGGCGCCGTCGGATCGCCGAAATCGCGCACTTTAGATTTTGGCTATTTCAAAATTTCATCATTTTGGTCGCAAATTTTCGCGACTTGTCTGTATCTCGGCCGCCGGTCGAGCTGCGGGGATGCATTAGGGCTCGTTCGAAAGGTCTCGACGAGCTTATTAAGTGCGCGAAGTTTCAGCTCCCTAGCTCCAACCGTTCGGAAGCTACGGCGTTCCAAAGTTGAGAAATGAAAATTCCTATTTTTCAACTTTGAAGCCAAAAAAACCCGCCAAAACGAAGAGCTAGAGGCTTCAGCTTAGGCGCAATCGATCCGCCGTTCAATTCTCTTTAAAATGAGTGGTCACTTCGCATATCTCGGATGCATAGTTGAGGAGATAATCGACGAAAACCGGAGCGATGTTGATTTTCAGTCCGATTTTCGGCCGTTTCGGCGACATTTTCGAAAACTTTAAACGCTCGTATCTCCCGAACCGTTTGAGCCAGCGGGCCGAAATTTCAGGGGCAACATATGCGGTCATAGGGCCATCGATTGGCGCCGTCGGATCGCCGAAATCGCGCACTTTAGATTTTGGCTATTTCAAAATTTCATCATTTTGGTCGCAAATTTTCGCGACTTGTCTGTATCTCGGCCGCCGGTCGAGCTGCGGGGATGCATTAGGGCTCGTTCGAAAGGTCTCGACGAGCTTATTAAGTGCGCGAAGTTTCAGCTCCCTAGCTCCAACCGTTCGGAAGCTACGGCGTTCCAAAGTTGAGAAATGAAAATTCCTATTTTTCAACTTTGAAGCCAAAAAAACCCGCCAAAACGAAGAGCTAGAGGCTTCAGCTTAGGCGCAATCGATCCGCCGTTCAATTCTCTTTAAAATGAGTGGTCACTTCGCATATCTCGGATGCATAGTTGAGGAGATAATCGACGAAAACCGGAGCGATGTTGATTTTCAGTCCGATTTTCGGCCGTTTCGGCGACATTTTCGAAAACTTTAAACGCTCGTATCTCCCGAACCGTTTGAGCCAGCGGGCCGAAATTTCAGGGGCAACATATGCGGTCATAGGGCCATCGATTGGCGCCGTCGGATCGCCGAAATCGCGCACTTTAGATTTTGGCTATTTCAAAATTTCATCATTTTGGTCGCAAATTTTCGCGACTTGTCTGTATCTCGGCCGCCGGTCGAGCTGCGGGGATGCATTAGGGCTCGTTCGAAAGGTCTCGACGAGCTTATTAAGTGCGCGAAGTTTCAGCTCCCTAGCTCCAACCGTTCGGAAGCTACGGCGTTCCAAAGTTGAGAAATGAAAATTCCTATTTTTCAACTTTGAAGCCAAAAAAACCCGCCAAAACGAAGAGCTAGAGGCTTCAGCTTAGGCGCAATCGATCCGCCGTTCAATTCTCTTTAAAATGAGTGGTCACTTCGCATATCTCGGATGCATAGTTGAGGAGATAATCGACGAAAACCGGAGCGATGTTGATTTTCAGTCCGATTTTCGGCCGTTTCGGCGACATTTTCGAAAACTTTAAACGCTCGTATCTCCCGAACCGTTTGAGCCAGCGGGCCGAAATTTCAGGGGCAACATATGCGGTCATAGGGCCATCGATTGGCGCCGTCGGATCGCCGAAATCGCGCACTTTAGATTTTGGCTATTTCAAAATTTCATCATTTTGGTCGCAAATTTTCGCGACTTGTCTGTATCTCGGCCGCCGGTCGAGCTGCGAGGATGCATTAGGGCTCGTTCGAAAGGTCTCGACGAGCTTATTAAGTGCGCGAAGTTTCAGCTCCCTAGCTCCAACCGTTCGGAAGCTACGGCGTTCCAAAGTTGAGAAATGAAAATTCCTATTTTTCAACTTTGAAGCCAAAAAAACCCGCCAAAACGAAGAGCTAGAGGCTTCAGCTTAGGCGCAATCGATCCGCCGTTCAATTCTCTTTAAAATGAGTGGTCACTTCGCATATCTCGGATGCATAGTTGAGGAGATAATCGACGAAAACCGGAGCGATGTTGATTTTCAGTCCGATTTTCGGCCGTTTCGGCGACATTTTCGAAAACTTTAAACGCTCGTATCTCCCGAACCGTTTGAGCCAGCGGGCCGAAATTTCAGGGGCAACATATGCGGTCATAGGGCCATCGATTGGCGCCGTCGGATCGCCGAAATCGCGCACTTTAGATTTTGGCTATTTCAAAATTTCATCATTTTGGTCGCAAATTTTCGCGACTTGTCTGTATCTCGGCCGCCGGTCGAGCTGCGGGGATGCATTAGGGCTCGTTCGAAAGGTCTCGACGAGCTTATTAAGTGCGCGAAGTTTCAGCTCCCTAGCTCCAACCGTTCGGAAGCTACGGCGTTCCAAAGTTGAGAAATGAAAATTCCTATTTTTCAACTTTGAAGCCAAAAAAACCCGCCAAAACGAAGAGCTAGAGGCTTCAGCTTAGGCGCAATCGATCCGCCGTTCAATTCTCTTTAAAATGAGTGGTCACTTCGCATATCTCGGATGCATAGTTGAGGAGATAATCGACGAAAACCGGAGCGATGTTGATTTTCAGTCCGATTTTCGGCCGTTTCGGCGACATTTTCGAAAACTTTAAACGCTCGTATCTCCCGAACCGTTTGAGCCAGCGGGCCGAAATTTCAGGGGCAACATATGCGGTCATAGGGCCATCGATTGGCGCCGTCGGATCGCCGAAATCGCGCACTTTAGATTTTGGCTATTTCAAAATTTCATCATTTTGGTCGCAAATTTTCGCGACTTGTCTGTATCTCGGCCGCCGGTCGAGCTGCGGGGATGCATTAGGGCTCGTTCGAAAGGTCTCGACGAGCTTATTAAGTGCGCGAAGTTTCAGCTCCCTAGCTCCAACCGTTCGGAAGCTACGGCGTTCCAAAGTTGAGAAATGAAAATTCCTATTTTTCAACTTTGAAGCCAAAAAAACCCGCCAAAACGAAGAGCTAGAGGCTTCAGCTTAGGCGCAATCGATCCGCCGTTCAATTCTCTTTAAAATGAGTGGTCACTTCGCATATCTCGGATGCATAGTTGAGGAGATAATCGACGAAAACCGGAGCGATGTTGATTTTCAGTCCGATTTTCGGCCGTTTCGGCGACATTTTCGAAAACTTTAAACGCTCGTATCTCCCGAACCGTTTGAGCCAGCGGGCCGAAATTTCAGGGGCAACATATGCGGTCATAGGGCCATCGATTGGCGCCGTCGGATCGCCGAAATCGCGCACTTTAGATTTTGGCTATTTCAAAATTTCATCATTTTGGTCGCAAATTTTCGCGACTTGTCTGTATCTCGGCCGCCGGTCGAGCTGCGAGGATGCATTAGGGCTCGTTCGAAGGTCTCGACGAGCTTATTAAGTGCGCGAAGTTTCAGCTCCCTAGCTCCAACCGTTCGGAAGCTACGGCGTTCCAAAGTTGAGAAATGAAAATTCCTATTTTTCAACTTTGAAGCCAAAAAAACCCGCCAAAACGAAGAGCTAGAGGCTTCAGCTTAGGCGCAATCGATCCGCCGTTCAATTCTCTTTAAAATGAGTGGTCACTTCGCATATCTCGGATGCATAGTTGAGGAGATAATCGACGAAAACCGGAGCGATGTTGATTTTCAGTCCGATTTTCGGCCGTTTCGGCGACATTTTCGAAAACTTTAAACGCTCGTATCTCCCGAACCGTTTGAGCCAGCGGGCCGAAATTTCAGGGGCAACATATGCGGTCATAGGGCCATCGATTGGCGCCGTCGGATCGCCGAAATCGCGCACTTTAGATTTTGGCTATTTCAAAATTTCATCATTTTGGTCGCAAATTTTCGCGACTTGTCTGTATCTCGGCCGCCGGTCGAGCTGCGAGGATGCATTAGGGCTCGTTCGAAAGGTCTCGACGAGCTTATTAAGTGCGCGAAGTTTCAGCTCCCTAGCTCCAACCGTTCGGAAGCTACGGCGTTCCAAAGTTGAGAAATGAAAATTCCTATTTTTCAACTTTGAAGCCAAAAAAACCCGCCAAAACGAAGAGCTAGAGGCTTCAGCTTAGGCGCAATCGATCCGCCGTTCAATTCTCTTTAAAATGAGTGGTCACTTCGCATATCTCGGATGCATAGTTGAGGAGATAATCGACGAAAACCGGAGCGATGTTGATTTTCAGTCCGATTTTCGGCCGTTTCGGCGACATTTTCGAAAACTTTAAACGCTCGTATCTCCCGAACCGTTTGAGCCAGCGGGCCGAAATTTCAGGGGCAACATATGCGGTCATAGGGCCATCGATTGGCGCCGTCGGATCGCCGAAATCGCGCACTTTAGATTTTGGCTATTTCAAAATTTCATCATTTTGGTCGCAAATTTTCGCGACTTGTCTGTATCTCGGCCGCCGGTCGAGCTGCGGGGATGCATTAGGGCTCGTTCGAAAGGTCTCGACGAGCTTATTAAGTGCGCGAAGTTTCAGCTCCCTGGCTCCAACCGTTCGGAAGCTACGGCGTTCCAAAGTTGAGAAATTAAAATTCCTATTTTCCAACTTTGAAGCCAAAAAAACCCGCCAAAACGAAGAGCTAGAGGCTTCAGCTTAGGCGCAATCGATCCGCCGTTCAATTCTCTTTAAAATGAGTGGTCACTTCGCATATCTCGGATGCATACTTGAGGAGGTAACCGACGAAAACCGGAACGATGTTGATTTTCAGTCCGATTTTCGGCCGTTTCGGCGACATTTTCGAAAACTTTAAACGCTCGTATCTCCCGAAGCGTTGGAGCCAGCGGGCCCAAATTTCAAGGGCAACATATGCGGTCATAGGGCCATCGATTGGCGCCGTTTATCGCGTATTTTAGATTTTGGCTATTTCAAAAATTTCATCATTTTAGTCGCAAATTTTCGCGAGTTGTCTGTATCTCGACGGCCGGTCGAGCTGCGGGGATGCATTTGAATAGAAGATTAGATGATTTGAATAGAAATTGAATAAATAAAAACCTGTTTACATTGCCCGAAGCGTCAATAAAGGTGATTATTTCCTTTTAAGTTATTATCTACAAAAGATATGTAAGTTCAATAATGTTGCCGAGAAGGTGTAAAAATATTCAATACAATAAATATTCAAAACAGATTTCCTTATCGAATATAACTGACACAAAGGCTACAAGAAAGTGGTCGTGCAGAGCGGCTACATTAGAGTGCTCTGTTTTTACAGCTTGGGATGGACAGCTCCAACCTTTGGCGAAAATTATCATGAGCGACGAGGCACATTTCAATTTGGTTGGATTGGCCACAAAGTAAAATAGCCGCTATTAAGGCACTGAAAATCTTTATATGGTACACCAACGACCATTGCACAATCATATGGTGCAATGGTCATTTAGGTCGGTCATTTAGGCTGGCTATACCAATGAAGCATATTTCTTTGAAAATGCTAGAGTTGATGCTAGAGTAGTTACTAGTAATCGTTATCGTGACATGTTGGACACCTTGGTTGGGCTCAAATTGAATTAATTGGGACTACAGTACATATGATAACCAGCAGAATGGTGCCACATTACACAACTCGCGCTACGATGTGAATTTTGATAGGCTTTTCTCGGCCGGGTAACATTAAAAAATCCTGATATTGACTGACCCTCACTTGATAAGTTATAATTATTTTCTTCGTTTAAAAATTATTCAAAAGAAACATTGGACTGGAAAATGATAATGTTTAATACGCCGTGAAGCAAACATCAATATTAATACTATAACGGGACAACACAATCCATAACACACCAATGCTGATAATCCGGCTTCCACCGAAGTTACTAAGATATATGCAACAAGTGCAAAATCAGTCGCCTACATCAATGTATTTTGCATATAAAAGGCGCCTTAGCCCCTATAACAAACGAGCACTGTACAGGCATATCCTTTAACTCTGAAGTTGGCAGATGGCAACGTATAATTTACCTTTAATGTAAATCCATTCGCTATAGGCAGGTTCAAAAGTAAAATTTGCGTCGCTGTCACATAGTCGAATAGAAATAGACAAATTATGAATTGCATATTATTAATTCGTAGATACTCTTTCTACGAATGGAGTTGTTGGAGGACGCCAAGCGGAGAATTAACATATTTTGATGTTTCAAGCGTGGCAGTTAAAATATTCATTCAACTTAAAAGCGTGGAATCTTGGAGGGATTCAGTGGTAATTATTTAATAACTTAGACGCTTTTATTTAATGCTCTACGACACTTGCAAATGGATAGTCGTGTACGCGGTAGCGTAGCGAGTTATTTATTTACGGATCCCGCAAAGGGATCAAAGCGAACGGCTTACACGGCGAGAGAAAGACTGGAATGCAGACTAGAAAAATTAATATGTACGCCGCGTACGGGAAATCAAATACAACGAGTTTCTTGTGCCGAAGCTGTACCGTGTCCACTTACTTATGCGTTCGCTAAATTCGTAGAAGGTAAAACTAGACTAGCTGCGCCGGGTTTTTTTTTGCTGCAGCGTCGCCAATGCAATGCAAGGCTATTACGGAGTTGTGGTGTATCTTTCGCGTCCGTTTTCATGCAGAAAATAGTTCTACGTACACTTCTCACAGAAAGAATCGGGACGTGAACAGCCCAAATTTGAAATAAAGGTTTTTTGGGTGTATGTATGAAGTTTCCAGAGAATGCATTTAACTTTGACATGCAAGTCGTTTCATGCCAAATTGCTTCTATATAAGACTGGTGCAGGTCCATTCATCTTCAACAATAATTTAAATAGTGAAATTTACCAATACCAGCTTAAGTCGGAGCTTTACCGCTGATTTGTATTTGTAGATGAAACATGGGTACACCAGTATACTCCTGAAGCACGATGCTAATTGCTATTTGGACGGATTAAGAGATACCAACGGCGACAAAAATTGTATCGAGAAATAAAATTGAATTTGAAAGGAATACTTGTTTTTGTGTCGATCTGGAAACTTTTCAAGCTATTCTCGTACATCATCTTCTACTGACACAACAAAACACACATACATAAAACAAAAAGGAGCGAAACGAGATAGTTATGAAAGCGAAAGAGCAATGCCTACATCGACGCGTAAATCTTATTTACATGTCTACGGATTAAATTTATCTAGGTATCGGGTATCAGACCAACAACACGGCTTGTTAATCACTAAACGGTCGCTTGCTCGGTCTGTCAGTGTCTGCTGCGTGATTATTTTTACGGGCATTTGCTTCTTTTCAACGTGGTAGTGATGAAACATTTTCTAAGAAGTAAGACTGGATACATGAGTAAGTGTATCTGGTCGGATTTATAACAGAGCCTCTTCAGACATCTTTTTCTGGTTAATTTGAAATTGACAATGAACTATTTTTGTAAGTATATGTCCTTCTTTCATTTTGTCACTTATGTTGCTTGACATTTCCTTTTAAATTTTTAATATTTTCAGCATGTATGGAAGCTGTAAATGTTTTCTTAGTTTTGACGAAAGAGCAAGAAATGAGAAATTATTCCCAAAAGTTGTGGCGCTAATTCTTGAAATTCGTCATGGAATTAAATACCTCTGTATACTTTCAGCTTATTCAATGTTTATTTTTTTAATTCTCTGGTTGTGATGCAAGCTTTACTGGAAGAAATAACATTCATTTATTATTATTTTTCCACTATCTATTAGATCTAAATCTGAAAGGATGTTTCGAAGAGAAGTACTTTAAAAATAATAATTTGTAATAATTCAAAGTATCATTAGATAATGGAATCAGCCGCAGTCCTCAAGAGCAAAGCAACAAGACAATTAAGCGATACATAAACCATTAGAAATGAAACTAAAAACAAACTTAAAACACATTGAAACAAAACAAAAATAAAAAAAAACATAATTATTACTACTGACTAAACGAACAAACGTCATTGGAATACCTTTAACTTGATTTCTAAATAACTTTTTTTTTGAGAAAGTAATGAAGTTTGAAGTATAACTGTCTTTGTTTTATGAATCTAATGAAGTGCTTTTAAAATGTGCAGGCATAGATAGGGAGGTCGAAAATTGGCTTGTATGAGTCCGCTGTTCGTACTCCAATAATTAATTTTCTTAATTGTTTTTGGGTAGTAAAAACTATTTTTGCAACCGACGAAGAACCTCTTGGAAGCATGTACCGCAGGTTAAACGAGACTATATTCTTGCGTAAAACAAAAATGCGAAGATTGGTTTTATTAATCATCTTATACTGGCATACAATTCAGAAAAAGTTCTTTGTCCAGTCTGAATAAAAAGATGGTCCTCATCATCAACCGGTGGCGGACCGGTGACCGGTCACCAGTTGATGATGAGTATCAGTCGTGTCCTCAAAACGGCCGTCCCGGACTAATTATTATATGTATATATATATATATATATATATTGCGATATAATAAATTAAACTTGTGCGATGCGGAGGTTATCGATACTTGTGCGTTGTTTACCATACTACGCCACAGTCTTTGCTGTCACATTAATTGCGTTAAAATTGCAATTTAATTGGATTTAAGTTGTGAGATATACCCTATTCACCTATTAATTGAGATATTACCTGTCACCAATGAATATTAAACATTTTAATAGAATATTATATAATTTTTATAGGAAAATGCTATCATCGTTAAAAAATGTCCAAAAAACTGGAAACTTTAAACATTCATATTACATCTGAAAAGTCTCTTAAAAAACAAGTAAACTTAATAATAACATTCCTATAATTTTTTGATGTTAAATACTTTACTCGTCAGAAGTGCTAAGTGCGCACTTAAGCTAAATTTTGGGTGTAAATAGAATAAATTCAAGTCTAGGGTAAAACTAGACATACTACATGTTACCATTGCAAATGCATGAATATTCCGACTCACATTACATATACAAAGCTGTAAATTTGTCGCTATGACACATTAACAATATATCACTTCTTCTTTTGCGAAATATGTTTGGGTCACAAGTACACACTTCACCTCACCTTGTATTACGCTTATCCAAAAATTTAGACTCAATATCAATTTGAGACTCATTAGACTAAGTAAAAAGTTATATATAAATAAACATTTAAGCATTTTACATAATAAAAACAGCGTCAGAGTTTCTTTGAATTGTGGTATGTGGCGCCATCTAATATCCGAACAATGTATTACAGGCGTCACGACGCGCGTCAGTTCCTGCTTTGCAGGTTTGTCCATATTTGGTAAGGTGGCGCCACGGCTACGATACTGGTTATTTTTTCTGGGCTGCGATATCACGTTGAGAAATATAAGTTTAAAATGCAGAAAGTTGTACTAATGTTTACGTTTCATTTATGTTTTATTGAAATTTGTTGGCTTTGCAGTATTGTTAAAAAGATGTTAAATTTTAGTAACACTGTAGTAGTATTCTTTTATTATTTGATATATGAAAAGCCTACAGGTCTATATATCTATTGTTGTTTTTTTATTTTAAAGGAGAATATTTTTTATGTTCATTAATAATTTCCAAGCTGCGTCTTATGATGCTAAACTGATAAGATTTATATAAGTATAGTGCTTTCTTTCAGCTTACTTTCTAAGGTTTTCAGGAAAAAATTATGCCTGAACGGCGCAGTAATAACGCATCTAATTTGCTTACTGCATTTTTCCAAAGAAAAAAAAAACATTTATCAAGGGTTAACATTTAAATTTTAAGTTAAAGTAAAGTAAATTTCAATAAACTTATGTAGTTTATTGAGACTGTGATATGTCACAAGGATCAACAATTTATTTCTTTCTGCGTAATCTTAAATTTTCATTTTGAAATGTCGCATTTTCCGGAAAATAATCTGTTTTGGGTTCCAAAGTTGGGTTAACATTTGTTCTTTTGACTAACATTGTTTTTAAAAGAGAAGGGTATAATTCATTTTTCATTTTTTCAATTTCACTTTTCAACAAAGGCTTATGCGCCCATCCATCGGCCGTTAACAATCCTCCTATTCCAATCTAAAAACTAACTGAGGAGTAGTTCAAAGTTTTTTCGAATGAAATAAATAGATATTAACCTGTTAACTTTAGATATTAACCTGTTCATATTGCAATGCTGCAACTATCGAACTTTAGGTCACCAACTTAGGCCTCTGGGCTAACAGTCCTCAGAGATCAGCGCTAGCCCCTTCATATTTAGTGACTTTAATATATTCAATAAACCTATACAAACCAATGGTCCTTCTAGTGGTTAAGATCAATGTACGTTTAGTTAGAAAAGTAATTAAAATTTCCTATGGATTTAAAACAATCGCGGTCTCAATTAAATAAAAATAAACTTTGAGCTAAATTGTCTTCACAGCCACTTGATCTAAGTATATTTCCAATAAGAAGTAAATCTCGAGAAGTCCCATTATAATTCAAAGTGACGTGACTAACTTATGTCAATTGTTCAGAAGTAGCGGATTTTCAGAAAGAAGCCACATATATAATGTTCATGCATTGGGACTTCGCTATTGGTTTTCGTTAAAATTTCTAAAAGTCATTTTAAAAGTTAATTTATATCTTCCGATCAAATTTAAATTAGCGAAATAGTAATCTAGGGACGCTTCCGAATTCCACGACCCTAAATTCAATTTAAGCAGTTTGGAGCAGCGCGAAACATTACAATATATTTTGAGCAAACCTTCCTAAAAGAAAGCCATAATCTGAATAATCTTCTCTTGAATTAATCACAGTACATATTTAAACATCCGCTGTCTCGGTAGTAATCAGTGATTACTACTATGCGTGATTACTAATCACGCATAGTTTGAAACATCCGCGAGTTAATTCGATCTTTTGCAGTCAAACAACACGACGCGACGGGACGCGACAGTGGCCCGATATCTGATTGTCGTTTGATTCTGCAGAAGATCCTATTCGAATTGCGCTCACATCGCCCGAATTAGCACCTAATTGTTAGGCATCGATCGTTGTCATTTACAGTCCGTCATGTACATTCGCGTCTCCTACAGAATCCGTTTCATAATTGGCGCCGATGTTCATCTCAATAACGGGGCAATATCATCTAAGCGAATACAATGTGAATCATACATTGAATACATAAAACGTTTCTTTCGCAAAATTTTAGTTAAATAGGAGTGTGACTACGTAATTGGGACTGGTTTGTGGATATAGGTGATAGATTCAATGCTGAATTCTAGCAATAATCACAATCAAATCAGCTAGCTCAACATTAACAATGCTGTATATATAGTTGTTTAACATGAACGAGAGAAGCTAAGGAACCCATATTTTCATCTGGATGAAAATATGGGTTCCTTTGGGTCCCTTTGGGTGAAGTATGGGTGGAATATCACCCATCTAGTATCATATATCATAGTACTGCATCATTTAAAAGCCTGAATGCGACATTATAATATGGACACTTACGCAGTATCTTTCTAGTATAAGTGTCGGTTGTAAAATGTGACAAGATTATATAATATAATAGATAATGGCTCGGCAGACAGTGTTGGACTGTGTTCTCACAAGTAGTAATTAATTTGAGCTCCTTTTCACGGGATTAAGTGTGCCTTTCTCGCATATCTTTAACCAAATTATTTGCCTTAATGTTGGCTAATTGTTTTAAGATGAAGGATGATCGAGATGGCGATTTTTATTGGCACACAGCGGCGCAAACAGTTTGCTCGTATCGCCTCTACTGTACAGATAAAACTAACCGAGTACTATAAAAATGTTGGGTAAACGACAACATTGTTTGCGTGGAATACACGAGATCAAAAAATACATATCTCACAAACCATTGTGGAGCAAGAGGCAATGTTGGAATTTTTGGAAGAATATGTTCCAGCTTGGAAATTATTGGCCAGAGATCAAGTGCGATGGTATTTCCCGTGCGCAATATTAGAAATGTTGTATAGAGAATATTATTAAAAATGAGAAAATATGGATAAACGTGGGCGAAACAACAAACGCTAACAAAGATAGCGCAATACATGTTATAATGCGTACTCTAAACTTTGATGGGCCGTCGATATCATTTCTTTTGTGCGGCAAGCGTCTTATCAATACGAAGCCAAAAACTATAGTGCTATAAGTGATAAAAGATGCTATTAATTTAGTTAATGTACAGCGAAGAAGGTTAAGCATATTTGTCCCTGATGGGGCCCAACTATGATTAAAGTTGACAGATTATTAAAAACAAATTTTCATATTGTTTCGTATCCTGGGAGATACTATTAATTTCAGCTATCCAAGAATAGACCAATTTATAGCTTAACACAAGGTAGGTGTTCCTCAAATCCCCTAAACGGATTCGTCAATTCAGGAACTTCTGTCCAAGAATTCCACAATCACCTGAACCTATATTAATTAAATGGGTTACCTGGCTTGAAGCAGTATCGTATTATTGTAAACATTTTTAGAGTATCAAATCTTTTATTTCGACATCGGTGAACGAATTTTCAGGACTTTTTTACTCTCATAGCCAAAATAATATAGAAGGTATTTTGAGTCACCCTCAATATTAAGGATACCACAAAAATGCATTGCATTACCCATTATTATCGGATAGCATACGCGAAGGAAGTATTTAAGTGTTTCTATTGGAAAATTACCGAAACAATACAGGAAAATCAACATCTGCCCACTTAAAGGAGCTCCCTTCTTTTCTAAGTAACTCTCTCATCACGGAGTTCAATGACACGAAAGCCTTCGCATTATATTTCGCTTGTAACATTTAACGCGAATACTACCCTAACCGGCATTCAAATTTTACGCCTAATTAATTCATAAGCCTGTTAAGAACGCAACTGTAATTTTTCTCTTATATTTATAGGGTCAATTTTGAGTAACTAATTCTGAATTAATGCTTAAGATTGTTAAGAATACAATGGCTGAAAAAGGAGGCACCAGGCACGCGCCCGCCTTAACATTTCTAGTCAATTAGGAGAGGTGAAAATTTCAATTAAAGTCTCCTTTACGCTTCATTACTTCTAATACCTTAACCTTTCGGAAAAAGTGTCGACTCTCGCCTTCTTTATAATGCTTAGTTGGCGAATTTATTTTTTGACGCGTTCGGTATTCGAAATTGTATTCATAAGCTTGCGTTCGGGAGGGAGCTGATGTATGATGCAAAGGAAAGTGTATAGGCGTTCGAAGGAATATTAGGCCGTTTAGGAATAAACTTAACGTATACATAGAAGCCATGGAAGTTAGTACTAAAGATAGGTCCATATTATGTAATAGATATCTAGACAACATATTTATCTCTATGTACTCCTATTCAGCGTTTTCCTCTGCCATCTGCGGATTCTAGCTCCGTCAAAGATCGCTTTCAGTTCCTGCAATCATAAAGAACTGAATCTATTACATTTTTGGTTGGAACACGTGCACGAACACGAACAGAAAAGTGCAAAATTCTAGCGCTCCAATACTTCAGAAAAAACTAACTTGTTTCTACTGCTTCTTATTTCCTGCTTTGATTTTCCAGTTTTTGATTTTTTAGTTTGTTTCTCGTTCGTTTCTCTTGCAAGTCATTCGAGTAGGTTCCCTTCGTTTCTTTCTCATGTTTCAAACTCTACTTGATTGTTTTTTTTTTCATCGTCTATATATCTGATCCATATAATAAAGTTGGCCTAATGATAGTTTATTTTTGTTTTTATAGAAGCTCTCATCTATTTTAACATGGCATATCTTTTTGTCATTTTTCGTCATCCTTAGATTTTCTCTGATTCTTCCTCACATTTATCATTAATTATTGTTCCTAAATACATGAAGCTGCTTGCTTCTGTCTAATCCTTTCTCGGAATATAATCGAATGTATTCTTGTCTGATAGTACAGGGTGGCGCAGGGGAACGGGAAATTTTGAAATAACGTAATTTCCACGAATATATTCATAAAATCAGTAATTTATTGCCATTTATGTTTTTACAATCAAAATGTCCAAAAGTGCCTCTTTACTTTTTAAAGATGACATCGGAAGGATGTCCTCCCATTCGGCGTTCACACTCTAACAGTCTGTTATGAAAACTCTGGAATGCGCGATGTAGCAAATCTTGGGGAATGGCGGTGATTTATTGTTGAATGTTCTCCTTCGGTTCATGGATTGTTGCAGGTCGTGCATTTAAGATACCCCCACAGGAAGAAGTCGCACACACTAAGATCAGGGGATCTCGCAGGCCATTCAATGTCACCGTTACGTGAAATAATGCGCGATAATGGATCATAATCTTCCAAACAATTGACGAACTGCTGCCATCGAATGTCGAGCAGTGTGTGACGTGGCTCCGTCCTGCTGGAATCACATGTTTTCCATGTTAAGATTAAGTTCGTACAGTCTCGGTGTAAAGAATGTTTGAAGCATTTCAACATATCGAGTGGATGTTACCGTCGCTGCACTACCATCCTCGCGTGCAAAAAAATAAGGGCCGATAACACCATGACATGATACAGCCCACCATATTGTGACCTTGTAGCTGGTGTAACTCACAAGGATTGTCCTGGGCCAAATAACGAAAATTCTGTTTGTTTACGAAACCGTTCAGGTGGAAATGGGCTTCATCTGATATCCATATGTTACCAACGAAATTCGCGTCCTCGTTAATTTTAGCCAATATCTACCTACTAAACTCCATACGTGACGCTGGGTCTCGTTCTTGTAATTGTTGCACAATCTGCAACTTATAGGGATGAAAATGTAATTCGTGCAGTATTCTTTGTAAGCTTCGTCGCTTAATCCCTAGCGTAGATGCATGCTGTCGAACGGAGCGGCGAGGACTCTCGATTGCAGCTCTAACAGCCTCAATGTTCACCTGGAGCTTTCTTTTTCAAGACAGATCCTGTTTCTTCAAAATTACGCACCCACGTTGTAATCGTATGCGCAGATGGGACACGTCCATGACGTCGAAGCTGGTAATGCTGTCGAAATATTCTCTGCGCGGCAGTCGCACTATCATAATTTTTATAAAACTCTCACAGCTACTGACGTTCCGCACCCGTCCAACGATCCATGATTACTAAATGGCAATGCGTTCACAACAATTGTGCGACGTTACGAACAACTGCCGGCTCTACAATGCTGACAACTGTAACGTTCAAAATTTCCCGTTCCCCTGCGCCACCCTGTATTTCAGGATTTTTACATAAGAGCTCTTTTACTTCACTAAACACTTTATTGGCTGGCAGGAATCCTCGAACCAGAAAAAGACTTAAAAAAAAACAAAATTTAAAACTAATGCCAGTAGATATTGCTATGTATCAGACTTCAAATCATTTACCAGGGTTTGTTCTAAAAGGTAAATTTGCCTATTTTTGCTCGCCGTTCCAAAGTTTAAATGCAACTTAAACACATTTTTAAAAGCTTTTGCTCACAGAGATCTAGAAAAATTAGTAGAACAAGTCAAGATGATATGGTTAACATTCATATATCAATTTTGCCAAAATATGGATTTATCCGATCTTCATCTCTTGGTAATATTCAGCTTTTCCTCCGTATGTATGTATTTTATGTAGTAATATAATTGCCGAAGTAGGGTCTTTGGGTTACCTAATGGAACTTCATAGAGGTACGTAACTTTTACCTAATTTTTGTGGTAATTTTTTAACATGCAAATTCTTTACAATCTTTTTTGGTTTTAAGCAAATCTTCAACTGTGATGTCCATTATGGAAGGATTTAAAGAAATTTCTTAGTATCCTTCGAAAACTGTGTAAATTTTCAGGATAAACTTGAGAATACGGCAGCTTATTGCTACTATTTGCTGCTTTCCTAGATTGATCAATTTTTAAATGCAATTTCTAATTCCTTAAATTGAAACCTTCTAGCAGGAAAGTGTTGAATATTTTGTTCAAAACCTGTATAGATCATCGCATATTGCAGTAGCCCCATCACCGCCGACGGGGAATCCAACTTATGCGCAAGTTGCGTGCTCCCTACAACCTCGAAAGACGCAGAAAAGTTATCCGGGGATGAAGCGTAGGGATGCAAGCAGCAGAAGACGGTACAAGCAAGGGTGGGCCCTAAAGATCCCCATGATTTATAGCCGCGGAGCATATTCCGTTAACGTGACTCAAATTTAAAATTGTTTTATTGTTTTTCGCATTTCTCCGGCGACGAAGGCAGGTTACGAATAAGCCCGATGGAAGGAGGAAATATCCCCATGAAAGGGAAAGAAGAACCGAACCTTCTGCTTCTTCGAGAGTCGGAGAAGTGCAATGACACGAGTACTATTTGGTGTAGCGCTGGCGTAATTCGATCCCGGATTCCTTTGCATTGATAAATTGCGCGTTCTCTAAATTGGGAAATCAAGTATATATACAGGGAGAAGAGAGGTTCTCTCACCATTCCTAACGGTGCTCCAACAAGACTATAGGACCGAGGGGGAGTCGTTCGACCGGAAGAATTTGAAAATGCACTTAATGATTCGGCGGCTTCTGAATGCTTATTTCGATTGTATTTGCACACATTGCGAGCCGCAAGGGCATAGTTATCCGCACGCCCAAACTTTGCCATTCGCGGCACGAACTGTTTTCGATTATATTTTGGATTTCTTTCTTTTCTGTTTCGTTGCACTTAGCGAACCTTCGGAAACTAATCCGGACACGTTTGTCGTATACTTGAATTATTGCTAGAAGTGCGAGTCGTTTTCCGATAGATTAAGTTTTAACAGCAATTCAGAAGATGAATTTTAATGATGTGAATGTTGGAAATGTAAAATGTAACAACTTGAAAGTATAATATTGAGTTATAAAGTTCAAGAATGAAAGCATTAAATGCAATTTTTGAAAAGTTAATGGAGTTACTCTCTGACACGTTTTTGCAGCTCTTAATAATTCGATTGTTGATAATCTCAGAAGTGTAACTTTACGACAATTTTAATTGACAATGATGAAATAACATATACAAGGTGATTACTGCGAAAGCTCAAAAATTAAGATACTTCAACAAACATTGACTTTTGGTAGAAAATTTTTTCGGGTGTTGTCGCGTAATAAATATTTTCGCTGGTCACTCTATTAGCTTCTTCAGAAGATTTCTAAAGACTGAAGAATCCGACAGCATGATCAACGAAGCGTCAAGTAAAATATTAATTACGCCACAACACCCGAAAGAAATTTCTACTATGGATTACGGTCGTGAAAGCCTACACTCAACATTGATTTTTGTATAATGCGTGTTTGGCTGAATCATTGTTTGTGCAAATAACAAACAAAGTTACTTCTTTAAGATCCTCTGCTGTTTCCCGTAATCCCCTGGTTTAACGTGTATCGATTTGCTTATCGTATCGTTCAAACTTTTCGATTTATCTTCGTATATTTTCAGTATAACCAGATCGTACTGCTAACTGGCCGCTAGACAAACCATTAATTATTCATACAATTATGCTACTACCTTCTGTAGAGCGATACCATAACGCGTTCATTAAATTTACATCGATCCCTAATGCGCGTAATTATTTCGGATAGAATTTAATTAGTATCCGCGCTGTATAGCTGCTAGCGATATTCACACGGACCAAGAGCGCGTATCTACGCTTCGAATAGGCCCGCAAACGAAAGAAATTAACTTGCGCCATAAGCTGCGGCTTCGTGTGATGGCGATATAATCTACATATAAGTCCACGTAGAAAACGTGTTTTGTTCTTTCAATCTCGTTTATTTAAAGGAATATTTTTGTGCAAACGATGTAATTGGAATTAATTCTACATATGTAAATGTTCCACAATTTAAAATAATTATATTTGGAGGTTTCCACGGATAGGTTGCTATAATGACTGCCAGAGAAGACATGTTAAAACACATCAACCATTGTAGCTAAATATTCAGGTCATTTCTGCTTGTAAAAAGCCCAGCTTTTTGTAATGATGGCGAGTATAACAAAATGTAAAAGCTGGTAGAAAGTTTACACAGATTACAAGAAAGTGTATCCGAGCGCAATAGAAACAAACAAAAAAGAGAGAAATTCTGTTATAATACGGAATAGTGAAAACAAAGCAAGGGCAACGAGGAATAATGAGATTTCAAACAAGGGCAGGCAGATAAACCAAGACTCCATCACAACAGCAAATGAAATGGATAAATACTTTTGTAAAGTAGGATTTGATATGGCAAGTAGTTTCATGAGTAACATTTCTCCCTTAGGTGTATTGAACGAATTGAATCTAAGTAATACCTGCTTTCCTAAATCGGCAGGATAATTTGAAATTTGAGATGCGTATAGCTGAACATAGAATAGCCAAGACACAGTGGAATAATCTGGATTATTGCGGTACAAAGCTTAACATTGATCTACCAGAGCCGTTGAAAGAACTGAACGCGAACGTGAGATTCGCTACCAAAGTGAAAAGAAAATTAATAGCTAAAGAATATTATATTATAGACGAGTACTTCGCGGATCGATGATGACTTGGAGTCTCGCTTCTAGCGCTTTATGTATTTTCTATTGATTTTATTTACTTGTTTATATTTCTAATTATTTTGACAATACGTCAATAATATTGTAATATAATACGTCATATTATATTACAATATACTTTATATCTTATAAATTAAGAAATAGAAAAACAAAGAATTACTACTAAGAAACAAAATCAAGAACTAACACAAGAATATAAAAACCTTGTAACAGAGATTTGCAACCAGACATGCAAGTATTTATGTATTTCTTTTAAAAAGAAGTTGTCGTCCGTCAAATATGTAATCGTACTATTTGATTACGGTAAATATTTACAAAACGTTAAAATCCATTATTTTCCAAGAAGTTAATATGGTACTTTAGAACTTCTTTAGGACAGTTTGTGCAAATTTGCAAAGAACAACTTCTTCAAGGAGGCAAATTTAATAATATGAACGCCTGATTTATAAAATTAATGAGTTCTTTATTGTTTTTGGAATAATTTTTACATGTGATGATAATCTAACATAAGAAATGCTTTGCCATACGCAGAAGTGAGCTTTCTTAAGTACTATATATATCGTCGAGATTCACCCAGATTTTTGTTTGCCATATTATACAGTAAAACAGCTATTATTGATTATAGAATCAACTAGTATCATCATTGTTATTTTTTCCATAGTCAGTCTTTTGGTAATTTATCATATTATATACCAGTTTTCTGGTAACTTTTTAGAAATTTTAGTGTCAATATTCATGCACATTTTTATTTGTCCTATTATAGTTTAGTTTTTTCGTAATTTCTTACAAATTTTAATGTAATTGTAATTTTTGCAATTTTTAAAATTTTTGTAATTTTTTAAATTTTTGCAACTTGATAATTTTTATCATTTTTGTAATTTTTGCAATTTTTGCAACTTTTTAATTTTTGTAATTTTTGCAATTTTTGCAATTTTTGTAATTTTGTAATTTTTATAATTTTTGCAACTTTATAATTTTTGTCATTTTTGCAATTTTTGTAATTTTTGTAATTTTTGTAATTTTTGTAATTTTTGTAATTTTTGCAATTTACAAAATAGAAAAATGATAAAAATTGCAAAAATTACAAAAATTACAAAAATTATAAAAATTACAAAAATTACAAAAATTACAAACATTACAAAAATTACAAAAATTACAAAAATTACAAAAATTACAAAAATTACAAAAATTACAAAAATTACAAAAATTAGGAAAATTATAAAAATTACAAAAATTATAAAAATTATAAAAATTGCAAAAATTACAAAAATTACAAAAATTATAAAAATTGAAAAAATAAAAATTACCAAAAATCTACTGTATAATAAGACAAATAAAAATGTGATTGAATATTGACACTAAAATTTGTAAGAAATTACCAAAAAACTGATGTATAATATGATAAATTACCAAAAGAGTGACGATGAAAAAAATAATGACACTAGTTGATTCTATAATGAATAATGTAATCATTATCATTGCTATGTTTTACTATGTAATATGGCAAATAAATATCTGGGTGAATCTCGGCGCTTTATATACTAGTTTCTTATCATTGGGCCATCGAGACATTTCAATAGTGGCGACTATTATCTGTAACATTTAACAATAATTTTTATTCCATTTTGAACGTAAAAGCTTATATTGCCTCAATCATTTTAATTCAGTTTTCTCAGTAACAATATCATCAATTGTTGCTTACATACCTTTTATTAATTTTATCTAGTTTTCTAAGCAAAACACAAGCTACCCGAACTATCTTCTCTTCTTTTTTCATTAGTATATTCTTAGTGAGTATGCGAATGTAGCAATGATCGATAATGCCTATAGCGGTTCAAAAAATGTTAAAAAAAAGTGTAAATTGTGAATACGTTTCGGTAAGTTAGACTTTTATGCTTTCATGCATTGTTATCTCAACAACGATAATTTCACAGCGTTATATTATAAGACCTGCTCATTCATTTGAGCAGCATCTAGCGTACATTAATCTACCTTATTCTGAAAACAGATCAACGCTTCTCCTTTTTTAAGTATGCTTCTTGCTATAAAAGGAAATGGTGAATTCTTAAAATTTGCATATTTTCGTCAAAAATGGGTACAGAAGGGTATTTTTCATCTCTACTAAGTTTCGTGGTAATTATAAGATCACTTTTTCACTTTAATAGCTTTGCAATAATTTCCAAAAATTGATTTTTCTGTTGAAACCAGTAAACCACTACTCCTTAACACTTCCGTTCTTAAAACTTTTTCGACTAAAGTCGTTGAACATATAAAATTTTAAAATCAAATTTGAACGCTGCAATATAAAAAAAAATCATTTAGCTGTTATTAAACAAATTTTGTCTGTAATTTCAGATAATTTTTCTAACGTTTCCTTAAATCTACGGATTTTTACATTATATTTGAAACATTTTATTGCAATTCTTTTCCTGGACAGCGTTTTTCTAACTGTTCTTTTTATTTAAAATTGTAATTGAATAGACTCAATTTCGCAACAATAACGATAGCATAAAAGAATCGGTTTTATTATATAATTTTTAAGGTCTAATGGAGTCTCATTTTAGACGTTAATTACCAACTAAAAAGATCATCGCGTTATAAATCCTGTCCAACCTACACAGCGTTTAAACATTCAGAATCGGTAATATTAAACGAAGCAAGATCTAGGCAACGGCATATGTGAGCTTTGGCCCGATGCGGTCGACTAACACTCGCAATTACGGTAGACTGCGGTGAAATTTATTGTTAATAAAGGGCGTACGACAGTAGCAGTGTACAATTTGAAGCTAACCTGTGCGTTTCCTAACCAAGAAAGATTTTAATTAATTTACTTGTCGTCTTGTAGTGTTGAAATTTTCGTTTTTCGTTCGGAAATCGGATAAATGCATATTGCAACCTTGTCAAGCTAAGTAATTTTTACATCAGAAGTTTTTTTTTACTGCAAAGTGGATGAACTTATGATCACCTAAAACCAGCTAACTGCTTACGCATAAGTTAATCAATCAATTATTTCGTTCTTAGGTTTCTAGCTTCTCCAATGATTGATTTAGAATAAAAAATCAACAACTGCTCGTCGTATCGAATGGTTTTAAGAATATCTACCAGTTCAATGGATTTTTTAATAGTTTCGAATCGAGTAATTTGTTTGACTCTTGACCAATGTCAGCAAACCATTGGAATTTTAAGTAATTAATTTTTAAGATGTGCACTTACGATTAAAACTTGAAAATAATCAATGAATGAGAAGAAAACGATTTCGAAAACCCACACAGTGAGAGTGACAAAGCTGACGGTATAAGCTATCCTCCTATTGGACATGATGACAATAGTGATAAGCATTTGTTAGGCATTAAAGAGTTATTTATTGTTTTGAATATTTTTGCATTGTTGTTCCTTTGTTAGGTGAAGAATGAATTCTTGTTAAACAATTTCATTTTAGCATGAATGAAGATATCTTCCGAAGAGCTCAAATAGATCCCTAAACAGCTTTAACAGTTCCCTAAAAAACTTGAACAGCTCACAGAATAGTTAGTACAGCATCCCAAGCAGCTTAAACATCACCTTGAACAGCTTTAGCTGTCTGAACAGCTCCTTGAACGGTTTGAACAGCTCCTTTGGCGGTTTGAATAGCTCCTTGAACAGCTTAAACAACTCCCTCTCTCGGAATTACCGGCTAGTTTTCATAATTTCGCTATTTACTTCCAGTTTCTTCCTCATACTCTATTTTAACAATTTATTTGGGCTAAATTATTGTCATGTCTTGACGAAACTTTGGATTTAATTTCAATGTGTATTCAAAATAACTTTGATAAACGATGTGTCATTGGTGGTGCTTTCTACGCCGCTAAAACTAAAAACACAACCCTTTTATTACGATGTTCATTACGATATACTGAAAGTACAACAATCTAAATGTTTTCTTTCATCGTTTCTCGTATTCGAAAATATGTCGGAATACGGTCGTTAATTTCTTGCGAATCAGAAAAAGCTAAGACGCCGATGTTACCTTCTTTTTAACCCGGTCCGTCAGAAAAAGAAAACCCGACTTGCGACTAACTTTACGAGTTCAGTCGTAAGTCTTAATTTTACGGCGGCATCAGCTCCTAGGGATTTTTACGGAATCAATTTAAATTGGCAATTATCTAAACGGGAACCGGATCGAGACGATCGTCATTACATAGGTTCTCTCTTCTTTAGCGGAACGCGCGTTCTCCGGATACAATAATAAAAGTCCTTTTCGGATTTTATTGCGCGGAATGGGCGATATTATATCGGGAAAAATAGATTAATGACGGACGATATAATTACCGGCGCGCCGGAAGCTTGAAAAGTTTAAGTTTTATGCACGGCAAGAGCGCGCTCTAGCGTCTATTTAACTTACTACGACCGCCAGAGTGTTACGACGGCTATAGGCGGGCGGAATAACGCTTCGACTTAATTGATTCGCTTTGCTCACAAATCTACTCCTTTAGCTCGGTGTTATTGCGTATTTTAATTACTTTTCGCGATAGTTTCAATTCCTAAGAGTTAATGTTCGGAAATTATGCGAGCTATTTAGCTTTATCGCTAATAGCGTCAGATGAATGCAAAATTGAATTGATTACGATACTAAAGTTGATCAGCGAGTAGTCGTTTTTCGAAAGTCCTTTTGTTTTCCTTTTAGATATTGTAAACTTTAATGCGCAACATCACTAATTGATAAGGGACTGCACGCAATTAAAAGTAGAGACATTCGTTAAGCAAGAGAAAACCTATAAAATAAAGCAAGATGTGTCGCAAGAGAATTATTAATCAAAACGTATGTCTGCTAAATTAATTAAATTATTCTAGATGCTCACGAAAAGAAAAAATATTCAAATTCAAAGTAATTCTACGAAAAGTTCAATAAGCGCTACAATATTTATCATCGAACATTAAGCCAACAAAGAGCTCCTATGCACAGTAGTAACCTTTGACAAATTGAACGTGTTTTTTATTTGAAAGAAATTCAATCCAATAATTCCTTCTCAGAGTATCAGTATTCAGTATTCGATGCAGTGAACTGGTTGGAATAAACCAGCCAACAATCGAACAATTTACGATATGAGCTAGTTTTAACGACTGATTAGCAATAATTTGGCCCGACGCCAAGTTGTATTACTTATGCGCGCGAAAAACTTATGTTCTTTGAACTCATTAGCAAAATTAAATATTAATCTGCTGGAAGAATAATTACGGATGGAATAGTGACGTATATATCTGTGGAAGATAGGTCGAGAGAATTTGGAATATGTGCAAACAAGCAAGCATGTAGCTTTAGAACTGAACGAGGTCTTGATTAAATAGTTTCTTTTGTAAAGTAGAAAGGCATCTTCCAAAGGTATTATTGGAATAATCATTATATTTGTTGGTGAAAAACGTAATCTAGACAATACTCACTGCATTCACTCAGAAAACAATGTCTGGGTGGTGATTTAACAAACTTTTAGAGTAAACTAAAGTTAAAGTTTGACAGTCAGGTAAACAATTCTATTGAAACGTTAACCAATCAACGGTCCTTATGAATTCCCGCTCCGAACGCGGTTAGTTGCCAGAATACACGGGAAGGCTTTATAATAAGTCTATTTCGAGTATCCTTCACTCAACAAATTTGGCGAATACTGAGGATGAACATCGTAATACGCTTTAGGGACGCTGATGTAATGATAACTAGAGAGGACAAAGGCGGACTTTTTTGCGGAGATTAGATAGATTCGTATTTTGTCGATTTTCGAGGACACCAGTAGGTAACACCAATCCATTCTTATGAGGCGAATAGACACGAGTCTATCTAGTCGCTACAAACAAGGAATAATTCCACCTGCCTTTGTTATTTCTAATAATAACTCATAGCCGGACGATGCCCCAATTGACGAAAGCTGGAGAGCAGCACGAAGCTATTTTGTACTACAAATTTCTTCAAGGCATGAAAATGCGTAGATTACAGAAACAACTGTCTACTAGGAACAAATCCCACTGTAGCAAGTTAAGCTTGTCTTTAAGCCAGTTTATTCTTTTTGTTTGGCATTTCCGTTAGGCATCTGCACGAAGGTAACCTGAGAAATTCTCAGCTTTACACGGGCAGCAGTATATTCCAACATAGTCCCATTGTAAACCTATACACTTTTCGCAGTCGAACACCCATCTTCCTAATCGGCCCAAATAGTAGCTGGCGGCTGTGCTTATTCTGCAAGAAAAGGTGAAATTTTGAGCTTGGGAAACAGAAAAACCTCTAGGTTCCAGATCCGGTAATTCGTAGTAGAAGTAAACGTTGTCTTGCCGAAATAAAACTTTCTTTTTCTTCAAATGCGTCTGATTTTTCGCAATTTCTGCCTTCAGTTAGTTAAGTAATGACTTCCGTTATTATTTTTGTTTTTCCAAGATAATCGCTTAACTTTGCAATTATTTTGCCACCATCACCTCCGCAGTCGATGAACCAGTCTCCGCCTTTTTTTGTTGAACCAATTTACCTTTGCAGTCCACTGGAGTAGTTATCTTTCATATATAGTTATTAACCAACGCCAATACTTCGACTTATCTCACTTAAACTGAAGCGAATAAAGCATCCAACACGCAGTTAACTTCTTTATGGCGAAACCTTCAGTTAATATAAGACAAACACGTTTTACCGAGATGCTCACAGGATTTGCTATCTTTCTAACCTTAATTCGTTGTCTGGCGTTCTTTGGTAAACCGTTTAATTAATGGTTCCAGCTTCACGGCGTGATGGCTCTAATTATATTTTTCCCTTTTTCACAAATTCACTAATATTGACTGGCACAGGCGACTGTTGAGCAACAACTGAGCGTCCAACATGGCCGAAAATTGCAGGAGTGTTTTTGATAAAGTATTATTATGTTATATTGAATATAGCCTTACTTAAAAGGTTGCGAAAATGGGAAAAACGGGTGAAAGGCTTTAGAGTTTATATGGCAACATTACACCTTATAAAGGGTTTAATTTTGCTTTCGCTGCGAGACATACGCTACATACCGGTATTATAACAATTGTAATATTACTCGTTGTCGCTGAATATTTAAAATGCGATTGGAATAAAGCATATTTATTTCAGGAGAAATTTTTAAGTGTTTTTCCATTTAAAACGTTATTAAAAAATTATTAGAAAATTTGAAATATTGTTGCCAATAACGTTACTAGAGTTATCAAGATGATAACAAGACGTTCTCAGAAAATAGACATCATATAGCGTCATAGTATCATCATCTAAACGAGCCGTTTGACATTCTAGCATGTTGCTGATAATATCCGTCCATCTTAACTTCTCTAGAGTTATTTTTTTATTTTTCTCAAGAGACGCAAAGGATGAATTTCGGTATTTCATTTGTATCCCTTATCTCGTATAACGTAAGTAACGCATTCATTTTGCATTAAGGAATTAATTATTTACGATGCATTCCGCTGGCCTCGCATTAATATTAACGGGTATGCCTTCAAAAAAAATATCGCATTACTAATTTAGAGTGCCCCGAAACGTGTCGTAAATATAAAAAAAAGGATCTTCGGCCGGTACGTAAGGTACCTATATTATCCCATTTGACATTTTTTTTGCCTGCCATTGCCTCCTTTTCAATTAAATTGACGCAGACTTTTCCCGTTGCGTCATCTACCATTTCACACTCTCATCTCTCTTATCGTCCTCTTCTCGCCCGTTAAATCGTGTTTACCTATGCAACAGCGTCCGTTGCTAAATTTTTCATTAAAAATTTGCTTACGTTAGTTCTCCATGTAGATGTAGATGGGAATGAAGCAGTTGCGAATGTAACATACAAAATTCTCTTTTCTCATTCAGCTCCATTATTTTACGTCTTTGATCTTCGCATGAAGGTTACCATCATTTACATATTCCGTTTGTGTACGGGCTTAGCAGAAGGAGTTTTAGATTTTCAATAGTTCGAGAATTTTTTAGTTGCATAGAGCTGGAATTAAAGCCTTTGGAGTAAAGTGTTTAAAATGGTTCTTCTTGTAGTCATAACTTGATAAAAATGCATTACTATATTATTGTAAGGCTTGAGGTAAAATTATAAAAAGTAAAATAGGAAGAATATTATACCTAATAACAATGATAATATACAGAGTGATCTTTTAAAAATGATATATATCATAAACTAAAATTCTACCGGATGAAAATTACCCATCTTGTGGAATCTTTAATGAAAACAACTTCGTTAAAGAGAGTATAACTTATTCGCTGGCAAATTTAAAAACGGCGCTGAAAATAAGTCTTTAAACATTCAGATGATCGTTAGCAATAACTGTATAAAATAACCTCAAACTCTTATCGTATTTTTTGAAAAGTTCCTTGTAACCTAAGTTAGGTTAAACTTGCAGAGAGTTTGTTTGAAATAATTTCAAATCTTTTATTTAATAATCAGATTTTCCTTTTGAAAAAAGCACTTATCTCTTATGACGAGGTTAAGTAAATCCCTGTTTCTCCCCGTCACAACACACTTTATTCGCTGACAAACATTTTTCACCCATGCTTCACCTAATCCATGATTAAACAATAACTCCAATTAGCTCTAATGACTTATTACATCGAGGATGAACTCATCGGATTAATTAAAATGATTAATAGGGTGGCCAACACGAATAAAGAATAATCAAATTCATTACTGTGTATCGCGTAGGAAACAAACGAGCCATCTCCGATATACAAATATAAATATATGGCTTCCCAGGCATGTATCCAACTAATGGGGACGAGAGAGTTATGATAAACAACGTATATAATTAGTAGGGAACGTTTAAAGGAATACCCTCTATTATGTTGTCAACTATAATTGGATAAGAAAGATTGAGACGCGGATGTATTATGAAAATAGTGGTAGTAAATTACGGGGTGCATTTTCTAATTGGAGATGGCGCAACACACTTGGTTGGTCTCTGATTTTATTTATACCTATCGATGTGAGCATGTGGCAGTCTTTGTTAGGGTCTTCTCTCCTTGGTTGGATGCGATACGATTTTGCAAGGAAATCTCTTTTGGGTATGTGTTGAGGGGGTTTCAAGTGGTTCATGTAAGTAGCATCTACTATCCGAAACTGGTAATTCTTGGCTGGCACAATGTACAACACATAAACACGTCAAGCAACGCAAGATACGCTTATACTTAAAGCACCTATATACAGCTAACAGAACAAATGACTTTGATCTTGAAGGATTTGGTATTCTAACATCTTAAAACTTGTTAAGTCTTGCCGTATCTAAACATGCCGTAAACCACAGATATGTCAAAAATTACTTTGTTTTACTTACTAACGGACTTTAATTTTGAATCATTTTCATATAAATAAATGTCTAGCTAGCTTAAAAAATGTTTAAAAATCTTCGGTTATAAAATATGGACTAACAACAGTTCTAATTTTACTAATAAACAAAGAAAAATTCAAAACAATTTAATACATTTTTAATACACTTAAGTTCCATAGAACATACGTATATCACCTAGCTCTCTCTCTTTCTAAATAATGAGCAGATAAACTTGCTTATTAAAATAAGCCTTATTTTCAGTTCCTTTTCTCCGCCTTAAACTAATTTACGTGGTAACATCGAAGAAAACGTAACAGTATATAGTTGAAGGTTTCTGGTTTGAAAACATCATTGTCCCGCGTATTTTCTTGACATATTAATAAGCGGTTTTAATTACGGTTGCTCTAGAAGGCGCATTTTAATGTAGAAAGGAACACCGGGAGAACACGCAATCACACGATATGTGTGAAACGTTAATAACAGAGTTTAAGTTCAGAGTTTCTCCTGTCATGGTACATTTACATAATATATGTATCGAATACATACCTTTTCATTCGGGAAAAAATTCCGTATAGAGATCCTAATTCGTTTAATATTAACATTAATTTCGTTAAACGTCCCTCCGCCGACTTCGCGACCGTAAGCATCAATCATAAGAGAGAGGGATTAACCTCACGTCCAACTTGCCGAGATCCTATTAGAATACTTGACAAATTCGTACCGGCCGCCCTCGAGCAGTCACAATATTAATTCGAGGCAATTTAATATCTTTCCAGGTCCTCGCATGCCGGCAGGGAGTCGCTGCAACAACAGCAGCAACAGCAACAGCAGCTCCAGCAGACCTCCAGAAACCACCCTTCGTCGGTTGCGGTTGAGGGACCTCAGCTTATCTCGAAAGCTTGCTACAAACTCCTCGATAATGATGTCAAAACGGCGTGGATCAATCCGAGGTTAATCTCAAAGGTAAAGAAAAATATGATGTATCTAATTCGTTCCGTTAGACTGTTTTGGGAACAGCTGGAGATTTTAAAAGGTTGCAGATTTTCTTTGTATCTATGAAAATGTAATGTAATAGCTTTGTCTTGTTGGTTTTTTATGGATATTGTTGGTTTGATGTATAGAGTGGTACGTGGTAATGATTTAAAAATGTTCACGACTGGCAAAATATTTTCAAATCAGTTAGATTCACAACGTTTGTCTGAAGCCAAGTTAGTAAGTTGTCATATCTAACCGTTATATTTATTGACTCATGCAGATAGATTATTGGGATTGATCAATTCTTTAATTGAAAGACCTTCTTATGAAAGTATTCACAAGGCACCAAAAGCTTTTATTCAATTCATGACCTTCATGCTTTATACATGTTTTGTAACTTTCGGCCAAGCAAATATAACGTAAAGAAGATACCGTAGAAATAATGATTCTTATCCAACGATTGCTATTCAGCACCTTTGCAACACGGTAAGATATCGATAATGATATCACCTACGTTTGATCAGTATGTTCCACAGAGCTCGTTTTTACAAAGTGAACGAAAAGATTCGAAGGATTGTTAGGCCTTTAGTATTAAAAAATAAAATTTCTAAAAACTATACAACAAAAACCAAATTTTTTTCTCCAAACGTCCACTATAAACAAACTACTCGACCGATTTTTACTGTTACTGCTTCAACTATAGTGAGTGTTAAATTTTTCGAAAACTGTAACACGAAATCTTACCAGCATTGTTTGTAAAAATTTGAGCCCTTTTCCCCAAAGCAAAAATAAAAATTTGCCATCAGTATGCAAATATAAGTTTACGAAGATATGTATTGAGAAAGACTCCGTAAGCCCAAAAACAGATAAAAAATGTTTAACTAACTAAGTTCTTTTTTTGATTGCTTTTCTGTCTCATAATAACCATCCCTTTCTTGCTTTAGCAACCTTGTTCTTGAAATATGCGGATGCTCTCTGTACTAAAATTAATTACTAAAATATGGCTGACAATATAATAAACACAAGCGTCTTCCATTCCCTCATCTGTAACCCAATAACAATAATAATTTGTTCGTTAAATTGGTGATTGGTGTCTGGTAACGTTACCCATAATTGCCGTCGCATCTTCGCCCATATGGTAATCATAAACGGGAAGATTTACTATTATTTTATATCCCCGTAAAATACGATATTCTGGTAATTGGATACCGGGAGGAAGTTAAAAAGTTATGAATATATTATTCATATTTCGTCCGTATAGCGTCGGTTCGGCAGGAGCATCAGCATCGGGGTCCGAAAATAATTCCCCCGCGGTCCAAAATAAACGTCTACTATAATGAATGGTAGGTTGACAATATACACTTTAATGGAACAATAATAATTTCATTACGGTACATTCAGTTTGATGCAAGCATCAATCACGGTATTTGATAAGCGTATATACGTGTAATAAAATTATGTGGCTCTTTTATTACACGACTAATTTTTATCCTGCTTATTTAACAGCCAATAGCACTGAACTTTAACTCGTTTTGAACCTTTCGAATGGCGCTATAAAAGCTATATTGTCTAGTTTAATGGTTGGTAATCTAAAGTGCTTGGAACTTTGAGAAAAATTAGGAGTTTGTTAACGTTATTTATGTGTTTCTTTCTTCTTTTATCAACAATTATATTAACAGTCGTATTCGTGATATAGTAACAATCGATTCCATGTAATAGATTTTATTTATTACTTATCAGTACAAAGTTTGGATATCTTTAAAAGTTTTTTACATGAAAACATATTGAAAGATTAATTAAATTCTGATGAAGAGTAGAAAATCATACAGGAAGAAATAGATTTCGAAGTATTCCTGCAGAACTCGTATATTTGCAAAAAAGAAGTAGCCTTAAGGTAGTTATTGCAGTTACTTTGATAAACGATTCCTTTAACTTTACGTAAAATCTGTTTCTTTCTGCTAAAAACTACAGTCCTGAAAACAATTCCTAATTTTTGTTAGGAAGTTAGTCTGTTTATTTCACACATGAGCCACTACTGTCGCATATTTCACGCGCCATACGTACTAGATATACACAGCAATAGCTTAGAAATCAATAGCAAGCTTTTTAGGGTTGAAATATGTTATGCAACGATGTTAATACAGCTTGAGGAACCTGAACAAAAGACGTTGGTAACACCTAGATTAGAACTATCTCGACATGTGGCGACAATGGCACGTTGTAAATGGTAACATTCAACATATATCAGCATTTATCGTCGAATTTAATAAAAGAAAAAAATCAATTTGCGGCAAGGTAGTAATCCGAGTAACGTACAATTAATTAATTTTACTTGTGTATTAAAAAAAAAAAAGAATTATTAGCATAGAGTGGAGTAAGTGCCAACACCCAAACACTTTTAATTTCGAAAGAAACGGTATTCTTTTCCTTTTCTTTGTTTCATAATTTTACACGTCATCGTATACTATTGCGCCTAGTCAATCGAGAAATATCTATAATACCCGTACATATTTCATTACGTACATCTTATGCATTCATTCCAATGCGATATCGATTCGAAACGAGAACGTGAACTGCATCGAACAAATTCCATAATCGTATTTCTTCCTCGACGAAAGGTCATTGAAATCGCATCCCGCCGATGCCGCAGATAGGAGGGATCTAAAAATATGAATATCTATACGTCTATGTGTAATAGTAAAGAGTAATATAACAAAATAATTATACACGAATACAATGCAACGTTCGTGAGAGAGAGAGAGAAAGAAAGAGAGAGAGATCCGTAAAGCCGATAGAAATAGAAACAATACGTTTCGTCTCGATATTCATCATTTAACGTCGCCGGTAATTGAGTTTTTGCATTGCGATGCATAATATATCGTCTAGATTGGGCAATGGCGTCGCAGCATTTGCATTTACACGGACGATAATGGAGATCAGAGACGGATAAAGGTATTGGAAACTATTTTATAATGCATGAATTGTTTAGGATGACTGACAGACTGCGTATTGTGCAATGCATTGTAAAAAAATGTCGTGTCAAGACGTCAAGAGTTGACTAGACTTAATATTAGCGCACGTATCAGTAGAAATTCTTATAAAGAATTAACCAGTATAGAACATATTCTACAGTATTGAAATGAAATATTTGGTATGTTTTGATATATGAAGATCGTGTTGAATTACTGCCAAAAATTACTTCAGAGCAGAAGATAAGGCTAATAGAGAGAGTACAAATTCATAAATATAGTTAAATCAATCTAACCAATTTACATTGAATAATGAGTGTTGTTAGCCTAAAAGGCGGCAGTAATTGGTCAATTTGAGATTGTGCCTCAACATAATATTGTCGTTACATTTGCGCAAAGTCAGTTTCAATGTATGTGTTTATTTATAGCTTTATAAATTCCACGCACAATATTTTTTAATTTCAACCACTCATTTTGCATCAACAATAACATATAATAAGTTATTGTTAATATATAATAATATATAATAATTGAAGTTACCTATGTACATGAACGTCCATTTTCATTTTTAATTGTTTATAATTACTAAGTTATCTAAGAACGGGAGCTGCTTATTCGCTTCTTCCAATGTTATAAACTTGTGCTTCCGTAATGTAAACTTATTGCTCTCGAATTCTGGGTTAAGTGCCGAGAAGAATTCTGCTTTTCTTTATATCATTTTCGCGAGCTTTGATATTAAATAAAGCGCGCTTGCTTCCTGGTGACGCTAAATTACTTGCTGTTTATAAGTATTCGGTTTCTAATATTAAATCACACGATTTGAGATGATTTATAAACACCTTTGACGTATATGAGATAGTTTTTTTTAAATAAATTTCTACCCGTTAATCTTATAAATTTCAATTCGTTTAGTTTGCCTGTTTGAGATGAACTATCAAAACTTAAACAACGGATCTTGGCACGTTGAGTCTTGATCTGATTTTAACATTATATTGTCGTAAGTTAACTTGCATCTATACAGCGGTTGTACCTTGTCTTGTACCAAAAGTTACAAAAATTACAAAAATTACAAAAATTACAAAAATTACAAAAATTACAAAAATTACAAAAATTACAAAAATTACAAAAATTACAAAAATTACAAAAATTACAAAAATTACAAAAATTACAAAAAATACAAAAAATACAAAAAATACAAAAGTTACAAAAATTACAAAACTTACAAAACTTACAAAACTTACAAACCTTACAAAAATTACAAAACTTACAAAACTTACAAAATTTACAAAAATTACAAAACTTACAAAACTTACAAAAATTACAAAACTTACAAAAATTACAAAAATTACAAAAATTACAAAAATTACAAAAATTACAAAAATTACAAAAATTACAAAAATTACAAAAATTACAAAAATTACAAAAATTACAAAAATTACAAAAATTACAAAACTTACAAAACTTACAAAAATTACAAAACTTACAAAATTACAAAAATTACAAAAATTACATTAAAATTTGTAAGAAATTACCAAAAAACCGACAATGGAAAAAATAACGATAATACTAGTTGATTCTATAATCAATAATTGCTATGTTTTACTGTATAATATGGCAAATAAAAATCTATGTGAATATTCAAATGTTAAAGATATGAAAATAATTCAATATTTTGGATAAATATGGTCGATGAAAAAAGTCTGCTTGAATATTCACAATCTATAAACTGATAAAATATCGTGACAACACTAGTTGATTCTATAATCAATAATGTAATTATTGCTATATTTTACTGTACAATAAGCCAAATAATAATGTGCTTGAATCTTGGCGCTTTCCATACTACTTTTGAAGATTTACTGCACCTAATGCAATAAATTTTGTGTTTTATCATTTCGCTGAAGATCTTGCGTTGTGATGTTGACGATTTGAGTAGTTTCGCTGGAGAATAGCATAAGAAAGGGTTAGAGTTCATGCATGGTGGTAGTCTAATTTAATTAACATTTTAATTATTATTTTGATCATTATTGGAAAATTATTGGAAGTAGACAACGAGTTGAAAAACGGGGAAGGCGGTCTGTATGGAAGGCCAAATAATATTTTTTTTTTATTCTTTATTTAATGTTCTTTATAAAACTACTGAGAGAGACTGGAAATATCGACGAAATATTGAGAATCAAATTAAAAGTCTTTATTTGAGCATCTGTACACACTGATTTTCTGATTTTCGAATTGTTTTATCATCATTGTTATTATTATTAGTTCTATAAAATTTTCAACGAAATTGACGGAGGTTTGTTCAAATTTACCGCAAAAAAACTGAAAATTTTGATCTAAAAAGAACCGTATCAAAGAAAAGAAAATACCTTAAAAGCATTATCTTTTTAACAACCTAAACAAAAGGAGAGCGACTTATTACGAGCTGATTCCCTTTCATCTATTTTACGTTGAGAGGCGCCCAAGACGGACACCTGTTTAGATAATTAATTAGCTTAAGGCAATTAATTACAGCGGGGAATTAGTCCGCGTCAATGCCATCTTATAAATATTTATTAACATTTTTCGAAGTCATCCTTGCGCAGGCTGGTGCGCTGTCCGTTCTTTCATTTTCTTTCTTCTCTCTAGCTCGCTTCTCCCGCCCCCCATCTATGCACCTCGTTTTCCCGGGTAATGAAAACTTAATTAAAAAATCTCTTCATTCTCGAAGAAAAAGACGCGACGCATATTTTGTTGTCGAGATGATGCACCGAAGACTTGCATTTTAAATATCCCGACGCGCCCGGTCTCGGGGACCGGCGGACGTTTTAATCCACTCCATTTCGACGAGATCTAGTTACCGAACGGAATGCTACGGCCCCCTTAATAATACTTAGGTGATGATTTATTTCTTAATCAAGTCAGCCTTGATAATGGATTTATCTGAACCCTTCGTTCGATCAATTACCCCCCACCACTCCAACCTGCTTTCCCGTTTTCCAGCGAGCTGCTAGCGGGTGCAGTTGGTCATAGTAATGAGACTTAAAATGTAATCTCCTTGAATGCGCTGATGGAATAACGATTATTGGTATCTACGAAAATGATACTAGTCCTAAAGGGCGATCTGTCTATGTTAGCTGTCTTCTGTACGTAGTGCAATATGTGTGGTAGCAAGGGAAGACCGTGCGGAGACGACGTTAACTAAATTATGGAAATAAATGATATGTCTGCATTGTTTGTCTGCCCATTAGGAAATTGTTGTGTGAATAATGTTGGTATTGAGCCATAAGGATTAGCTTTAAACCATGTGGGATGTTCCGGAGCGATTCGTGTAGAAAAATGCGATTAGGAAAGCGTCTCTCTTTTGTAAGTTACGTCTATTTTAGAGATATTTTTCATATTTTTCATTGGATATCATAAGCAACAAAGAAATACAAGTGATAAGAGTGTAGTGAGCGCAATAGTAAGAAGCATAGGTTTCTGAAGCACATACCTATAGAACATTAATTTTTCAGGTACTTTTAGCATATAAGCGTTTTATGATACCACAAAAATACATTTGCTAAAAAGAAACAACAAAATTATGCGATTGTTACGACTGTTAACGCCTTTAGTTAAGTAATTCATAAATATTACTAAATAATAGTTAATATATAAAACTAATTTTCTAAATTTGTAAACCAGCTTTCGAATTTTATAATTTCATCAAATACCAAATATTAAGAATTAATTTTTTAAAACCTACAGACTCTAATAGTATCGATCTTTTCAAGAAGTTCTTTGAACATGTCCTCATTCCAAGCAGCTTTATTTCTCTGAGTCGATATTTTCAGTTTCAGTAGTTTAACATTTTAAGTCCTACTAAAAGCATTGGACCTATTTTAAAATGACATACGCTAATTAAATTAGGCGCATATGTTTTCCTCCAATAAAGGTAAAAAGTCCAATGTGTTCAAATGGAAAATTATGTAAGGTTAACCGCAAGTATTTTGGACTTCATTTCAATAACAAACTCTATTGTCTTTCACCCTTAACCGTACGTGTTGGTACAGTTACCTTGGTCATCTAGCCTTTATGAGCTATCAGCTATGAGTTGTATGAGCTCGTATGTTTAAACAATTTCCTATTTTTTCTGAGTTACCAAAAAGATTCTATACGCTTCAGCGTGGGGGTCAAATCGAACGGTTGAAGATGTTCCCGTATATGGCGTGGGACATTCCGTTTTCCGAAAGTCCACGCACCCAGTAAGCAAGTGTCCTAATCTTAGATTCAAAGTACCACCGATCGCATCAGCAAAATCCTAACCGATTAAGCTTCCTAGTAAGCGTCACGCTTCATTAATTCAGAACTCCTATACAGATCCCCACAGTCAGTAAGCACTAATAACTTTAAAGACGTTCCATAAGATTGAGGACGAAACATCGGTAGAAACTACGACAACGATGCGGTCCGATCCGGGAATCAGGAGTATAGACAGATGTTTAGTTTCAAAATAGGAATAAGGCCCATCCAAATGACTTTCTGTTCTTATATCTTGGTTACTTAACGAAAATTTGCGAATCACTATCTTTAAATATGTTTATTATAAATGTGCGACGGCTCGTCCTGCTTCACTAGAAAAAATATGATGCAATTATGACAACATTTCTTACCAATGCCAGAGATTTTAGCCAGTGAAACAATAGCTTTTAAACGTTACTTTTGCTATATCAAACAGATACAAAGCAACTGATATTATTGATCCATAGCTTCCATGACCATGTAATTGTTAAAAGAAAACAAAGATCCTGCGTATGTAATAAATCGATATTATTTATTAACCACTTTAGCTCTTGAAGAACTCCACCAACTGCAAAGCATTGCTTATTTATTCTTTTTTCTTTAAATCACTTTAAGCGATTTTTCCTCCTTATTACCCCGTCGCCGATTCCTTCTAGACATGACGCATTTTCTTCTGCCTCCCGACACCGTCCTCTAAGTGCTCAATGGGCCATTTTTTACGCTTCGCTTAATGCTGGTGGGGAGAAGCCGACCCGTCCCCTCTAAATCTGAAGTTATTACATAAATTGCCGTATTTTTTGTTGCCAAAGTGCACTGGCTCTCGATCGTTTTCTCTTTTCAGATTTAGCGGTTTATTTATATGTTGCGCTGGAGAAAATCACAGCTAGATGCATGACTCAGAATCATCAATGTGTAAGTTAAGCCGTCCGAGCGTTTTTTTTTTTTTTATATATATATATATATCTCGGTGGGTTACCACTTACAAGCAACATTTTTTTTTTAACTAACATCTAAGTGACTCTTGTTAAAGTTGTTTCGGGTAGGTTTAGTTTACTTTCAATAAAATTGTATCCCATTCATGACTATATTTCCCCGGCTACGGGCGCTATTTTTATCAGTAGCATTGTTCTATTTTGTTGTTCAAAAAGCTTAAATTTTATTACGATGGAAGAGAGCAATAAGTAAATAAGAAAGTTGTGACCTCAAATTCATCTGTGTATGGATATAATCTGTAACGATTCTTACGTCCAAAGAAAGCCTCTCATATAAAGACGATCTCAAGCACGCGAAACATATTGTTCCAAACTAACTACCTTTTTGTTTCGGCAATCCTTAAGCCGCGAAAAGGAATAAGGGTAACAGAAGGACCAAAAGAATGAACGAATATGTCTTCTGTTAGGCTGACTGCATCGTATAGAAGGCTGGCAAAGTGTATCAAAACAAAATCAAGCGAAATTGTACATATAGCCCTCACTAAAGACAGGGACTAAAGACATTGCCATCTTTCAGCAAAGCGAACCTGAAAATACTGGCCGGTTTATGGATAGATCACGTAAAACATTGCGTTTAATGCAATACAATAAAGGGATTGTTTTGAAAAATCTACGAAATTCACTAACTTCGTTTTGACTATGCATTTAGAAGGAGTTTCACCGAAAGAAATATCAGTAAATGAAAAAGCATTGCATGCATAGGCATAGGATATTCAAAGGAGATTGTTGATATAAAATAAAGAAGGTTAACACATGTATTGCGCCTTCAATGGAACCATCCTTAAAGCACAATCTACCAAATCAAAGGTTTAGCAGGTTTACAACTTGTAGAGTCTCTAAGAGCGTGCTTTATTACTCACACTGAAATCTTCTGAAAAAGATCTTTTTTATCGCTTCTGTGCTGTTTGATCGTTTAGATCAATATCTTCGAATGCAGTAAGTTACGCCGTGTTGTCATTTTAAATTATTTTGAATTGTCATTAAAAGTGTACGGGTCCAATATTAGGTCATTTAATAAGTTGAAAACTTCAGGTTTGCATTCATAAGCTCGCAAACGAATACCCATCAAACGTCCTACTTCGTATATCCAGCACTATACATATACTAAATGTCATTCATTGCATGCATGCTCCAAACCGGCACATACATACAGAACGCTGAGTCCATTCGCATTCACGTTTATACGAGCGTTTATGATTTGTAGTGTATTAAAGCACAAAATGCGATAAGTTTAACGTACCCATTATATACGCACACATTCCTGTTATTATGCCCTGAAATTGAAATAGTATTTACGCCGATTTACGGCCTTGTTCGACGCACTTACCTTTTGCTTATCGGCGTGGTTAAATCTAAAAACTTGTCACAATAACTATTAAAACGTGTTGTAATTTAAATGCGTCTCTTTTATTCCAACTTATTTATATGATGCCGTCGCATGATATAACGTGTAATTTACGCACGGGAGGTGGTAGATAATATGGTTTTTGTGCGCTTAATATATGGAGAGATACGTAGTCTGTAACGATTAGTAACTTGGAAGAATTGACTGGCATAAGTGTAATTTATTAAATACAGTTTATTTCAATGGAGAAGATTACGTTATAAAGGTGGTTATTTTGTTTAGTAGTCGCTAGCAACGAAAACATATTTTGCATGCAAGTATTTTGATTCATCTCGTGTTAAGTGTAGATCTGACTGCTAATGGCTTTGATGACACCTCAACCGAAAATTCGTGTGTTAGCACGAGGAAGCATCGTAATTTAAGAATCTCGTAAACAGTGAAAACTAGTCAATAGTGATAGCCGAGACTGTGGCGTAGTATGGTAAACAACACATAAGTGTCGTTAACTTCCACACCTCACAAGTTTAATTTATTATATAGCAATGTATAATAATTAATCTGGAGCGGCCATTTCGAGGACACGAATGGTCCTCATCATCAACCGGTCACCGGGTGTATAAGCATTAAATAATTGTTTACGTCAAGACAGATTACTGACCAAATGATCCATAATACCAATACCTACTTTGTGCAGGTAATAGAAGTTTCCGTGCACCAAATCTACGAAATACCCAAAACAATCATTTAGCAAAATAGAAACCACCGATTAAAGAAGCAACTCAGATTTATAACGTCTGATTAATTAATTAATCAAAATGACCAATTCATAAAAATTTATCGCACAAGCTTCAAACTTTCAGAATGCCGTAATTGTTTTACATCGTATCCTATCTACAGATGCTTGTATCTACTTCTACGACATAACACTACAAACATCGGCCGGTACACGGCCTTTTATAGACACTTAGTATTTGTAGGTATTGCATTTCGCGGTCGTAACTCAAATAGTAATGCGGCGAGCAGACGCTGACAAGAATATCTACTTGACGGAGTGTTATTGGCTTTTAAAAAGAACCTCGCGGCACGAATGTAATAAGGAAACGTAATGGATAGTCTGCTATACAGATGACGGTAAATTATCTATCGCTGTGCTTGGCCGTTGCAATCGACAGTTCTGCGTTAGTCGATTATGGACGTGTATACGTTTCAGAAAGTTGAAGTATGAAGCTAGTGCTAATATTTTGTTTTTTTTTGGTTTTTTTTTTTTTTTGTTGGCTGCGATATACAATAAGTTGTAAAAAAAATGGACGGAATGTTGTGTCAGTTTTTGAATAGAGCACATCAGAAAATGCCTAGAAACAATAACTTTCAATTGCTGGATATAAATAGATCATCTACCAAAACATCTTGTGATATGCACATTAAATAAGTTTATATTATATATTACTATTTAAGTTATAAATAAATAAATAAAAATAAATAAATAAAACAAGGTATTTAGGCTTATTGCATTAAAGTGCTAATATAGTTTATGATTTGGATATATGTTTTGGTAACATTACGTAATTTTGTAAATTATAACAATGCTGAAACGTCCCAACAGCTGCAATTCTCTTTGGGAGCTATTAAAATAACCAAAATCAATAGTAATACATCAAGCGGGAAGAGGTACGGCCACGTATCTTTTCCCGCGTCTAGAAAACGGTGAAAAGAAGAGGTGGGGAAGAGAAGCACTCGAAGCAACGCTGATGACGGCTGGTAGCTATTCTTAACAAACGATGTACATATTTATAGTCAAAGAATCTACACCACTGCACTGATTGCAAACGGTAATCGACAATTGTTCTAATGCAATATGCATTCATGGCCTACCCGGATATCACTAATCATTCTAATCATATTCAAATTTTATTCATTCTATGCAGTAAATATCAACTACTTACAAAAAGAGAATACCAATAAATGTAACATCCCATAATTAATTCCATTTCACGAATGTATATCATCCACGCAACATTTTACTGATGGCTTACTTTCCATGTTCGTACCATTTAGATGCAGATGTTCGATCAATTAAACTAACTTTACGTATTCAGACGCAAACGCAGGTAATTATAAATTCAATACAGACGAATGACCGCGATAGACGGCGGTAAATTACGAAAATTCGATAAAATTTAGAAATCGCCATTCGTCGATGACGTTAAGTTCGAAAATAACATCTGATAGGCCCTTTGAAATTAGAAGTTCCTTTAATCGGTATGAATGTATATCATCCTGTGACAAATAGGCAGCCGGAGAGTGGATGGTATCAGTCACTGTGCAAAACAAAAATGATTTAATTTATCACAGTTAAAATGTTACTATTTGAGACCAGAAATATCTGCGAAGTCGTAAAAGATAACGACTGACGTATTGGATACTATTATTATTGTATTATTAATCCAATTTAATATACTTTAATAGTAAAGTCGTATTGACAGCAAAGTTTCAATGTTATTACCTGGTAAAAGGACAAACAAAATATATGTTACTACACTCGACAAAAATAAATTATTCTTATACGTTACATGATACAAGGCTTAATGTTAAAGATAATTTTCATAAAGGATATAGCAGAGTTAATCTAACATTAATAAGTTGATCTAGACGTGTATATTCTAATCAACTTTGAGACTCCGTAGCGTCGGAACGGTTGGAGCTAAGGAATTGAAATTTAAAGTACTCGTCAAGATCTTTCGAGCGAGCGCAAATTTAACCTCCTAACTTGTTCAGATGCTGAAATATAGAAAAACCATAAAAATTTGAACCCAAAATGATGAAAGTTTTAAAAGGTCTAAGAAACAAGTACGGAGTTTCGCCAATTTAACGGTGCCAACAGCGCCATAGCTTTCAAGCCAAATGAGTTAGAGGGCACTGGTTGGTAGAGTCGCCGGTTAATTGTCTATCGAAAACATCTCAAGCTGACAACTGAAAATGCATACTTAGCGAGATAATCGATGAAAACTGGAGCGACGTCGATTTTATATCACATAACCTAAATCTATTGGATAAGGAGGATAGTGCTCTTAAATACGATTATCTCGTATCAATGCCTTCTTAAAAATTCATTCTAAATTTATAGTGCCGCTTTTGCGAATTTTATCTGTCGCAAGAAGGCTTTCCAATATCTTCTTCTTTATTTTCTTATAAACACCTACTTTGTTCTAGGTTAAGTATCGTAAAGAAAATGCACCTAGATTCCATTATTCTTACAATTTCGTTCGGGGATTATACCTGAGTACTAGTGTAAGGAACTCGCATCATTGATCTGAATTTTTCTACACCAGAAGAATTAACGTCCATGTAAGCTATCATAGGGCTTAAATGAATAAATAATATGTACTTGTTGCATTAATGCAAATGTTGTTGCGCATAACGCAAGTGATGCAGTGAGTCATGCTTCTTAGAATGTAAGGACAAAATACATTTATGTAATTACAAATAACGTTACTGTTGTATCTTATTCTAATATTTACAAGGGAACTGTAAATTACTGTAAACATACGTCATACATTCATAAATATTGATGTTAGAATCTGCTTCGTGTTAGAACCATAACAAACAAATATTTGCTATTACTTATGGTAAGTACTGGCGAAAGCTATACGTTTATAAGCTTTGCTTCGTACAATTGGCTAAACGAATAACACTATGTGCGACTTTAAGAATTGTAAATTTAAAGATAATCTAGTAACTTGAATCTTTTTTCGTAATTCATAAAAACAATGAAAGGAAAGAAGCTTTAGCAATAGTATTTCAAACTGATTACTTCAAATCCGGGGTTCAAGTGAGCGGTCCTTTTTGATTGTTCACAGTTTGAATTGTCGACCAGTCAATTTTCTTTTATATTGAAAATATTGCTTCAGCGACTACTTTCAGGCGTAGAGGGTAAAATTCAATTCTAATGTATATCTTTTTAAAGTAATCATGCTCTATCAACTTCAGAAGTTGAGTTCAAATTATTAAAAAAAATATCGTGTTGTGCTTGCGTCGAATTAAACAAATTAATTGATTTGCACAAAAACTTTTTGTTGTTTTGTAATGTAGCGAATTTGAATAAAAATAATTATGCAAAATTTTTTTGTTTTGTTTCAAATATTTCGGATAAAGCATCCCCTTTTCTTTGAAACAAAAGCACACCGCATACCCATCAATTTCCATCGGAATTCGAAGCCGACCGAAAAATTAACATAATGAAAGTAGAAAATTTTATCTCAGCTTCCTATTCTCTTAGGAGACAGACGCGATAGAGAAGTCTTTCGCGCTCCAATGACTCCCTAGCGTCGGCGAAAGATATACATGTATATAAGGTAAGCGGCTCAATCAGAAAATCCCTCTTCGAAGTTGAGTTAGAGCAGTACCACCACCTCGCGGCTTACGTCGATCATAGACGAAGGGCGAAGAACTTCCTCAATAACTCACCCTCGCCCGATATTATTTTCATTCCGAAACATCAATTTCTTCACACCGCCGCGTAAAATATGATTTTATATACATGCCTAGTTGAGCCACCTCCTCCTACCTCCTTTGGAAAACGAGCCCCGAAGGCGGAATGTATGTAAAATACATAAAGAATTTTCTCCGCACGCAACTTTGTGGCGATATTCTAAGCAGACAAGGGAACGTCGAAAAAAATGTAACGTTGTAGTAAAACTTTTTATGCCTTTTCCCGTACAGTCAGTCGGACTCCTCTTCGCGATGCATCTCTTGGTAAGGTTTTTTTTTACGATTCTGTTTGTCGCGGTCGTTTTACAGTACCGTCATTCAACGGTTATACGAGGCGACAATAAAATGTGTTTGTTCATTGAAATAAAAAGCGGGCGGAGTGGGATGGAACGTGAAAAAATTGCAGCCGGCAATTAAAGTATAGTAAGAGTCGTTCAGTTGAATTGGTCATCTAACGCGGTTGAAGTGTCGAATTGCAACTATGTTTTCTTATGAATTTTAACAGCATTAATAACGACACTTGAAGTGTATATGTACAATAACATCATGAGAGCACGAAGGAATATGTACGAATGCTATCTTATATACGACACTTTTAATTCTAACGATTTTTCAAACTAAATTTAACGCTAACGTTCATATTTTGGGAAAGCATGACTCTCGTTGGACGCCGTCTTCCAATTTTCATAGAAATACAAGAGCACTTGTAACGTGAAACCATCTAAAATGCTGTTTGAATGATTTCTTTACTTCTAAGTTATTTACAACGGACACGAAACTAGCATCTTGAGTTTATTTAAATCACAACTCAATCTTTCCCAATCTCACAAATTATCAGTTTGGAGCAACATTGTTTTGTTTGAAGCTAGTAGCTTCCAATAGAGAGTTTAGTTTTATGTTTAATTATTTATTATTTTATTATTATTTATGTTTATTTAATGTAAGTACTAACGTAGACATAGCTCAAATGCTTATCATTTGTCATATTTATGTTGATTGTTCTGATATATTTGCTGTAGTTTAAGCATTTGCGTAATTTACCAGGGATGATGGGAAAGTTTTGCAAAAATTGTTGCCGTTTACATGCAACATTAGCTTCAGGCTATCCAAATAATGAAAAAAGTAAATACTGTGCATCAAGAATTCGAGCTTGCGACACGGCATGTGCTATAGTGACTCCATCAGAGTCGTATACAAGAGTTGCCATAACTTTTACATTAGTGGGAGTAGCGCCAGCTTTTGTTTGACATAATGATTAGGAATGACGCTATTCATTGTATTGGTACTTAAGTTTAGGTTCGTACGATCTCGCTCTTGTTTGATCCAGCGTGTTAATGAGATTTTTGAAATCTTAATGGCAAATACATTGAAAATAATAAAACTATTTCTACCAACAGATTTTTTTTATTGTTTTTGTAAACATCGTGTAAAGTTATCGCTCTGCTAACTTATTACTTAACGTATTATGCCCATACATCTGTTTGATGTCTTACCATATTTACCCTAATCAAATGCTGTGTATGAAATAGTAAATTGTAAAGAAGGAATAAAAGAAATAACAGGAAAACGGCTAATATATCGGATATTATGCTTACATTTACTAAACAAGATGTAAAATCACAAAAAACTGACTAAATGACATTTTTCGTAAGGATTTTTTGAATGGATATCCTTTACTTGGAAGCTTCGACAGTAACTAATGCAGAATCCATAGATTTACGATCCTTTAATAGTTATAGGTTAATCTCGGATTTATCGCAATATTTCCAGCATCCTCACAAAACCATAAGTTTGTTGTCCAGTACTTTTCCAAAGGCTTATCCTAGACTGTCTGGCACTGGAAGATTATGTTTTTTTCTTGTACGAGACTACTTTGAATCCAAATACAATTGTCGGCCGCTTCACAAATCATTCAGAACAGTTCTTCGAATTTATACGTAATGGCAAATCTATAGAAATGGTTTTACTTCATCTTGAAGAATACTTATTATAAAATATGAAAAATTAAATGATTACGTAATCTAAAATGAGAAAAAAATAATCATGCTGAAAGCATTTTCTCCTAGTTTGTCGCTAATGCGAGCATTATTTTAACAAAGAAATAAAGAATAAAGCAACTCTATATTTTGTCACTTATTAAACACTACCAAAGATAGCGAACATAATTTTAGAAGCAGAAATTATAGTTGTATATATGTGTGTTGCTAGTAACGATTGTAGTTAAAATCTCAACAATACATATATTCAGAGATGACTCTCTGAAGCCGCAATAGCAACACTGCATTATTTTTACCAAAGCCAGATACGAAAAAACTTGAAATGTAGGTGTTCAAGTTTTAGTTGAGGAATTGAATAAAATCCTTCCTTACGATACAAGCGTCGAAGGTTTATGAACAAGACGCGCAAAGCACATTAAACCGACTTTGGTCGAGGATGTTGCGGAAATAACGATAACGAATTTCCAAACAAACTCGCTAGTTTTCCATAATAATTTTATTGTTTGTAACAAACACAAGAAGGTTGAATGTTAACATTGCATTGAAGTAAATAAGCAGTATTCGTATGAAAAATTTAAAGACTAGTGTCTCTCAAACGAGACTTCTGGCTTACTTTGTACGTACATTGTGATCAGAATATTTCACGACGAAGTTTACCAAGAACATCGAAATACATTTATTTTATCTAGAATGGACGATCATGGTTTCACATTACATATATTTTCCCCCGCCAAGATAAAATTCCACGTTTTTACCCTACAATTATACATAGGACGGGGAGCAACTGAGAACTTTAAAATAACGTACATTCTCCCCTAAAAAAAAATCACGGATCGATGTGTAGTCATTTATAGCGTCGCATAAATCAGCAAAGATTTGAGATTATGAGCGGATCGCTTGGGGTGACTTTTGAGGAGAGACCGCCGCGCGGAGGAAGGGGGTTGGAAACCAGGCGGAAGTGTAATAATTTGTTCGGCGCGTTGCCGTTACTCGTTGACAGGATGAACTTCGAGATTACTACCAGATAGAAGTTCGCATCGCATGGCGGTGGAAAGGGTAGCAGGAGGGTTCGATCACACTTCGTGGGCGTCAAAGGTGGTTACCGCTGCGGCGACGACGCCTAAGAAGAAGGGTGCTACTGTTGCCTCTGGTGGTGGTGGCGCTTGACTTACTTACGCATTTCCGGTGAACGGAGGGTGAGCGCATTCGGACGAGGTAGGGTGCGAAGGAAATTCCATCGGTTTGTTTGAAAATTCCTTAATCGCATTACTGAACTTCTTGCCGTTAATGCTGTTGAAATTCTTGGGTTAACGCGAAGAATCCTTGAGTTATTAGAAAACGGCGTAATTTGAAAACCTACACCTCAAAGATGTCGTGAATCGGCCCGATTAGCTATTTGCAAAAGCTACCGGGATACAAGTAAACCAACGCAAACCGGTCTTTATTCATCACATAGTGACCACTTTAAGAGCGCAATAGAAAGTCTGAACTCACTTTACTTCAATCATATCGAGATTTTCATCAAGGACGAGGAAACTTTTCATTTTTTTTTCGAAGGTTCTCTTGGGCGATTTCTTCTTGTTTGGTTCATTACGCTTTAATATCCTTTATTATCACGCTTGAATTACATTCCCCTTCGTACTTATATTCCATTCTATCCTTATATCTTGGTGAAATTTATCACATTACAGCTCTCAAGTTATCAGGGAGGTAGCTTAAATAAGAACGAAAAAAGTGAAAATTGAATTGTTATTTACTATTTCTTCATAATTAGTGCTTTTATGCCTTCCTAAGAAGATTTTAGTGACATCTTTTATTTAATCGGGAGCACGGATATTCGTGCACTCAATTCTACAGGATTTAATTCTTTATAGAATTTTTCATCGTTTATCAATGTTCTTGTATTAGGGCCAACACAAATGCATTTCTTCAGTTTAGCTTAAGATAAAGATGGAAATACTCCTTGCAAATGTTTGAAACCATTACCTTTTTTGGTTAGTGTTCACCAATTGTTTCGTATAATCAAGTTTTACGCGAAAAGAATAAAATATAACTTTCTGAGGCGGATATAAATGCTGTCAAACTATACTTCTATTTCCTAGCATCAAGTTAGTTCTAACCGGATATTCTTTTCTCGTATAATGCTATTCCATACATGTAAAATACGGACATTTTTTATAATCGCTTTGCTATATTAACAAATCCTATTTTCGTGATACCGAACGTCGTAAGTAATAATGAACGAAACTGTTTTCAAGCTTGTTTTTGAACCATCGAAATATCTCCAATCGTTAACATCGTATCCAATTGTCTTAATTACGTCTTAATTAATGCACAAGATCCATAATTTCAGCAAAAAAATTGCATGAAATTCGCTTTTCTATTACGGCACCAGGAAACTGGAAAGTTCCGGAAGAAGATAAGTTTTTCTGCCGTATTCTCGAAGAGGTTTTGCCACATTTTAATAGCCCCAAATTTCTTTCCAAACAATTTAACTCTGTCCGGGAAAACAATTGCGAACCTTCGAAGTAGTGTTTAAAATTAGAATTTGAATTTTCTTGGCCTTTTGAAGTAGAACTTATTCTAAAAAACTTTCGGAATGGACTGTCTTCAAACATAGACGAAGCATGGGATGTGGATTGAATATTAGGATAGACAATTTAATTGATCTAATACATCATAATAAATTCAGTTTTAGGTTACTATAATAAAGCTAACTTGCATCGTTTTCAAACTTGCAATATAGAAAATAGTTACTTTACTTATAAAGGAAATATGCTGTACGCACAACATCCAGTAATTATTAATAATAACCAGATTTCTTAAGCACAACGTGTACATGTCTTCTAAACGAATAAATAACTCATTTCTTTTCTGTTACAGCCAGCATTTTTTACCTCATAAAGTTATACATTAAACGTTTACAAAAAATCGAGTGCGCATATAGACGCCAAACCACTTAAAACGCCAGTGATATTCGACGTTTACGCACTATATCCTCCGAAAATTCGAAATCACCCTCGCCCATATTATGTAGCACGCAGGAGGTAGAAAACGGAGAACATTAAAAGTTGAATCTAAAGCGGGCCTCGTAAAAAGTAATCAAACTCGCGCTCGGATTTTAACTTCTAGCCTCGTAAAATCGAGTTACCCCGAGGAGGAATCATCATCATCATCCGCGGAAGGCCTCTGCAGCGCGCCGCGCGGTAGCTTAAGTTCGTGATAGACAGGCCATAAAAACATGTCACCCTTGTTAGGGTCAGGGTCCTACATGAATATTGGATTATGTAAAGTGTGTGCCGTATACGAGACTAACCCTAAAACAACTGAGCAGGCTTTCCTCTTTCGAGTTTCTTTTGCGTTTTATTCTAAACATTGCATACAGGGTATTTTTTTTTTCACCTTTTTACAGAATAGCGGTAACTTTTTCTTTCCATTTAAGGTAAAGTTGACAGTTGTTTTCGATATAATCGGAACTGTCGGATTATTAAAAAAAATTTTTTTTTTGTTCAGTAGCATAGTAGTACAGCCAGCTTTAGTAAATTTTAGGAAATTTACTTGTTTAAGTTTGGAAAATAAGCTTACTTTCAATGTTGGGAAATGCGGTATTGACATCTGATCTATCAATAAAATTTGAATGAAACAGATGTATCTTAGCTTAGAAATAGCTACAGTTAACAAAATGGAAGGGCGTATAATTAAATTAAAATACAAGCTCAACTACAATATGCGTTGTACAGAATGTCATCTCCGCGGTGTGTCTTTGTAATAGAATTTTTTTTTTCTTTATTGCATGAAGCCTGTAGCTGTTTAACTGCTTTAAGTATTGAAAATTAGAGGTAACCGCATCAGATTTTTAAACATGGTATGATTTAAATGATATGAAGTCCGTTGTGCTTATATTCAACCTTCAAACGATCCAACTGGGAAAGAGATATTTTTATAGCATTAGGAACAGGTTATCACTTTTTAACAGAGCAATAAGGAAAAAACAAACGCATTCGATTAAGCTTTTCAAATGCTTCCGCTCTATTGCATCGTGGCGAAAGCGCCGGCCGCCAATAATTCAATATATATTTCAATCTCTTCATGTGGGTGAATCCGAAAATCGAATAAGGTGCCCTAAATGGGCCCGTCGGCGCTATGAACAAGTGCCTGTGACCGCAGCGGACCCCGAGTGAAACCGTCCCCAATTGATTGATACATTTTAGCGCCCTTTCGTTGCACCGACGACGCGCCGTGATGCCCCCAAGTACTAAATTCCTCACCCGCGGGAATTCGATTACGTATAATTTAAAAGCGTCGCTCTGTTAGCAGTAAGAGTAAATTTTGTAACTACTCGTTATATTTAGGGCTTAATGAATGTAGTAAGTTGTGAGAAATTGTTAAAAATTCAATATTTGTTAGTATATAAATTATCACTGTTAATATGTGTATATCGAAGCGAATGAAGGCTTTTTTGTATATGTTGCATAAAAGAAGGTGCTTTGCTACTTTATTGCAGGTATAAGTGTAAACATGAATGATTCAGTTCTTTTCCAGTTAAAGTAAGCTTGAAGATCAGCTTTGCGGAATAAACATTTCTTAAGAGTTTTAATTTGCAATTACACCAAAGAATGGTGGAATTCGACAAAATAACCAATCTCATATTTGCTGATGTTAAGGTAAGAATTTTAGAAATATGTTATTCATTTTCAAGGTCAAATAAGCATTTTTGTTTCATCTTAAAGTATACCGATAAAACAAACATTTTTATTCAATTTGCTGATTATAAATCTGTAATATGCCTTCCGGAAACAAAGAAATGGAAGGTCGATTATACTCGCATCCATCAAGTTCTCCTTTCGAACAATACACCATTATCATCATTCCTCGTTAAAAAGGAAATGCGTAGAGAAAGAACGAGGAATAACAATAATGGAAAAAAGCGGACGATGGAGGCATATCATCGCCTCATAATTTCCATCATCCTCCGTGGCCGCGACAAACAGGAAAGAAATTAATGCGACCGGAGGAAAATAAGCAAGTCAGAAAAATCGATATCCAATCGGAACTCTCGTTTTCAATTATCCGTCCGTTCCAAGTTCACGGTTTTCTCTCCGGAAGAGGACGTCGAAAGAAAAAAAGTCCTTAATTTCAGCAGGGAAAGATAGGCAAGCCGTAAGGCACGCAACTGGTGACATTGCACATTCCTTTTATAATCAAGCGCGGGAAACGTCGATTGGAGTAGCGCGGCAAGTGACGATGGGTCGCGTCCTGCGGTCTCGAACGTGTTCCCTTTAATCTTCGTGGCCTTCCTCGATTTTTACCATACGCGATGCGAGACACGCTTGATTATTTTCTAATATACGGACCTATACATACGCGGCCATATACAAATATGGAAATCGGAAAATATTCACATATTGATGATATTCTCTTTTATATTACCTGTTATAAAGCTGTAATAAGGCGTTGTCTTTTTTGTTTCTCGCAGGTAATCGTTATGCATTGTTCCGGTGATTGGGTTTCGGGAAAAAAGCGATTGATATGCCATATTAGGTAAATATGAATTTGTAACACAACGATGGATAACGTATTAATTTTCGTATATAAAAAATGATAGATAAATGAAACACTTTTCACGAAGCAATCCCTTTTGGATTTTTATCCCAGGGGTCTTCAAACTTTTTACTCTAAGGGTTGCACTAAGTTCCAAAGGCCAAGACCTAGCTAGCTCATCATATCAACATCGACTGTGTAGTTTTGAGAATAATGCGTAAATTTCAAACGTGATAACTAAGAGTTGAACAGTACTTTCTTCCAAACAAGCCCAAGCGTTCCAATGCGCAAATTATATTTCAGGACCAAGGCAAATTCAGATGATTCAGATTATTCAAACGAACGCGGAGTTTCGAGTGCGTGACGCGTTATCATAGAGAGTTTGCGTAACGTCAAAGCCCAAGATTAGTTTACCTTTTTTCAATTCTCGTAAGGCGGTATTATTTACCGAATGAGTGCCTAGAGGATACTTTACAGTATTATTATATGAAGTTATTAACTATTAAAATGATAAATATCGATATGTACGAGTAAGTACAGTTAACAACGTAACATCGGTCCAATAGTCCGTTACAAGAACGGTGTTAACAGATGCTGATGCTACCGAATTAGCGTAGCTTTAGCGCCGATAAGTGTTTACGTATTTGTGATGCACCAGCTGACCGGTGCTAATTAAATAGTACTATTGATCTAGATTAATGTCGATGTCGCTTTAATGCAAATTATCCACCTCATCGGACAATAATTTGACATCTATTAGATATTGAGTGTTGTATAAGTTAGCAGCTTAAAATTCAACACCCAGATAATGGTTCAATGATTCAAAGAATAGTACCCTTTATGACTCAGAAGCTTTCTTAGCTTCAAGTAGTTGGTCTATGTATTTGGGTAATTCATTGTTGTTGTTATTCTTGAATTTTCTTGAATATTCTTGAACTTGAGTTTATTCCCCACATTGGGTGGTTCTATGAGTCAGCCCAATAAAGAAGGATTAAACTTTCGTTTACTTTTACATACATACCTCACTTGAAGTTCGAGAATATAGGTTTCTACGGCCGTTGTCATGTGACAAAGATTCTTCTGGGCTATTCAGCTACGGCCGTTGGGAATTTTTTGTGAACATTTCGTTTATAGCTGCGTTAAGCATACGTTATCGAACTGGCCAACACTGTCCGTAAAATAATTTTCTGCAAGATTAATGTATTGTGACGAACGAGTGTTGCATGGTTTTGTGTATTTCTGATAAATAAATATTAAAAAGGAAATTCTTGAAAGTAATTTACGATCTTAGTTGTTAATTAGAATTGATAATATAAGTTCATCATTCGTTCAAATTAAAATGTCAGAATAAGCTCTTCGTACGTGTAACGGTGACATAGTATTAACCCAACAGAAATTATTCACTTTTATCTCTTCAACACCACATAAAAGTTTTATGTCTCCATTAGTACAAGATCGCCCGGCTCACATGCATGCTAGAATAGCATCACACACAACGTATAATTGATATACGCTTAATACGATTACGGTCCATTTATCCTTATTAATAAAATGTCATTTGGAAGAATGCTACACGCACGCAGAGCTTCCCGTTGTCCTCTTTCCGGCGCAACGCATTCTTCATCCTCTTAGTGTGCCTTTCTTTGGCATTCTCGACACGTTATACAATCCGTAATACCCCATCATTATTGTAATTCTTTTCTACTCGATCTGTTCCATCGACGCGGACTTCTATCAATCAATCTTAGTGTCAGTGGTGCTTCTTCGAGTCTTCTCACCCTCAATGTATATTCGAGTACGCAATTGGTTGTATATACAGTGAGCACATAAAGTATGGTACGATATAATTTGAAAAATGTTCTTAAACGCTCTGTAAATTTTTTATTTGCATGTTATTTTTTTTTTCTATTCATCGGTACTAAGCTCATCCATCATTTATTTTCAAAAATAATTAAAACTTACCTATTATTGCAGTACGAATCGTGTGATGAAATACTGTAAAATGGATAAAAAGTATTTGCCAGTTAGGCAAATGATTCCTCTGCCAGAACATCAAGGAATATAAGGATTTGATTTAATGATAAATCAGCATCTTTAAGACATAATGGCAAAATGTGTCAGTTACTTAATAACAAATACTGACGCTGAGCTTCCTTTTTGGTGTAGTTTCTGGGGCACTTATCGCCTCCAGCCAGCTTCTGTTCACTAATTGTAATTAAGACAATTTTGACCGCAAGATGGAATTCGGTGAAACAATATGAAATCGATGCAATAACAGTTCCGATTTTAACAAAGCGCTTCTTGGGAGATTAAATTTAATGTATGTTGATGTTTGGCCTGTCTATTTTACCATCACATGCGCTATAATTAAAGATGAGAAAGACAGGTGGAATTACTCCTTTTTTGCAGCGATTAGATAGACTCGTATCTATTCGCCTCACGAGAACGGATTCGTGTTACCTACTGGTGTCCTCGAAAGTCGACAAAACACGAGTCTGTCTAGTCTCTGCAAAAAAGTAATAATTTCATCCGGCTTTGTCCTCTTTAGTTATAATGTTGAAGTCAGTAAGACCAGGGCATAATTAATCTTGTTCAGCCACATGTACTTGAATGCGTCCATGATTTAGCGCTTTACATAGAGAAGTGTCTTCCTTTTGATACGCGGTCTCTATCCTTTCACTGAGCACATAGATAATACTAAACTAAATATTTCCTCAACGTAAATTAGAAAATATAGCTGTTTCAGGCTTAGAGCAACGTAGATGATGATGCTTTGCATTGACACTAAACGGTACATCTTAACATATATAACAGATCGGAAGGAAATCCGTAATTCGAAATCACCACTTAAAATAAGCAATTCTCTCTTCAACATAATAAATCAGAGTATTGAGCTTGCAAAGCTGTAAAGCGTATAAAAATATGTTTTTATTAAAATCCGTATATTTTACGTCGTCACTGTAGATATTAGCCGTATTAGGAATCTCCTTGTTCTTGGTTTACCCAGCCGCCCTATTAGAGATTAGCTTAGGGCGAACACGAATGAACGACGCTAAAATGTAAACCTATCAATCAACGCGTCAATCGTAACATTATTGGCTCACATGGGCGCACATGAACCTAGAATAGCGAGAGTACGCGGGTCGGCCGATACAAGGCAAAGAACAGCAGGTCGGAGAGCCGACAGCAGCAGCGCTCAATTGTTTGTTGTTGCTATTCCGGGGAGAGAGGGGCATAATGACTTGGTCACGAGTTGACCTGACATTGTTGTCATCATCGCGGTATCGTGGCGTTACAAATTTGTTTAGGTACTGCGTGCGGAATGACTTCGAAACGTGCCCGGTGGTACTCGATTTTCAGCGCAATGATTTTATAATGGGTTCCATCTAGCCGGCCGGCGATATCGACGTTTCGTTGATACTTTCACGTAGAACTGCGACGCGTACCTGCGAATAAAGTTTTGCCGTGGGTGATTTTGTATAGATGCAAATACGTAGATAATGTGCGGGTAATTTCGGATTGGTTTCGAGATAAGATGGATTGTATCTATGAAGCGGAACAGATGCTTTCGTTACAGTTCTTTTCCTCAATATCTGAGTAGTCGATTTTCTGGCGTTATGTAGTATGAGCTTGATCATTAGATCTGGAAAGGAAAATTAATGGAAACTAAAACCTTTAGAATCAAATATGGAAATGATTAAAGAAACATTGGAGGTTTGAAAGATTTGTAAGAACTGCTCGTCTAACACTTGTTATCCCGCAAACGTTCTTTTCTTGAAAGAAAGGTCTTCGGCTTAGCAATGGAGCAAACCAATATAATCGGATTAGATGCCAATAAAAAACGATCGAAGAAAGCAGGAAAATAAAAAATAATAATTAGTAGATAACTTGGATAATAGAAAAGTTCGAAAGATCCATCCAAGGTTATAAAATATACAGATATTATAATCTCGAATGCCGATATTGCGCTTGTTCCAACAAAAGGCTTTAGAATGAGTTATCAAGTAATCATCATGTAGCTCTAAAGACTGAGACAGCGAAAATATATGCCCTGCTTAAATTGTTGACACTTCTTTCTCAGTCTTTTAGCCACTTTGTTTAACAAACGGCATATCATTTTTTTTCTGTTTTGCCGTAATACAAAGACAGGCCGGAATTAGCGATCGTTCTTTGTTGACACGTAAGTAATGTTTTCATGCTCTTTTTTAATTTGAAGCGGCTTTTCTACGTTACTGCTCAAGAATATCGGTATTGTCGAAAGGTTGCCTGAATTCGCTAGCACTAGACCTGATTCCTGAAAATTTTTAAATTACAGCCATTTGAACATGCGAAAAGTATATGGTGCTATTTAAAACAACGTAGCAGCATACAGAGTGTTGCATTTAAAATAATAAACTAGTTGGCAAGTTCGCAATTTATCGATCACCGTTTACAGGAAACATTTTTAGAAGATCCTCATGATCCTTTATTATCTTATCAGAACACGTGTTGGGACGCCCTATATGTGGAAACACAAACAAAGTATTACCACAATCACAAAAACAAATCCATCAAGCTCCTTTTTTAAGTTAACAAAATCGTTTACAGTCGATCGTAAGTTAGGAGAAAAAAAGCTCGGGGTTTTCATGGCAACCAATAAGTGTCGCAATTTTCTAGAAGAAAAAGAAACACGCCATTTCATTCACTCACCGTCATTCTTCCGCAATTTTTGTTTTGATTCAATTACGGTGATTTATTCGGGCAGCTAGTCGTAATGGGTAGTTTTCATCGGCGTCCGCCCTTTCGCCGTTCATTTTCCTCCGTCCAGCACACCGCCTTCAGCAGCTCTTCCGCTATCATCGTCGTCAACATACTACTGTAAGCGCTCGCGTCTCGTACGCATTAAATGGTTCGTTAGGTTCGGCGTTTCCTACTGATTCATCTGCAGTTGTCGCAAAGTCATCTGGTTGGGTCTCTCTGTTGACTCCGAAACGCTACCAAACAATTGAACGTTAAGTATGACACATGCCCCGATGGGGAGGCGAAACCGGCGACCACCACGACGACGAAAAAACGTAACGATGTGCTGTTACGGTTGTCTTGGGCAAAGTTCCGTTTTTGCTGCTGTTTCGGGGAAGCGAGAGGGTATTCGATTAGACGTGAAGCAATTCGTTTTGCGTTGTCGGCGACACGACGTAACTATGCTTTTAAATTAAGGTTTGCCTAAGTGGAAAAGCCGAATGGTGGTTTTGTAACATTTTGGTAAACAAGATCTTTTATTGTATATCTACCTATTTTTTACCGAAATTATAAGCTCTGGATGCTACATTGCCTTATATTATTTTTATTTGTGTTATCATTTCTGTTGTAAGTTCAGGAAATGGGAAGATTTAATTAACAAACGACAAGGAACTGTGTGCTTTCAATAAATCATGTATCTGTCGGACTAGCTTATTGGAAAGCCAGAAAATCAAGCCATCTTGGCTTACAAAGGGACACAACTGTAATTGCAATCACTGGCAACAGCAAGCAAGTTATGTTTAAAAACAACCATAATTAGAAGTTTACATCACCTACATTGTTCCCACCTCTTGCGTTCCCCAGGGATTAAATTTGGGACCATTACTGTTTGTATATTACATTAATGATCTAGTTCCAAAAATCTAATACTTGAATACTTGGCAAAAACTTTTCAGTGTAAAAGGGATATTGATATAAACTACCGCCTTCAATTTAAAGAAGATGCTAATAATGAAATTGTTTGGGAAAAGATTGATTGTTCTTCATTGATCCTTGATTGCAATGACTGATTACTTTTTCTTGTGTTCTTTTTGAACCACCAAAATATAGCCTAAATTTAGGATGGATATTGAGTACATGCAGATCAATAATACTGCTGCAAATTAAATTATTTATTAATAGTCCATCTATTAGATAGTATTATTCACTAAATTATACAGTATTAGAGATAATTTTAAACAACTCTAACGCACCTATAATTCTCGACTTCAAGCTCACATAGAATCCCCCTTTATTACTGATCCGAAGAGTTTAACTCGCCATTATTTATATATTTGATGCGCACTTCGTCCTGTCCATAGTCATTATTCCTTCTTTCCGGGAGTTATGGCTTCGTGGTCGTCTTCGTAAAATATCGCTGTGCGTCATTAAAGCTAATTTTATCCCTGAACCGGAATCAAGTCTTTCTTCTTTTCGATGTGGCCGTCTGATTTATTCAGGAAAATGCGCCGAATTAACGGTATCCAACCTTTTTAAAGCAATTCACGCTCCACAATGAAGGCCGTCGTAAATCGACGCACCAGTTTAAGGTGCTATTAACGTTACGCATTCGGTATGTGTATCAAATCGAGAAGTTATTGTTGTGGCCGCCTTGCTTTGGCTGTTCGCAGAACACTTGCGCAAAATGTTATTGGATTCTCTAAAAAAGAAAGAAGTAAATAACATCCAATTTAATAATTCCAGCGAAAGTAGTTGATAGGAAATCTTAGATAATTATGTAATTTTATTTAATAATTTTTGGTTTATTTCGAGAGGTCGAGGACCCGTTACAATTGTTGTCATATAAAAATGAGTACCGATGATGCCATTATGATAGTTAAATGTAGGTATATACATATGTTGCTTGCAATGTTTCCTCCATTAACACAATACAAATATACGATATTTGTATGTTATTTGGATAAGAATCATATTCAAAAAAATCTTAGACGAAGCAATTGTTTTTCAACCATTTCTTAAAATGGCTCGGTAGTGTAGTATCAAGAAGAGTTGCCCTTGACTATGGATATCAGCTGCAAATCAATTGAAATAAGGAAGCTTAGCAACAGAAACAACATTCTCTCTTCTGTAAATGCCGGCATTGTTGCCAACGAAGTAGAAGACGCCGTTGCCAAAACGGAAGCTTAGTAGACTTCGTTGTGGTTAGAACCTTTGGCTAGCGTATAATTCAGTATTATCAAAATACATATACCTTCTTAGGCCAGATAAGAATGATTTCTGCCTTGTAGTAGCTTATAGAGTTAGGTAAAAAATCTGTCAGACCTCGAACTGTAATTATTAGTGTTCTCGTCTGATTAACGAAATATCTGCATAAAAAGGACCACGTTCAGGAGGAGGAATGCTGACTGTGCCTGAAAGAAGAGGGGATACTTGAATATTATACTTCCTCATTTTGTTCTACTGGTACTTTTCCGACATTAGAGGACCATTAAAGACTTCCATGCGCTTTTTCATGAATATTCATGAATCTTTTTTAATTTTATATACTCGACAAAACGGCGAATTCTGCAGTCGGCAAATTTCAAATGGTTGAATACCGCATGAAATTTATAGTTTAGAAAATGGCGAGTAAGAATTTCCGAATTTTTCCTTGCTCCAAATTTGACGAGCAGTGAGGGTAAACATCTTAAGACGCTCTGCGGGCACACATAAGTTACAGTAACTCATGGCCGGCTGATTCCCCCCGACATTGGCGAAAGCTGTTGAGGGATGTGAGAGCATGGATGATTATTGTTATTATTTTGCCTTCAGTTTCCCTCTTAATTAATGTACTGCAATATTATAAATTTGGGAAATTTCATTTTCTAAATAAAGGATAATTTTGCGGTCGTAAATCCGCACCTTCTTAGAGAAATTACAATTTTTTAGATAGCAATTTCTAATTTTCTAAGCGATGTTAGGTTTTGCGTAAGAAAATAAATAAAAAGTATAGGAGATATTTTGTCAATATCTCTTAAATTTTAATCATCGCATTGTTTAATACGTTTCAGTGTGCTAATGCTCAAGTAATAAGTGAAGATAGCTATCATAAGTAATTGGGCATACAGCCAAATAACCTAATAGATTAGTTTCCGTATCCTCGCCGTCGACCAGGGATTTGGCTTTCCAACAACCGATTGAATTTTGGTCTCTCGGCGGAAGGTTACTTCACATGGCACTAATGGCAACGGTATTACCTAAAGTAGTTCGTAATGTAATAGCATATCTAACTGCCGGAATTGCTAAAGATTCATCAAACATTAATCTTTGACGTACATACGTGTGTACCAATAGTAACTATTTGAACAATTCACCAAAGATATTTTTGGTTTCCTCTTGAACGCTTTGAAGTCGAATAATTTCCAACATTCCACACGAGTACTCATTCGAGAAACACATCTACGTATAAACTCAAACATATTACGTATAATTAAACAGCCATTATAACGCGCTTGTTAGATCTGCCGATCCCTACTCTAACCCACGCAAAAATAGAATACAAATAATAAGCGCAAACCTTCCCAATTATTTAACGTCTCGAACAATATTTACATGCGCTCGTTAAGGCGGCATTTGCGCGGGATCCGCATTTGTCACAGGTAATGAGGAAATCTGTTTGAATTGCGTGTGCTACGCCGGAGAGTCACACCAACGACGACGACGGCTTAGTAAACACGCTTTTTCACTTTCACCACGCGCGAAGCGTTTTCCGAGCGCACGTCGACGTCGTCCTACCCGTGTTCGTTGGAATTCCCGCTTCGTTTCCCGGGCGTAAAACTCCGGTCGGGCATCCGGATGACAATAAGTCGGACCCGAAAACAAATTTGTCAACGTGTCAGGGGAACGTAAACAAAAGATGCAGAGAACGGCCCGCTCTTTTTTTCGGGTTCCCCGTCCTCTCCCAGGGCGATTTCCTAGAAGAATACGGAAACGGCGATACGTAATTTAATTGTCGTTTCGCCGGAAACAAAGGACCGATTTGTTATTCGGAAATCGACTTGCTTTGAAGTAAAGAAGTTACTTAGGAGGCCTTCTGGACTGTTAGAATTTTAACAGGCCTAACACAAGAAGAAAGTGAAGCCACGCACGTGCACATAAAAATATAGCTATGTACCTTCATTCATTCATTCATAGCTATTAGAAGTTTAGGCACTCGAGTTTAATGCTCTTTGCTTCTTTACTCGAAGGCAATTATCTTGCCCGAGAGATATTTGAATACTTTGGAAGGCTCAACTAGATCCTCCCCGAAGTGTTTCTGACTGACTACTCTTAGCTTTTCACATGTGTAAACTCATTTCTTATTGTGATTCTTGCTTTTCCAGCGGCAATGTTCAATCACCAACGCGATAATGGTCTTGTTCTTTCTTTGCTGCGTCTAATTAAGTTAACGGAAAACTTTAAATTAATATTAATTTAAAGTTTTTAATAAGCTCTTAATGAATATACTCTTGTGCCGGTACCCAAATCAAAGGTAACCTATTATCTTTTCGGTCTATTGAGAGACTGTTTACGATGCTTTACTGGTTTCAACTAAGTAATAAGACTGCTAGACATTATGTTCATTTTCCTCCTCATGTAGCCTCCCACTGCAATGATTACAGCACACGTTGTAGTTGTGATTAATTCTGCTTGTGAAACCAGGCTGGATTTGGATTCGGATTGGCTTAGGATTTTCCTCAACTTGAGGTTCAGTTCATAAATACCAGCTTCTGCGCCTCGACTAAATTGCGACCTATCCGTAAACTATCATCAGGAGCATTGAGCTTACTTGTTGTCTGGTCCCTATTCGGTATTGAAATTTTCAATTTATCAGCGAAAATAATGTGTGTTCGCGGGCATTTGCAATAAAGGCTTGTCCATGGTCCTTCCCGCAGTTGCAGTATTTCCTCTAGTTCTTAACATTGCGCTGCCACAAGCTACTGCCCAGCATGGTCTTCAAGGAAGCGATTTCTGTGCCGTTCATTGCAGCGGAGTAGATAGAATAATTCAGAAAAGGACATCATTCTCTAAAATTTATTTAAAATGTAATGAATTCTTATTTATATTGTCGACTTCGGTATAAACACATTTTAGATATACAAATGTAGAAAATGGCGTTTTAAAAGGAATCATGCAGACTTATTTATGTTAATATTATCCTAACATTACACGACAAATTTACAATACCAATCTCATTCGCTCCATTTTGCCAGCACGAAACAATAACAATATGGCTTGCCGATGTATTTCAGCTAACCAGATCTTATCTCGGAAGTTATTGTTATACGACGAGAAAGCAAAGAGCAGGCAGCAGTTTGTGCATATTTAGATACATTTACCTAACGATAAGATAACATTTACGGGCAGAGCTCACCGACCTATAACACGACGGTAAAAAGGTTCGTTAGCTTTTGATAAAATTTCCAGTCAAAGAAAACGGCAAGGGAAGAAGGTTACGTAGACGCAGGCGCTAGGAAGTAATAAATGAACCGGTTATGAAAGGATTCCTTGTAGGAGCCAAGCATAATAAGCTCGTGGATGTTAGTTGTACGCGCAATTCGGAAATGGGAAGGCTTTCTACGAATAGGGAAAATTTCATTTGTGGATGCTGGAGAGCTTAAAGGTGTCAGTTTTATGTTTTATTGTAATCAATGCGTTATATATAGCATCAGTTTCTTTGTTTATATTAAGAATCATTGGGAGAACATCAATTTTACATGCTGTTTAAATGCACCACCGTATTTTTTGCTCCGATACCTGGCTTCTACTAGAATAAAGTGTACGGACTTCAGGATGACCTTTGCCAATAAATAATAAAACAATGGTACATACAAAAATACAATAGAATTGTATTTACATATGTTTCATTTTCATGCGATGGATTTTGTCTATGACGCATTTTAAGAACCGTGATAGCTTCCGTTGTGTCTTCGTCCATAAATTTTAAGTAGCAAGTACAAAGGAAGAAGCAAGTACGTTACAACTGTTTAATAACTATAATAAAAATATTTGAAAGAAGAACATTATAAGCAAGTTAATGAGAGACAACATAACGAAATGCAACTGAGTTATTAAAGAAATCAACTTTGGAATGTAACATTTTTCTATTTTATATTAGATTTTTTTTATTTTTATTTTTTTCTTGCTGCAATCCAGAAAAGCGTAAATCAAGCCCTGAGAAACAACATTGCGCCTTATCTACCGTACAGACTCGTTAACAAACGTTATGCGTTTGCATAGATTATAATTGGATGAGAATTTTACAGAATGTAATTGTTCTAAGAAATATATCCGTAAGTGCTTGTTAGTACAAACGAACATTTCATTTTTATTCGTGCCTGCGTTCCTATAATGATCTGTTGTCTCGTTTTAATATAAATATCGTTGGAGCACGTCTTTGCACTGTCTACAAGTATATTTTCAGTTGTTTTTTCTTTTATATTTTTAATAAATGAGAGTTATATGAGAAAATTAATGTTCTAAAAAGTGACAAAATAAACCTTTACGCCAATGAATTGTATCTTTTGTCCACTTGAATAAAGCTTTCCATCTGGTCAACCACCAATTGTTTTTTGACAAATTTTATCCTAGAAATATCCTATCCGGTGTGGCTTTCCTTACGGATATATGCTCGGCCTATTGGAATTTATGCAATCTATTAATAATTTAACGAGTCTCCCATGGTCAACTTCCTATATTTGCGAATAATTATAAATACGTGTGTATTGGAACCTGGACTCGTCGTGACTTTTATTTCTGAGGAACATCGACATTTTTGGTCGAGTTTTTGGATTGCATAAATGGATAATTTCAAATAAGCTATTTCAAAGAGATTCTATTATTTAACGTGGATTGTTCTATTAAGGAATGCAACTTTTATTACAATCACATATTTATGAAGACAACTCTAAACGTTATCTCCCAAAGAAGTCCCGTTCGCGGTTTGCCTTCTATTCGTACTACATTTCTTTCCTTACTAGACATTATGGGCGTTCTTCAAGGTTCAATCTTGAAACCTATTTTGTTTTCAATATAACAGGTGGCGCAAAAGTAATGCCATAATTTGAATTGGCCGCCATATTTGCATTTGGCGCCAAATGTCACCGTGCTTTGATATTTACGATGTAGATATATAAAGAATTTATTGTCGACAAACCATGGAGCGATACACACCTCAAGAACGTGGAATTATTGTTACTTCTTACTTGGAGAATTTTAAGTCTGTTGTTTTAACGCAACGTGAATTTCGCCGTCGCTTTCCTGATCGTCGTGTTCCATGTGTTCGAACAATTGAACGTTTGTCCAAGCGCCTCGTGGAAACTGGGTCCAGTAGAGATGTCGCGAGAAATGGCCGGCCTCTTAGCGAGAACATCGCTGCTGTTGCTGACGATGTTGGAGAGAATTCACAACCATCAGCGAGAAGACGATGCACACAATTACGCATTAGTAGACGTTCGTTGCAATGAATTTTGATGAAAGATTTGAAAATGTTCCCCTATAAGGTGCAAAGTGTTCACGAATTGCTGCCTGCTGACCGTCGGGCAAGGTTGACTTCCTGTCATATAAGTCAAATCTGACAGCACCAGACGTTTTTCTTTGGAGCTTCTTAAAATCTCGCATTTACCACAATAAACCACGAACTTTGCAAGTCCTGAAAGCTAACATTGAAGCAGAAATCGCTAACATGGAGCCGGATGTTTTGCGAGCAACAATTCAAAATGCCGTAAAACGAGCGCAATTATGCATCAACTCGGGAGGTGGCTATTTGAGAGATATAATTGTCTCCGATTAATGTCATCAATTTTACACTTTCAAATAAATTTTCTATGAAAACAGAGCTCTTTTTTTCATTTACAACAAAATGGGAGCCAATTCAAATTATGACATTTACTTTTGCGCCACCTTGTATATCACTTTTATTTATCAATCTTCTACAGTGCGATGTGTACTGATGATATTTCCTCAGTTGGTTCAGGTACTTCATTTCAAGAAACATAAATATTTTGCTACTTGGTGGAGAAGATGTTCATGTCAAGATGATCTCCAATAATGAACTTATCTTAATTTTAAAAATGCAGCGAATTCTTACCGCCTTCCGTCTGAGTTTATTCGTAATAAATACTATTAACATTTTATGTAAAAACTTTTTTATCTTGTGAAATCAATATCTTTTTCAAAGCGCAATTACTCGAAACACCTTTACCAATATACATTAAAATATAGCAGTTCCTCAAAGCCATTTTATTGAATCAATAAAGTGGCCACTTTATTAAATCAATAAGTAGTACTTATATTCTGTAAATGAAAAACATTAAAGTGGAAAATTCTATAAAAACTGTTAATTAAAGCTGTTAATTTTATAACGGTAAATTTGTACAAAGGGTAGCTTTTTTTGCATAATTTTTAGTTTTGATTATCCCAAATTTCAGGTATTATTCAACCATCTTCGTAACAGCAGAAGTAACTCCTAAATTCTTTTACTGTAATGTATTTCCATTTGTATCTTGGGCAAGATAAAAACTTACAAATCAAGAAATAAAAAAGCATAATATATACATGTATCTCATTTATTTTATTTTTATTTTTTTCTTTCAAATAAAACGCATAATAATCGTAATTTTCCTAAACGAACCTTTCTTCTCATTTCAGATCGATATGGAAATGGTAAGATCGACAGAATACATCGTACCGTCCGAGCGTAATATGAACGGTCATCACTACATCGCAACCTACCAAAACAACTCCACGCAAAAACCATCCAACCACCATCAGCAGTCGCATCATAACCTCCACCAACAACAACAGCAGCAACAGCAACAACAACAAGGAAAAGGAACATCCCATCATCACCACCAAGACAGAGAGTGGGAGCCTTCAGTCAATGGACGTCCAAAACACAGAGTCTCCTCGCCTTCGATAGTAGTAGCGGCAGCAGTACCTACCCTAACGCAGTCGTCGACGGACGCGAGACGGGAGAAATCCGAACGCAAGAGCAGCACGCGACAGCAACAGCCTCATTCGAACGAATCATCTACAAATAAGAGCGCCGAACACGTGGCCAATAGGACTTCCGCAAAGCATAATCACCATCAAACATTGTGTACAATGCAGCAACAAAGTAACGCTAGTAACGGACGTTTATTGGTGCAAAATGACGTTGAAAAATTGTTAAAAAATTCTTCGGGAAGCTCCTCTTTAACGGTTTCACCTTCGACATGCATTCCCGTATCGAAATCCTACCAACAATCGAAGACAAGCAAGTATTCCCCGCACGTCCATAAGACATCGCAAAAAGTGCCGGAAAGAGCGAAAGGGATCATAGGGGGTGGTGGTTATCAGAGTGCGGCCGGTATGAGTTACGTTGGTGGCGGTCTAACGATACACGAGAGTGGTGTTTTCGGTGTTTATTCGGAAACCAAGTACATGTTCGCCGTCAATGGTTTACCCAACAATACCGCGCAAGCTTCTGCAGCCGCAGCGTTTTTTGCAAGGTAGGTGGTTGCTTTTGGATCTCTTTCCACGTCTACAATATTCTCAGAGTGAGATATGTACCGGCTGCGATTGTTTTCCGATTGTTTTTCCTCGAGCTATGATCATTTATCTTATTCGCGTGGCGTGTGTCGAAAGATGGGGGTCCTCTTGGTTCCCTATCGCGAAAGAAAAAGTTTCGAGATAGTTTTTTCGCTCTCAGCAGGTCTAATTTACGTTAAATTGAAAGAAACAAATGTTACGTCAAAGCGAAATGATTAATCGTACTTTCTTGCGTGTGTATGTTGAGCTTGTTATTGAAATATACGATTTCAGCACTTCCGAGGTAATGTCATTTTCGAATCAGAGAAATAAAAGAAATCATTGCCCCAGGGATGACCATGTTGTTCTTATATGAAGAATGTACAGGATGTTGCAAGACGAGCTTACGGTGTTCGTATAACTGAAACTAAGCAGTTTAAAATTAAAGTTTTTGGAAATTCGTAGACGACGAGACGAGTATTTAGAAAATATTGGCTCATCTTTTCAACTTCCTGTTTAACCGGAAGGAATGTTAATTTAATCATTCTTAAATAGATTGATCTAATGAAAGTTTCAGCGGAAACATCATAATGCTTTATCCTTTGGTATGCAAAAATGTTGATGAAATGTTATGGGTTAGTATGCTATAAATATAGACTATTGAAAATTATTTTCATTTTTGTGAATATACTTGCTGGCGATATTGAACAGTGAAGCCATATTTACATATAGAGCATCCCAAAATTTTCAGAGGAATAGATCTATTGATATTTTACAATTGTCATGGCCATTTCCAGTATTTCCATTGTTCTTTGTCACATTTTACTATAGCGTCACAACGTCCATTGAAATTCAAACAAATGCAACAAGCTTAAGGAAGTACTCAGGTAATGGTTTGTTTTTGAACCGTTATTAAATCCCTAGATTTGAGAGACAATACGCTTAGTGCTCAAGTTGAACTAAACCATCAGCTATTTTACAGAACAAGATGCTAACTACTATTTGGCCGGTTTCAAAATAATGGGAACATTCATGGGAAGAACGTATAGACTTACAACTATGTTGATAAATAATATGGAATTTAGTGCTTCTGTGTTAGACTGGAAACTTTTTAGACTGCCGTCGTATGTACTTTTAATTATTTGCTGTTCTACCTTATACAAGATATTTCAGTTGTTTACATTGAATCTAGAATAGCTTCATTGTTAATGGAAAGCTAAGAAGAAAATATGTCTTGAGCTTCAGGATATCTTACAGCAAGGCAGTACTTAAATTGATACAATGTGTTGGACTCACAATAATTTGTGTATACTGTATTATCCAATGATATTCCTTGAAAGTAGAAAATATCTTCAAGTTTCCCATTAAAAAGTCAATAAAGTTGAAAAGAGTTCATATATAAATAGTCCCTTTGAAGGCCGCAATATGTCGCACATTAAAAATAAACTGCGTTACTGATATTTTTCTTTTTAAATAAGAGAGAAAATAACAGATATTATATACATTTATCTTATATAAGTTACATACATAAAGATATCCTCTAATAAATTTATTGTGATAAATATGTTGGCAATCATTCAATGTTTCTGTGTGTAACACGATAACACCAACGCTGTACCACACACAACGAAAGGTTACGTTCAAGGAATGAATGTAATTATGTATTAAATAGTGGAATTAATGAATGAAATGGTATGCTGCTACGTATTATTATCAGTTGAAAGGAATATTTCAATTCTATATGTCATCTTCTGCTTGTGGTGCGTCTAAGTTGCTCTTCTTAATATTGACATTTCCTACTTAACCGGTAAATATTTATTTGAATTTGATATTTATTTATTTTACAGCAAGAAATGCCAACCTACGTTAACTGTGTACAAATTAGGTATCATTTGCAACGTTTACACCACATTTAAAGTAAAGCAAGATTTTGCATAAACGTAGGTGGGTAAATACACGCATATTTCTGCTGTTACAATAAAAAAAAAAAACATGTAAAATAAACTTTACCGTTTTATGTTGTTCAGTTTTCGAAAAAACAAAAATAATACGACATGTTTATTCAATTCACAGAAACGATTGGACTTTCGAAGTCTTGTATTTCGAACTGTATTTCATCGTAATTTATGCAAGTCCGCATGAACTCTTATCGTGTAAAATCTTGATATTTTATTCAATTCATTGAGTAACTTTTTTTAATAAATTAATGCATGTCTCAAAAGTGGCAAATTAGATAGATTATTGGGATTTTAGAAAAACCCGCATTTATTATTAAAATTAAAGAACAAAAAAAATGGAACTCATAAATTACAAAAATTTATTATATCAATAAAAAAAGTAATTATAAAGCATTTACAAATTAGAATTTTTACAATCGCCCAAAATAAGTAATTTTTATATGTGTCATATTAAATAAATCTGGTTAAATATTGCCAAAAATGATTTCTTCTTCCAACAGAAGATAATTATAGTGAAAGAAATCACTTGAATTTTTCCGAATTATTTGAATGAAATTGTGTTTTAAACATTTTGATCGTTTCGTTTTTGTCAAAATCTTTAAATTCTTTTGTTTCACTTGTTTTTACTTAAATCCAATCCAAGTAATTTTATTTTGCATTCAGCATCAAACCACAATTCTTCTCCTTTCTGCTTTCTATACGTGAGCATTTCCCTGCTTTCATTCATAGCTGATTTTTTCTTATATTTTTCCTTTTTCATCTGTGCTCCTAACTTCAGCTTCCAGCATGTTATTTAACCGGCGAGTTAAACTCTTTTTATATATTTTCTGCTCTTAGTAATCATTCTAACTGCAGTACTCATTTTAATTTCTTTCTTCCGGTTTTTCTTTAAAAATGGGTGTCGCTTGTTTTGTTGTTTTCCTTCCGACCAAAAGCTGGTCGTATTTTTCAAAACTTTCCGGGTTTAACAAAGAAGACTCGGCCATAAAGCAGCGCCATGTTAGGTGTTGGTGAAGAACGTATTTCGATGAATGCACAATCCATACTGGTTAGTACATCTTCAATAATGCAAAATCCTTCAAGTTCTTAGGCAGCGAATTAAAGAAATTGTTAGGAATTAACTACCTATAAATCTTCAATGAAAAAAATCTTTATGCCTTCCCAACGAAGAAAGTAAATACTCTACGAGACATTGAAAATAAATATATATGTTAATAATTTAAGAAAGGCAAAACGTATGATAAAAAATCACAGGAAGTCACGTACCAATTTTAGATATTTTCGCTTGCGTTAGCCTTAAGGTTCTCATCAATGAATCTTCAACAACTCCCAAGCTGTACGGCGCCCATTTTTAAAGACAGCTTCGTGTAAATCTAAAGGAACGAGAACGAGAAATCATATAACGACTTAATAATTGCGGCCCATAAATCAGGCGCGTATGAGAGAGCTCATTGTGTGTGCGAAACATCGTCCTCTCCCATGCCTTTATATATATGAAGAGCTTAAGGTAAGGAGGAGAGATATTAAGAAAGAGGAACGATAAAAACCGTAAATGAGAAAAATGTTTAATTTATACTGGACCAAATTTACGAGCAGGATGTTTATCGTTCGCCTTTACGACTTATTCATATCTCCGAATGTGCGCATATTTTTATATTACTTGACTGCGTTCTTTTCCGTAATTAAAGATTGTTTCATTACGGTCATTAGTTCGATACGGTTGTCGGGACTTGCAATTAATAAATCTGTCGGTAGTATCTTGCGCGATCCGTAAGTAAAGCATTTGGGTAAGTACTGATTTATATGGCGACGTTTTGTTTTGGAATTTTGACTCGAATATTTTTTTAATAATAGGTAATGTTCTACGGCATTACCATATCTTTGATCAAGGAAGCTCCCTTTTCTATGGCGACCATAACACTGCAAGTCATTTAATCTGCTGCGTCTCACGAGGGACTGCATCAATCGATATACAGATTTTCCAGAGTGTACTATCACTGGAAAATTCTGAATGATTCTGAAAAAAAAAAGAAAAAACTAAAGTCTACATGTTCTATTGAATGAAAATATTTTCAATTATCTAAAACTTCCGGCAACATTGTTGTTTTGTTAAAGAGCACATCCTATAAATTCCCACTTTAATTTTAAGGTTTGTTTGATAAAACATGTTGTTATTTCTAACCACGTTTGAAATATTTGTGTTTTTTGAACATTTTTGTCAAATTAAAGAATGTCTCCTTCTGAGTCTATATGCTTTCCCCACCGATGCTCCCATCTCCGTTCTCTGCCCGAATAATAGTCGATAGCTTGTACAAGATAATGTACGAACGTTATGGCCTCGTAATTTGATAAAAATCCATGTTCTCCAAGCAAAGGTCCAGGAAACAGAAGAAGTTGTTAGTCCATCAAGACGAAACCTAATTCCTGATTTTTTGCTATGATGGCGACTAAAGTTTGACGGTGATCTAGCACTATTTGTTGAACTATCCGGATGATATTGCAGTTTTTCATTGTCAATCAAGACAATACGAGCACAATCGAATTCAGCTACCCAACTTTCGTAAGCGTATTGCCTTGCAAATGCAAGAATTTGATAAGGAGCCGATATCTCATCGTTTTCATTTTTACAGGAATACCAAATACATATTGATGCTAGAAACATTTCAGACTATACCTCCATCAAAGAAGCTAAGCATGTATCAGAAAGAATCGCGAATCATGTCCAAGTATACGTCGAGCAAACGAAGCGATGAAACTTCGATAGAAAACAGCAAAGAACTTCGGAATGACCCACGATAATTCGCAAACACCAATATGCATTTAAATCTGTAGTTCTCATTACCGGTTTGAGGAAAATATTCAAAAATTTTGCCTGGCATACTACTTAAGCGTATTAGGCGAACCATAAAGGGTTTCCTATTTAGTCTGTGATCGATCAAGCCTGGACAGATGGTAGCTTAAGTAATGAAACTAGTATCCAATTTCAAGCAAATGTTATGAAAAGAACGATAGTTTTAATACAAGGTTTGCTTGGAAGAGTTCCGTACCGTTGCTTTCTTGATACAATGGTCACAAGGACCTTCATTAATTTGTTTTTAATTACGAACGCCAACATTAGATTTGTAGTATTCTGAAATGTCTCATCTATTTCTGTGTCTATCTATATTCCTTTATAGCATCAAGTTTAGATAACCTTTAAGTGAGTCGAGGATACTCGTGCACTAATGTACGAAGACTTGCGCCAATTCTGGTCAAAAATGTAATAGTCAAATATAACAGTAGATACGATAGATAGTATTAGTCTACCTTTAGTTACCTAGTTAGTTACTTATCTGATAGTTTAGATTGTAACTATAGTAGATTACACAAAATGGCGCCGATCAGTTTCTTAATACATTGGTGAAATTCCATTGATACAATTCCTTTGAACAGATACACTAAAGAATTTAATTTATAAATTCAAGAATTTATAAAAAATTTCACGACTGCCGTACCTCCAAAATATCGAAAGGTACCTATCAGTATCATTTTTATAGGACAAGATACAAACGTGTGTTTCATTTCACAAAATCACATGCGGTGACTGTTGTAAAACCTATGCCGGACTTATGACATTACCGCTATGGAAGGATCTAATCGACAAATGTAGCACAACACGTAAACGAAACCTAACGTAATATTAAATTAGAAAGCTTCAAAATAATTAAGAACGTAAGTTCACTGCGAGAATCCGATAATCGCATTCATTAAACGGAGAAAAAGGACTCACTTAGACACTTAGCTTTGATAAAACTGTTAAAGTATTATGAACACATGTTTCTTTATTATATTTAGCATGTTTTAGAGTATATAGGCAATAAAAGGAACTAAATAAATGATTATTCCGAATTCATAAAATAACTTGTGTGGCGCTAAAACATAATTTTCTCGCAATTCAGCCAGTACATCTCCCTTTCTCCTGTTGGATATCTTGCAGTAGCAAGCGCGTTAAAAACATATTTCTCAACATAGAGAATCCTCATATCTCTTCACGAAATTACATAATATACATTTCTCATTGAATCGGCTTTCTTTCCAAAAAGAGAACAGGAACAATACTTACTCCGCCTATAAATGAGCGTGTGCGTGATTCGGCCACTCTGACGGATGGACAATCGTTTAGTCATTATACGGGCATCCACGCGATGAATTGCAGAACGTGTAATTTCGAACTAATCAATCACGGCTAATTATCGCAATTGATTTGTTGGGAAACAACCGACGGATCAAAGTCGGTGCCTTCTAGATCCGAGACGATACGTTGCTAATAAGACGTTTGTTTTCACCTGAAGATCTATCGTAGATAAATCCCGTGAATGCATTCGCCCCGCGGAAGATGAATTATCTCTTAAAAATGAGGAAAAGACAATGTACAATGAACCTTCCGCGTATGAGAGAATTTCTTCGATGTATAGATTGAGAAAGTGATTACGTGAGATTGTATTTAATTGGGTTATTACCGTGAATTTTTCTGGGAATATTCTGCAACTATGTACGGTCTAAAATGTACCACAAATGTTCGTTTTTTTCAACTATGAAACTCTTTTGTTTCTAAAGATACAAGGACCATTAAATTTTATAACAATCGAATTTTTTGCAGTAGCATCTACAAGTCATTATGCTTCTAAATGCATCATTTTAGAAAACAAAAGAAAATGCTTCTTATAGTGAGCCAAATACAGTTTAGTAGGTTAGTTATGTTGTGGATTTATAAACATTTTGAACGATACCTTTAGATTAGAATTTTAATATGTATCTGTTGTATTTTTTATTATTGCATCATGATTTATGCTTCATAATTCATAATACAGTAAAAATAAGTGAAATGCTATATGTTTTCAATGAATCATTAAGTATCCACTAACAAAACATTTTATTGAATATTCAGCAACCAGTACTGTAACACTGGCCAACAAATTTCAACTTTTGATTTTACCATAAAATAATTTATATTAATTTCAATAGAAAACATATAAACATTTATTTTAATAAAAGGTAGAAGGTCAAGTTAGCTCGATTTTTTTTTATATTTCAATGAAGGTCTTTTAGATTAGTAGATCATAATTTAATGTATATTTCAAGTTATTATAATTAGAAATGTGAAGTAATACTGTTCCGTCTCTTATACACAATATCTACAGCATCTCTTCTTAATATCCAACAGAAATCTGCTAACATAACAGGATTTCACTTCCCCCGATACCGTTTTTCCATTCCTATGATGTCTTGGTGGAAGCGCTCACGATGTTCATCACTAACGTCGCCCATAATTTCCGGACAAAAATCCAAGTGAGAATGTAGAATGTGCACTTTAAGGGACATATTACAACCAGCAGCGTGAAATGCTTGCAACATATCCATTACTAAAGTTTTATAGTTGTCAGCTTTTTTGTTTCCCAAGAAATTCGTGAAAACTTATACCGTGGAGAGCCAAGCTGTTTTTTCCTTCGCTGTTAATTTGGTTTCAAATATTTCATCATTTACTATTTGTCGTATCTGAGGTCCAACAAAAATGCCTTCTTTCAGTTTCCCTCGTGTTAATTTTGGAAACTTTTCACGAAGGTATTTAAAACCTTCACCTTTGAGATCCGGTGCCTTTACAAAGTTTTTCATGAGCCCACGTTTCACGTGGAGAGGTGGTATTATGATCTTTTCTTTTTCTACTAGAGGCTGATGTTGTCCATTTTCTTTTCCTGGTATAAACTCTTGTCGTAGTGACCACTCTTGCTTATGATAATGTTTTTCCCTGTCACCACTGCCCCAAAGACAAAAAGCAACAGTATTTGGTGTAACCAGATTGCATACCCAAAATAATTGCTTTAAAATCTGCATAAATATTCCAGGAATAGTCTTTCTACTTTATCTTTTCTAATAACATTTTCAGATTTTCGTAAGTTTCTTTCGTAGAAACAGCATGACCTATCGGAATAGAAGGATAATGGTTTCCGTTATGCAACAAAACTGCTTTTAGGCTGGTCTTCGATGAGTCTATGAATAATCTCCAAGAACTGGGATAATGATGTATTCCAAAAGCTTCAGGAAGTTTATGAACATTATTGCAGTAGACCAGATTACCGGCCATACTATAAAGGCTTTTTCTCTGTAATTAGAGCTAAGCCAATGTTGCCAATTTCATCATTTCATCAGTTACTAACTTAGGGTGAAAACCTTGTTGGTCAGTATAATTATTGTTCAGAATATGAGAAGACGTCTTTAAGCAATTAACTAAGTTATTTAATGGAGCATTTAAAAATTATAGTTAATTTTGGAACCTTTACTAGCTATTTTAAAATTGGTTGCTGATTAAAGGTATTTACGTATAAATTTCGCTTTGTACAGCGGGTATAGCTTCAATGAAGTTTTCTAACCCTCAAAAATGTAATTAGTTTTGACCAAACGCAAAGAAAACAACAAAAACTATCACTTCTTTACTGCAATAATCCTATTTCTCTGATGAATTATTAAAATATAACACTATGTATACGATTAAAAGTTTACAGGGTCTTCTTCCAACAGAATTATACAGCGTGTTTCGGACGAAATTATCACCGTCAAGTAAATTATAACAAGAACCATGCATTTTACAAGCTTAATTTGCTATATTTAGATCCTAGAACAGCCCAGAAAGTATCCAACACGCCACGCATAACATTGTCACATAAAATCTGTAAACCGAAAAACCAGCTCTTAGTTTTATTATAACTTACACGTTTCTGTTTTCACGAAGTAGCGGTCGTTTTTCTTCCACGCACCTTTGATCTTATTTATAAAATGACCGTTAGTTTTACGAGAAACAAACGAATTTTTCGTCCCTATAGATTACGGACTGCGTTACAAGTCCATAATCAAGTAAGCGTTGGGTATATTTAGAGACAACCTATAAATAATATTGCAGTTTATGCGACATGGACTTTTATAAACCAGCGCGCTCTAGCGTGCCAAAAAGAATGCGAAGGTGTAAAGTTTCGACGCGTATCAAATTGCCATTGCGCCTCTTACCCTATTTAATAAATAAGAGCTTCATTTATAAAATGTTTCCCGTGTTACCTTCATAATATTTACATAAACACTTCCGGTTTCCTGTCAGAAAGGAAGAAAAAAATTGAAGATCTTATCCTGCTGAAGAGTAAATCATTTCTTTCCGTAGATTATCCACCCTTTACGGATCACACAGTAATTTTAAAGCAATTAGCTGCCGAGCGAGGTTCCCATTTAAATATTTCACATTTTATTTGCTTATACTCCATGTCACCGACACATGACATGCCCGCTACAACGATACGTTTGTTATTCAGGATTAAATAACCATGCTAATGTGTTGATAAATGCATGATAATTGCGATTTATGAACGTTTCCAACTATCTGAAATCGAATGGTTTATAGGCCTTCCAATCGTAAGATATTGAAACTATAAAGTTACTGCTGACTGTCAATCATTCTACTCCGTTGCGTGTTCGGACTTTCTAATTCGGTTAGAAAAGTGCGTTCGCTTTGAAACTGTGTTATGTTGCGATATTTCAATATAAAAATCTTTAATTTAGATAAACAGGAATGTCTATGGTTTCAAAGCCTGCGTTTAAGGCGTGTTTTAATGGAGTTTAATTGAATTTGATGAATATGTCCAATAAATTCGAATAAACGTTTAATTAGGCTCCCAGATCAATTTTAAAGGCTGGATAAATTCTTTGAAACGAAAATATTGCGACGGAATTAATTGATGGTAAATTCTGCGACTTTTGGCTTTTCTTGGCAATTTCAAGTGTTTCCAAAATTAAAAAGCGGAAGAGAACTTATATATATCGATATCGAAGGGCATCTCCAGATAATTCCATACGTATCGTCTGCAACGATGGTGATGGTGGCAAACTAAATGAAATTTTTATTGAAAAATACAGTGATTAGAAAACGATAATTGTTGCGTCTTATTCACCTTTTCACATTGATTTACGAGAGCGCAAATTCCCGCGTGTAAGACCAAGACTATCGGCACATATTAATTCTGTCCAACAATTCCGCAGTTTATGAAAAACTAATCCGTAATTTTTTTTGAAAAGCACATGTTATTGAATACGGGACAAAACAGATGCATGCGAGGTAGAGGCACCAGTAGGGCCATTTATCAAACGATCAAGAAGATCTTAGTGAGTATTAAGTAGAAGCATGGAACTGTTACGGTATTCTCAGGTCTAATAAAAGCGTTTAATTATATAAATTAGAAGAAAGTGAATTTCAGAATGGACCTCTTGGATTTGAGGGATGACTTAAACTTGAAATTTATTCCCTTTGCTGGGTAGAAAAACTCGAATTGGCTGCCAGCTTAGAGGGGCGTTCCGCAGGCATCTGTATTAGGACCACTGCTTTTCCTGGTTCATGCGAAATCTCACAGAAATTACATCTTTTGGGACAAGGAAAAAAAAACAAGAGATGCCATATGCAATCATTACAACTGTTAATGACTTTAACAAGTAGTCCATCACATCGAAAAGTTAGCATGTGCTTACTACTTGTTAAAGCTCAAGGCTTCTTAGTCCTGCTATGGTTAACCAGCTCAATTTAGAAGCTCATGTTGGCCGACATTATTCAAAGTTACCTGATTTCAACTAAACTCTGAGACTAACGCCCACTATGATTTTATATAGATATGAAATCATTTTGGAATGCATTCATTGATTGTTCAAGAATCTTACGATTACAAAAATCTATTTAAAGTGGTACGTTTGCCCTGACATCAAATGACTCATGCAGAGACTTATTTCCAGTTTTTCACTCTTTCAGCCACATACATTTGGAAGAGTGCAGTGGTTGTGAAGGAAAATTATCAGCTTTTTAACAAAAAAGCTAACACAGTTGTACATACAATGCGCGTGCTACAAATTTAGGCTTGTTATCATATATAATCTTAACGAATTGTATTTATACATATATTCTTTATTATCGACGTATTTTACGTTGCATTATTGGACAAATGACATCTATATATCTATATATTTAACTTTAAAATGTTTCCAGAAGGTTTCCGCGAAGATTGAAGTAGACACCTCTCAGTTTATCTCATTTGAAGTTCGTAGAAACAAAAAAAGATTTCATTAGCGAAGGGAATGGTTTCAAAGAAGCTACTTCTGGAATGAGAGTTGTAGCACTTCATCCAGGATTGTTTTTTGGGAATTTGGCAACGTATAGTTTCAGCATTTTGTCTTCACGCGATACCAAATCAACGAGTGCGATTCTTGAAATTACTCATGATTCTGTAAGACTCCAGCTTTTTTAGGAGTAACTTGCAGATAACGCGGAGAATCGATTCTAGCTACTCGACGCTCTCGAAAGTTGTTATTGTTTCCCTGACAATCTGTTCTGATGTCGATTATATGAATTTCATCATGCCCGTGGTAGATTCAATAATTCCTTCTTATTAAAATATTTCAAGATACTGTTTTTTGATGACAGCTTCGATAGCCTTCGATGATCACTATACGTATTATTCGCTACAGTAACTCTTGTTCCAACTGATTTCGATCCGGCATCTTATTTCGTTGTACAAACCGTTAAGCGCAATCTGTATGATTAAACGGTACGACTACTTAGAAACATGAAACTCGTGCGCAATCTGCTCGTTAGACTATAGTTTATCGGCCGCGAAAAAGAGATTAAACTGCGCGCATCAGCGGAGTCCTGAAATTACCGGAATTAATCCGCGAACCGGTAGTTTTCCTCGATAGTTTTACGACGTATAAAACGTAAACCAGTTGCCGCGGTGCGAGCCCCGGATAAAAAAAAAAAATTAATGGCTTGCGCCGTTTGTGTTGCACCGATAGCTTTGCTAGTATTTGCACAGGTATATCTGAGGATTAAGATTACATAGATCGTATCATTGTTACTTAAGCCATTTAGCGTTTGAATTAGAGTTAAATTTTATTGCGGTAGTCGAGACCTGCTTAGTTAAGACCTTGTTTCTAATCGTTCGAACGAAATCGTTGCGTAATATGCACGTTTGTGTTGAGATATGTAGAATTTAATGATTTTAATAAGGCTGCGTAAGTAAATTATGTATGATTGGTGTTGTAAATTTCCGCAAGAATAATTGGTAGCATAATACAAAACCTTCTCTCACGATATCAACGAGATCTTAATTGTAATGTGAGAGAGTACGATTTCAAGTCTTTCTATAAATGTTAGATTGCTGAAGCTTCATGAATAGTGGAAGTAGACTGAATGTTAAGCATGATTTTGATGGTCATAGGTCTTATGAGTGCGATTTATAGAATACATGAGGATAGACTGAAGAGTTCTCATATACAATACAAAAACGAGAAGAAACAGAAGAAGTCTATCTATTTGCATCCCAACTCTTAAATTCTTCCTGTGGCGGTCGCTCAAGTCAAGTTAAGGCAGTAAGTCGTCCTGGTGAAACAATATTCTTCACATTTTTTTGTCTTTAGCTCATTAAGCAATTATGCGCAATATGCTTTCATTGTTGTTTCTCCTTTTTCAAGATAGTCAACTGATACAATTCCGACTTTCCTAAAAACATTTTTCAGCATTTTTCGGAGCCACTTCACCATTCATAATCCTCTGTTTCGATTATGCCTGGGTTACTTTTATTCTTCCCCTATCATCAAAGATTACACTCTTTCTCTAGCATTTGGTGTATATATAGATGTAAGGACCTCAGATGTAATGTTACGTACTAATGCCTTCCATATCAATTGCTTTTCTATTCATAATAGCTTGTCGGTTCATCATTCTACGATATATTAGAAAAAATAGATAAGTAAGAAAAACAAGCCTGCATACTGCTAGTTTATGCTAATACTTCCGGCACTGCCTTTTTGGCAAGTTACAAACGTCTCCTACACGCTATATTCTAAATTAGGGACAAAAGTCAACTTGTTGCTTCGTAGGAGATAGCTTAAGCAAAATATAAGGCAATACGTGTTAGGGATTCTTAACATTTTAATTTGGCCTTTTACGCCAAGAAATACTTTACATTAAAAATTATATAAACTTCGTTCTGTTGATTTATTTTGTAAATTTAAATATATATATTTTTAATTTTCACTTTATATCCAGTTAAACATTGTGTATGTACATATTTATACTTAAAAGGTAAAGAGTAAATAAGTAAAATAGTACTAAATCGGACAACACCTTATTCAAGCATTAAACCAAGAATTGGCGCCTTGAGACAAACCATAATACACATCCCTTTGTCACATTATCAAAACTTCGTCGAAGAACGAGCGATACGAATTACAATGATTGCTATTCGTCGTTTCTTCGCTTATGCGACTTCCAGCGTTTAGATATGCACTATCCATGGTTTACAACTTTTTCACTTCTGTGAGGAGGTAGTAACGAGGAGCAAATGCACAAAATAAAGAGAATGTTAGGATAGCCTTCTTCGGCTATAATTTACCTACTGCGTCGCTCGAACTTCTACAAGGTGGCCTAATAATGCGTGATTTTAACATATAGATAAAGGTTGCGATACCTAAGTCACGTTAAGCTAGCAAAATGCCTTGTACTAGTGTTAGGTGCGTTTACAATTATACACATGTGTATATAATACGTTACGAATTTAAGAGCTGATCGTAATAAACGTTGCGATTTTATACAGGGACATTTATACAATGTACATAGAAATACGTAGAGAAACAAGGAAACATTTCTTACTTTGTTATAAGGGGAACTGTTTTCATACATTTTTTATATAAGCAAAAGCAATCGGTTCCTCCTTTACGTAAGAAAGATACGCCAAAGCAGACGATTAGTTGCGCCCTTTTTCAATCCAGGAGAAGCCAATTTAATTAATATTATAAATTATTAACCAACGAATATATTACCATGTCAATCACATTCGTAAAAGGAACACTTTTCCTAACAAAAGTTACTACAACTTCCAGCAAATTTAGCTTCACAATATCAAAGTTATTTTCACTATCATAGTTGATGGAATGCTTCCTTAGCGTCAACGACGCCACTGTTCATTGTCATCGTTTATTACGGGGTTGGTATTCAACACGGTGATGGTTGAAAATTAATGTTCAGGACCTTGCGAGCGCTAGACTCGATATATTCATGCAGACCGTGCTATTACAAGCAACAGGTTGTAGGATTCTGGGATTCTATCGATCGCGTGTGCTTCTCTGACCATCGCAGCGACGGGAAGGGAAAAAGAAACCGTTTACCTCGATCAAATTTATGCACTAGACGAGGCGCTACGTCTAGCAACGCCTATGTTAGAGGAAGAAGTCTCGCGTAAAAGTCGCGAACGCGACCATTTTCCACTAAATAATTAAGATTTACATGCACACATGTACGTTTTCTGTCGCGCCGCGCTGTTGCGAGTGAAGAGAGAGTGTTAGCTAACATTCCTCTTCTATCGCTGTGTTTTTCTCTTATTTCCTTGATGAAGCCTTTTCTATACAAGCACGTCTTCATGAATTTTATCGTTGAATTCTAAACAGGAGAGTACACAGACTGAGTTGTAAGCAAGGTTGGTTGTGTGTGCCTGCATTAAACGTCTCTTGAGCAATTGTGTTATATTAAATACTAATTTGCAATGTAGCGTTTTATAAATTTGCTAAAATTAATTGATTACTTTTAGTTAGTAGAAGTTAGTAGTTAGTAGAAGTGGTAGTATGAGAAGTCGTCACGGAAGAGGCTTTTGGAGCAGAACAATTCCTGTACAAGTCTTCAATGGCGTTCATTGTCTAAGACGTTGAATAACGATTTTCGCGTAGCTACAAAAGTGATCGCTTTTAATCTAAGATTTAGAAGAAGGCTCCACGAATTAGGCGTGGGAGCTAGAAGAACGGCTATATGCAAATCACTTATCGTGAGAAGCTCGAGATTGAGAAGGATGTATTTTCTCTAAAACGGCAAGAGTCGCTCATGGTTATACTGATAGCAGAGCTTTAACATGGGGAGGGCGTAGAGAAAGCTTTTTTAAAGGAAACTTGGCAGTATGTGCGCCATTTCGAGGTGGTTGCGTTACAATTTGGGATCTTTAAACGGTCGCACTGAACTGGTGGCTTTAGCAAATCAATCCATGAATGCAAAGAAGTATAAGGAAGTTGTGTATTCTGCCGATGATTGTGCCATTTGGTCGAAATTTTCTAAGAAATTTTATATTCGTGGACGATAACGCTCGCCTTCATCGAAACCGCATCGTGAACGATGTCATTGTTACCCATAACGATGAAGGGATGATATGGCCTTCTTCACCAGCTCTGGATAAGCTTGCAGAAGCTGTACGATAAGAATAGGAGAAAATTTCGCAATACGTGCGCAGAAGAAGCACAAGCCCGAAGAAGCCCTGGAAAGTATTAAAATTGGAGTTGCTACATTTAAAGTTGTGGTTTTTAAAATTATCATTTAATGTTCAGTTAACTTGTTCATTTAATGTTTCAGCCATCTTTTGCTTTCTGTTGCGAAATAATCTTTTATTACTGGACCAGTTCAATAAAGAAATCCAATATTTAACGTAATAAGTATAATATTTACTTAAAATCAACTTGATAAAATTACGAATTAAATTCAAGACTATTTATATGCAAATTTTAGATCTACTTTACATTCCGCTTAATACTACACAACCACAGATGGGTTTATATACTCTATACCACTTTAACAATAGATCAATCATTTACCCACTTATTACTCTGACTTCATCATTATAACCATAGCTTTTCTCATACTCAAATCGCCGCAGGGCTAGCCAAAGGCCCAATTCTCAATCAATACTCTATAGATTGTAGTCAAACGTACACGTATTCCATTCGCAACAGAAATCGTTTAAACCGCAAACGACAAGACGCTCTCTCTAGCAAGTGAAAAACCAGTTCAGTCAGTTAACGAACTTGAAGTCGCTTTACATAAATTATGTAAAAATAACGATCCCCTGCGTCCAGATTTCTATTGTCGATAAAACGCGAGTAGACTGCAAAGGCAATACCAAATTAAGGATTTTCTTCTTCTTCCGAGCTGCAGAGAGGAGGGTTTAGTTACGCAGGCCTTTGGTAATTGTATCGGCGAGATATTTGCATCGACTTCGCTGAAATAGCCCGAGAGTAGCATTGTTTTTATTTTGACTATGGTCATAAGGACGAAGTTAATTAAAACGCGTATTTTCAGCGTAGTGTTTACCAATATTGTATAAATAAAAATAGGAAATGAGAAAAATAAGAGCTTAATGTGGTACCAATTAGCAAAAAGCAATTTAAGCGAAAAATAAAGAGCTGGAATAACATAAAATAACCGCCATGTGTATTGTATATACTGGGTAAATTGTTTGGCAAAGCCTATATAAGCCATTTTTGTGTTACATACAACATATTTCACGAATCTCGTTGGTTAGAAGCATCGGACCTATTAATTTAAAATATTTTCACCTACGAAACACTTCCGGTTGAATCGAATATTTAATTTCAGTAAGAGCGGTGCAAATGCTAAAATTTCCACGTGTGACGTGTCTTTATTGAAAATATTTACATGTTATGGTAAGCTGATAAAAAAAGAATTGTGTTATTTCATTTATTTAATATTAAACCTTACAACCGAAGCAACTTCATATGTTCAATGTAATGTGTTACAATGGAATTCTCAATTTCAGTCAAAAAGGATGAAGCACCACACATAACGTTATGTCATAATATAACCGCGTAAAGACATACCTTTTAAGATATTGTGACTTCAAAGGAAGACATTTAATAACATCTGTTCCTGTGCCGTAACGAGGTATAGGTGGATGTGATACACATGAATGCACATCCTACGAAATCCCCAAATGAAATTTTCAAATGGAATTCAAAAGAGAATCGGGCATAGCCCGAAGAACAAGGACAATCCACACGCTGATAATTTTAATCAAGAAATGTTTGCTGCTTGTTCCGGTGGCTGATGACGATATGATATTAGTAAAGCACATTTGGTGCCTTCCTATTTATTAAAAGTAACACCGTCGCAACGCTAGACGGAAGGCCGACAACGTCTGCGGCGGCTTATAATTATAAAAAAGACGACAGATCCCTTGTATTTCCCCTTCTAGCATTTTTTCTCCTGTAAAAAAAAGGAACGCTTTGTTTCGCGCGCACGGACAGAAGGAAAATTCTCTATCCTACGCGATATTTCACGCTGCGGAACCGACTTTGTTATCTTTCGACCAAGTTAGTGCCTACACTAAAAGGACTAGGTTTTAATTAAAATTTGAATGGTTGATTTCCACGTTGCGGCGTTGCAAGCTGCAACCACGCATCTCCGTTCCCCGGTCGTTCTTCTCGAACGAAGATTAAATTGTATTTTCGCTTTTCGACGTTTCAGAAGGGATTCTCGCCGAAAGTTTCATTTTCAGTGTGATGTCGGCGATGATAATGATGATGAAAGACGAGGACGACAACCTGGTTGGTGGATAGTTTTTAATTGGGATATTCTCGTCTTTATCCATTATCTTTATCAAGTCTTCAGAAAGTAAGTAATGGAGTTGAATTAATTTCGTTGATCTGTTTAATGCATAAGAGAATGTGAAACATCATAAAATTAAATTCTTTTAAAACGCTGCCACTATAAGTGCTCTTGCAATTATTCTATGTTGACTCAATTATTATCTGCTAAAGCGATAAAATTAAGTAAAAAATAATATTTGTTTCCGTGTTAGACTAGAAACTTTTCAGACTACCCTCGTAAAGGAAACAACGGTGTGAATTCGGCTGCGGTCGTTTGTTTTAATACTTTAATGGTTTAATTTAAACGTCTCCTTGTCTGTTAACATTTAATATTATGCTCATGAGAAAATTTATATTTTCCTGGCAAAGCAGTATTCAATTTTTCAAAGTAACTTTCTTCATTCACGGAGAAAAATTGTTTTGCCGAGAAATGTTGTACATGCGTAATAAATCGCAATTTACCTAATATTTCGACTGGACAAATTACATTCCATATACGTTAACATGTTACAGCTACCTTTATCCTCATGTCTCAGCAATAACGGTAAACACAACCTCGTGCAACTAATTTAGCGAAATTCGACTTATTTTTATATTAATACTCTTCGTTCTTCTCGTGAGAAAACCTCTCATGAAGCGAGGTAAAGGTACACACAAGTTGTACAACGTTCCGATCGGGTCACATCACTACAGGAAACGTGTCTATTTCAGGGTATCTGATGTTCAATATATTATACTTCTGGACGTCAATATCTATTATTTATGGTACATCTTCAAACATGTCTTTGGTAATAATTTATCAGGCACGTCTTTGCCGTCGATAAATGCTGAGTATTTTATATTTAACAAATATTCTGGATGGCAATAATTTATTGTAAGACGCTGCGGAGCGTGAAAATTTATATCTTTCGATATGCTCTTATGTCGTAAATCAGAGTAAAGCTTAAATTTTAAATTCAGGTGTTAAGTACGGACGAGAACTGTTTGAAGTGAAAGGACGTTGTTGTTCGCGTACAGTACTGAGACAAAGGAAAGCAATATTCTATCTGGAAGTAGTCTAAAGTTAATTATTTAATTTTATGTTCTAATCTGAAGATGGAGTTTATTTCAATATGTTTTATTTTATATACCAAACCTTTTTGTTTTAGGCCACTTTTTAAGCATTTATTGCCAGTACTAAACTTATTGTCTCGTGCACGAGGATGGTATGAGAAGTACTCATGTCTGAAGGCAGGGCTTTGTATCAAAAGCTGCATTAGCGGCTATAATTATTCTGTAATCTGCATTGGCTATCCGGACACATTCATCGAGTAAATGTTGAGAGGAGTTGAAAGTGAGCAAGACTGGTTCAATAAATTTAAACGCGGCCGAACATCTCTGTCTGAAAGCATGAAAAGCATCTGTGTAAGGTGGCTATGGACGAGAGGATCAATAGAGTTAATGATCTCGTGTTAATAGACAGCTGGATCAAAAATTATACGGATGGCTAAAGTGAGTCTTGCCCGGTAACTGTGCGCCAAAGAAGGCGAAGACTATTTCATCCGTTGGGAAAGTTATGGCGATGATTTTTTTTGGGATTCGTCAGTCAAACCCAATGACTATTTCTTGCTCCATCCTTAAAAATACAGTTTGGTGCAATGGGATTTACGTCAAATGGGACGGTCATTGCCGATCCGATGCAGAAGCCTATTTCGCAGAGTTCGACAAGTCCTATTATTTGCATGACCTTAAAAATTTGGAACGGTGCTGGACTAAGCGTATAAGAGCCATCAAGAGATCATGTCGAGAAATAGATTTACTAAAGGCAAAACAATTGCGTGTTTATGAGGAACAATCCCGAGCATGATTGGTAAATGTATTATTCGATCCCTCACCACTCTTCAGGTGCTTCTGTCGCTTGGAGAACTCAGACTATCTCAAGCTAATTACAAGCACTCAACAGGTATAAAATATTGGCCGACAAGGTAAGTCTTCGGCCTTCTTACATTCTATCGACGACAGCTGCCATATGGAGATCGTTTGTTGAGGTGGTGATGACCTTTTAGGGAGTAGATGGGGTAGATTTTATGTTGATATTCAGCTTACAATGCTCCCAGACATATGGAAACAATGGTGACCGTCACATTCGATCAATCAGCGACAGGTCCTTCCCACTACCGTCATAAAAGCGTACTACGTCCCGCGTTTCATTGCAATTGGTTTTCGCCTCTGGCATGGTTCATAGGCTGAGTTATCGTGATCAACTGCTTCCGCTCAGTTAGTTTCTCCTTTGGCGCGGTTAATCGTTGAGTTACCGTGCTAACTGTTGCATATTACTCTCCTGAAGTAGTCCCATACGATTGTGGGCGAAACGTTGAGTTCCTATTTTTATTGTTACTTTAACAACGACATGACACGGTTCAAACTAGAAAAACGTTTAGTTTCAACGTACTGAGATATATTGGATACTTATATATCACATTGTATAAAGAATATCTTAACCATTTTATTATATTTATTAATTACTCAGAAACGACTTACTTCAGGGCAAAGATTATCATTTATCTAACATTTATTTACGTATAACATTTACAGAATATGCCAAATATTTTCGGAATATTCTGTAGATCTAAATATTATGATCTAATAAGATGTAAAATTGATCAATTTCTTTTATTTTTTCGAAGATATAATCTTACAATTTAATTTGATTTGAACCAATGTTAATAAAACTGACCTCATTAGTCCACTGTATAATTTTTCTCCTAATTAAATCTTGCACCAATTTATTTCTTGACAGAAATCCCTTTCAGTCTTTAATCATACTTTCCGACGGCTTTAACGGTTAAAGGGACCACGTAAATTAACTGTCCCACACTTACCAAGTATAAACCTTCCTTTGTACGCCTCCCAAAATATACGCGGATCATTTTCAAGGCGACTTACTAGCACCGTCATCGACATCATGCGTCTCCCATAAAACTAAATGAGCCGTTTCGTTGTTGAGGCAAAAATAAGCCGACGATGACAAATTAAGATTAATTGGTTAATTAATTGCGTATTCGGGGGCCAGCTAAAGGCAAAAAGTTGAACTTGGATCTAATTTTAGGTTACTTTTTATTGTTATTATGAACAGATGCGCATGCTTAGATATCAATGATAAATGTTTTTTTTCCTTCTTCATTGTATTTCTAGACAGAAGTAACTAGTAAAGATACTACATTTAGTTCTTTTCCTAAAATTATTTTACTTAAGATTTTGTTAGAAAAAAATAACTTTTTGTCTTACTTTGGGTGCTTTTTGTCAAGGATTTTTAAATTTCATATGCAGTCACCTGTTTATACAACCTGGTTAACCTGTTTTGACTCCTTTGTAGCAGAATTTCAAGGGGTTAACTGAAAAATTAACACATTTTGGATTTTTTTACATATTTTTACAAAATAATTTATTTCTATGATTTTATGTTTTGTATATGTAAAAATACGTCGTCGAAAGTCTTCTTGCTAGAAAAATGCAATGGATTCAGCGTTCAGCCATTACATGTCTTCACTGGATTGGATACTTTCTTACCGCAACAAGTGGATGGCTTTCAGATGACCTGATAATGAACTCTGTATAGCTCGAAACCGGTTAAATGCAAATTTTGTTCATTTTTCTGATATTCCGGACATTTAGATCATTTAGAACAGTAGCGAGTAAGATTCTTGCTCACTCGTACTTATCTTTTATTACACGGTAACCTGGATTCGTCTCAGGCTTCTTCCGGGCAATTTACCAATGTAAACTTGCAAATTGTGTTAAGTATGATGTTCTGGCACCAGCAAGAGCCCATATCTCCATATCATACTCAGTTTCGATTTGATATACTGCTTGAATAGGTATTTGCCTTCAAAAACGACAAGCTGTTCATCCGCTGTGATATGTCTCTATCTCTATCGTGAGATTCGCATGACTTCTTACAATTTACAACTAGAATGTGGTATTTACATTATTGCTGTTAGTTTATCCCGTGTCTGACATTTTGTTCTAGATATTTTATCAGCGAATCTCAGATAATGCCAAATCTGCCGAGAACTTTCTCTAGACATGGCAGCAACCAAGAATATACGTCTAATCGTTTTGTCGGTTGTCCACATCTCTTGAACGCTTTCCCTTGTACATCTTAGGGCTTCGGCTTTCAGGAAGTTCCCAGAAAAGAGCCATTTCGTTTTTTCATTTGTATGAATATAAATTAATCTTTTTATAGCTTGTAACTAATAAATCAAGATAGTCTTCTATCGTACAACGTACTTCTATCATACAGTATTCTGCTTCACGATAACTATGCTATGTGGTTGTGGTTTAATTTCTTTCAATCCCGCCACAAATTCTTCAATACTTTCCGCTACATTTATTTCAACTTTTAATAGGTATATGATTTGTTTTGAGGCCTAAACAATGCCCATTTTTACACCAACACCGTACATTATTGTAGTACTGACCGGGTCATCCATGCATAAACATACATAATTGCAGGCATACCTGGAGAACGACGAGACAGAACAGAAAGTTCGGTGCGGAACTGTCGTCATAAATTATATTAATTATCAAATTCTCAGACCTGGTACTTCTTGCTCCTGTTGCTTAATTAATGGAATAGGTTGAATATTTTCGTCCGGTTCCCTTCGTTTAACGCTGAAATTCAACTTCGAAGGACGAGGACGACGGCGATGTCACGAAGAACGGTATTAATCAAAAACAAATTTCAACAAAACGCGCTTCCCGCGTTCTAGACTGAGACGGGAACATTCAGCGTCTAAATATGCAACATTGGGTATTGGTGATGGCGGCGATAAGATCTGTACTTCTCCGCTGCCTGTAAGACTTCTGTACGTTACTGGAACAGACGTCTCGCTTTAATGAACGTTGATTGATCGCTCGGTATTCGGTTTTTGTTTACTGGTTTTCTCGACGAATAAATCACTCGTTTATGGACAAAGAATTTATTATCGGATCGCCTGTGAAATGTATGTGAAGTATTTGTAATTATATTCTCGTTGCTACGTAGTTTTTGTTCGAAGAAGAAAAAGGTAATAATTCATTTTGGATGTCTTTAAATCATTAAATATGTTCTATTACTACCATAATTTGAAGCTATTTAAACTCTTCAAAGTATCTTGCGATAAACAGGGTGAAGTAGGGAAGTTGTAGAAAGGTGCTTTTTCCCGCACAACTTGCATTTTTGTTTTATCTGGATTATTTCAAAAAATCAACTTCTTACCACTTGCTCTGTTTCTTCGTTAAGATCACCTCTGGGACGTTGAAGCAGTCCTCAATAAACTCAAATTCTTCGTTGTGATTGTACATCAGTCAAACCATGCATATCCATTTCAGGCGTCTTCTGGATGAAACTCATTTTTTTTTTTCAAAAGTCGATCAATTGTGGATTTTGAAGAGCAGACTCCTCCTGACAATTCACAAACATTTAGTTAGGCTTTGTTTTGAATTGCTTCTCTCAATGTTAGTAGCTCTATAAAGAATTTAGCAAACAATGTTGTGTGCTACTATTTATCAGGTAGCTTGTAGGCAACCATGTAACAAACAGAAATAACGGTTTTAAATTATATGCCTAAAAAGCATTGCCCTAATTGAAACTATCTAACAAAGTAAATATGTTTTTGATTAAATTACGACAAGGATTTTTATTATAAACCTAAATTAAGTTAATTATGTCCTGATAAATCCTTTTTGTGCTCAAGTTTATGCCCTGTTTAAAACAAATCATCCTCAATCGACTAATTGTTACGCAATTAAGCCATCAAATCATACAGGTAGATGCGATTAATGGGAAGATAGAATACAGTAACGAGTGTTTGTTGTTAATGTGATTAAGGTCTTCCAATGTGGTCCATCTCATAACACCTCCTAAAGCCGGCCCAACACTTAGAGCATTCCACTAAATGAAAAACTAACTTTCACACAGCAGGAATGTGATGTGCCTATTATAGCAGGTGTGTTATTTAGAATGGAACAGAAATTGCTGTGGGTTATGTAAGCGGCGTTTAAGCCTTAAGTGTACGTGTTTTTAATCTTTTTAAAAATTCGTTGTATTTTGTGACAAGTACATCTTTATTTTACTTATTTTATATTAAATCGGTTTTAATAATAAATCTTGTGTAATTGCACAATTTCATATAAAGCTAACATTTTCGAAAATAAAATTATTTTAACCCTGTATATATATATATATATCGGATATACGTACGTATATAGTATAGAGCCAAATGGATGTGACATCTAAGTAAACCGAACCTCTTTATGGAGATTACACGACTCCGTTCTGTAATAGGTTATCTTTAATATAGGAATTTATGCCCACTAATTTTCCGAGAATTTCTTAAACAGCCGCAATAAATAATCTACAATTAGCATATTAACGTTCTAGCTATATGCAAGGTGGAACAGAGAGGAATGCATGTAACTTCTGATCGTATTCGAGTATGCCCTGGCGAAGAAGAAGTGAAATCCGTGTACTGCACATACTTAGTGCCAACTCAAATATATTTTTCGTGCGGTGTATTCATAAATTTGGAGTGTTTAAATTCGGAATAGGCTGAATAAGGCTTACGAGAAACCAGTTTTTAATTAGATAGTGCGTCTGTGCTGATGTTGGCAAGAAAGTTTCACCATGAGAGAAAAGAGAGGGAATTATGCGCTAAAATATGAATATTGAAAGACTCTTCATATATTGCTTATAATCAATACCGTATTATGCATCCACCTCATAGAGCAATTGTTAGTTGATTTGTCAAGGACGATAATGCATACCGTAATATGGTGTTCATACCAATTATACCTTTAAACTTCTTTGGCTGCTATATTATTGAAGGTCCATCGATCCTGCATTCAGTGACGTAACATAGAGAGAGCATAAACGATTAATATGATTTGGAAAGAAGATTAATGTCTAAACTGTTGATCCTGGAAACGTTCTTTTTCCAGCACAATTCAGGCAAAACCTACAAAGCAAAAGCCCTTCGGTCAGCATCATTTTCGTTAAGCTGATTTGACCATTTCATAAACCGAATAGCATATTTTGTTGTTGATTTGTTACCTAACAATTCATTTTGTTAACTTAACAATTTATTTTTCACTCATTGGAGATATATAACATAAACTAAGCGGCGTATTTCGTTGCTAATTTATGGTTTAGAAAATGAATGGAAATGTTTCAGCTTGGCCATCCTTATTTAGGGCGAGTTGGGAAGAATGGACTAAATTTCAGCGGTGTATTGCACATGTAAAAATAATGTAAAAGGAACTCGTATGGTCTTATCAGATTTTCATTTGTTTTTAAGTTATAGCGAAAAATGCATGAATTCGGTTTATTAGAAATACTGCAGCCGATATTAGACAAAGATATGCAGTAACTAGTAGTCTCATAGTACAAAATGTTTATGTGGAGATTCGATAAGAACATACAGCATCGTTACGTGCACAATACACACTATTAGATTGCCTAAGGAAAAATCGAAACTGATGTATGATTGGCTCTGATTAGTTTGTGATTTGTGCTGGAACAAAGGTGCAGGTTGTAAGCTTGAATTGTTGGCCCTGTCGCTGCAGCTGATAAGCCGTACATTTTTTCGGAGCAACTTTACTAAGTTAACGCTCTTGGAGTTTGTTCTTTCCAACTTGTCACACATCTTTATACGGAAAAATACTTATGGGCAGGCTATTGAACCTGCCATTAGAGAATTAACCTGTTCGACCAAAACTGAAACCAAATCAGGAATGATGCAATATGTTCGGTGGGGTTAAGTACGCGAAAGATTATTCAACTTCCCGGCAGAGTTAATCAATTAGAATCAATTGATCAAGATGTCTTTGGATATTACATATTAGTCAGCGAACTCTCTAATTCACTGTTCCTTTGTGATGTAAGGCTTTTAAGATTTCTCCTTCTTCACCTTGGCCCACATGACCAAATCATTTTGATCGCCATATTTTCATGTATCCAACCATGCTCTTTCTTTCTAAAGATTTTTTTACTTCCTCATTACTTCTTCACCCGTACATATTTCCCATTTTTGCCGGCCACAAAATATTTCATATAATCTTCTTTTCATATCCTTTTAACTCTTCTCCTTCTGCCTTTATCATACTAAAAGTTGGCATTGCATTTTATCTCCTTTTTTTTACTCCCTACGTCTTAATAGCCTTCTATTACATTAAAAAGCTTCTCCCAATTCAACATTTTTTCCGTAGTTATCCTTATGGAATGTCTACGCGTAAATGCTTGAAGCAACTTAAAAGTCTCCACTTCTTCAGAGCGATATTTTCCTCCCCCTGAATATTATAGGTCAAATTCTCTTTATATGATTTATTGAGTTTTATTTATCTTATTGGCGTTTCCTTTTCTGAACAATTAGCTTTTGGCAATGGAAAGCTTTGCTCTAAATTATTTTTTATTACCAATTACTTCTACTCTAAAGCAGCAAGATGTATCTTAAGAAGTTGATCAGATTTGATAGGTTTGGTCTATTGCACGGTTTAGTAGTCTTCAGTATACTCCGCACCACACCAAATATTTACTCGTTTAGCGTTTGCCATGTTACCACACAACCTTTGCTTCTATTACTGGCTTGCAACTTTAGATCAAATGCCAATGGTACTTTTTGATAAAAATCCCATATCGGGTTTGATCCGTCCTCATCTTCTCAACCCACCAATAGAATAACGACAGCTCAAATAATCATTGACGTTATTATGCAAAGCCCATTCCACGCGGGACGTAACTCTCTTCCAGTCCATTATATTTAAAACAGCTTGCAATACTATTTATGGGCTGCGCTATAAAAAAATTTACAAGCCGTGTAACTGACGTAACAAAGATATATTTCAAAACAATGACGCATACCATGATAATCAATAATAATCGCGTCGTTCATCTTTCATCATCACTTACATTCTTCCTAAAGTAACAACTAGATACGTCGGTTAGGCACGGCCGTGACAACAAACAACTACAATAACGGCAACAATAATAAAAAGGAACAACGACGACGGCGATAGCGTGTCCATCTACAGGCAAAATTATTATATTCATTATTGGCTCATGAGGGTTTACTTTATTGTAAAGCTCTTCATTGTTTCACAAACTGTTTATATGATTTTAGTTTTAATTCAGTGTATTATCAAATCTATGTTATTAGTTTGAATTAATTGATATATTATTATTAATAATTGTTTTGGTAGTATTGTATCATTTAAGTGAATTCTTTGGGTAAGTAGTAGTAGCAAAATTTGTTTAATTTGCACATAATTAACACGCGATAATCTGCATTCACAAATTGACTTGTATTGCTAATGCATGTTATTTAAATAAAATAAATTCAAGTATTTTTCATTGATCTATATATTGGCGTCTGGAAATCTGAACAAATTTTAACAAGAAACTAATTTTATTGAGAAAGCTGAAAATAATACAAGACGTAACGAGTAGAGATGACAAAGGCAGGTGAAATTGTTACTTTTTTGCAGCGACTAGACAGACCCATGTCTATTCGTCTTATAAGAAAAGAAAGGTTTCGCACAAGGTTTCGCTTTCCCCAAAGGTCGACAAAACACGACTCTGTCTACTCGCTACAAAAAAGTAATAATTTGATCCGCCTCTGTCGTCTTTAGTAATAACGCAAAAAATATTTTTTAAAGCTAGCTGAAACTGTGGATTTGATTGAATTTGCTCGAACAAAATGTATAGTTTTCTTTGCTACTTCTTAGCCCTTTTATGGAAGCTTTTACTAGGGAGATTGTAATACGCTACCAGCTAAGGTAGTAAAAAAGGAGCCTCTTCTAACAGAAATCACAATTAGTCAGAGGCGATTCGATTGGTTAAAAAAAATCGAAACTGTTTTCTGACTGATTTCAGGGCATATGATTGGTTCTGACTAGTTTGTGATTTTTGCTAGAACAAAAATGTAATTTGTGAGTTTAGTTTTTGGGCGTGTCACAACATTCGAGAAGCCGTAACTTTTTTTAGAAAAACAAATGGTCGTAACGAAAGCGAGATTCAAGGTTTGGGAAATAAGCTTCCATCATTTGAAACGATCGAAATTACGCTCAGATCCCTTTATTGTAGCAACTAGAATTCAATTTTTTTTGTCTATCACACCGGCAAAACTAAGCATTCTTCCATAAGCATAATTGCCACCTCCTATCACATTAATCAAATGCCATTCTCTAAATCTGCAGTAGATTTATTTCCGTGGACGTTCTGTATGTATCGGCAAGTAACAAGTCCACACGCGCTGGCGTCACGTTCTATCATTTTGATCTCGTTTGTAATCCTCCTACGGCCCTAATCGATTCTATCATCAATGTACTATGTACGTAGGTACATGAGTTTATGTTTTTTTTTTCTTCTTCGTTTCATTCTTCTACTCTCTCGCCTTTGTTCTACGCGCTCCATCTCCTCTCTCTCGCTAAATGTTAAACATCATCTTTGGTCCGTCTCGAGGACAATGGTGCCTGGTGTGCCGTTGCATGACGTGCGCGCCCTCCATACGGAAAAGAAAACTAATCGAGGCGCCATTCGTTTCGGTAATGACTGTCCGGAATTTCTGGCATTCGACCGTTCAGAGAAAATATCTACTCTGAAACGAAAATCGTTATCTTTCGAGCAAAAAAAAAAAACTTATGTGTTTATGTCGGGATTGAGGGGGCAGCGGCTATCTTGATTTAGACGAATGAGGAGGTATCCGTTGGTATTCGTTTATGTATTTATGTATTATATATGTACGAACGTGGTTTATCAATTTGTAAACAGCAGATATCACTGCCGTAGAATTGCTGTCTAATCTGCAGGTCATTTGTCCGAAGTGATATTTCTCCCTATGTTTATGGCTGCACCCCATCTATATACGTGTTGAAACAAAACACGTACGCTGTTGTTTTTCTGACGAAGAGTATAACAGAACGTAAGGAAAATAAGCAAGATGGAAATATTAAAAATGAATTTTCATGAGAATGTTTCTCTTATTGTTAAATAAAATAAATAAATAGTAAACTTAGGAGAAAATAAGTATATTTGCGTAGTGATTATGAGCTAATCCATTTTTCCTAGAAGATTATCAACTTGTACATAAGTTACTGGGAAATCAGTGTTGCCAACCTACAAATATTTTACTTTCATTGAAACAAAGACTAATTTACTGCAAGAACAGTAGGACATACTGGTATATCCTTAAATAACTTTTATAATGACATTATAAGAGATAGAAGGAAAAGGTTAAGACAAGGTTCCGTTAAGAATTTGGCCATCATTTGCTTGCATCGTTGACATAATGAAATTTCCAACTAATAACTTGCGAACTTCTGTCGTGAAAATTGCAGCAATACTAAAAGCTTGAAATCTTTCTTTAAATATTTTGATAAGTTGAAAGTATTAGATCATAATTCGGAGATAAAAGCAATATAATAAGTACTCACTATTGCCAGAGGAAGTATTGCTACGGTTAACACGAAAAAAGCAGTTTCCTCAAGATTTTGTTAATTGCTTTATTTATGCCTACAACATTGATAAGGTTTTGGAGTGGCTCAGCTTATTATTTCTGTTACCGTAAGAGAGCTATTAATACTAAAGTTTCTTTTTCTTCTACTGGAAAATTCAAAAGCTAGCTGAAACATATTAACTATAACGCTTGTGGCGTATTTTTGCTTTGAAAGATTATAGCTAGATGTGGGACTTGAATGACTAATCCTGACGAATAATACTTCGAACACTTGGTCTACGTAAAAAATCATTGTCATATAAAAAATTAATAAACTGACAAGAAATAAGCATGCTTTACGCACCTAACTTGATCTTCTCATCGATAACATCGGAAGAGTTGACACAAGGTGCCAGGCAATCATCATATTAAGGCTAGAGGGATCGTAGAAGCTGTGGATATTTTGCATACGGGTGTTTGTTGTAACCAAGCTTGCTCAGTCAAGACCAAAAGTTCATTTGCGAGAGATCTGTTTAAACAGTTAAAGAAGAATTTGAACGTCGATTAAAGGAAGCTTTGGTACACCGGTACACTCTAGAAGCCGAGGCATAGTCGAAGCAGAGGACTAAAAAGGGTGAATCAGTTCCGAAAGAAGCAGAGACCATTCCCTCGATCGGTAAAGTGATTGCCGTGATGAAGTTTTTTTTTTTGGGTGTTCATGCGTTTGTATTAATCGACTCTTTTGAAAAAGAAAAAATAATTCGAGAACTTAAAAAATACGTCAACAAAGGAGGATTACGCTATTTAAGGCGATAAAACAAACTCATACCTCGATTATACTGGCAACAGTTCTTTTGAAGGTTGTCATTAACATCCTTCATTCCAAATCTTCTGAAATGCACTTCATTTATTTTATCTCATTAGATCCAAATGTTCACATTCAATTACAAAACGGGCATAAACCGAACCCATGGAAACACATAGATACATAAGCTAGACGTTGCATGCGTGCACGATTTTATTTATCTCGGTATTGTCGTAATTGAGGTTCATTTCAGGACGGTGCGTTGCTTAGATAATCGAGCCGACATAGAGGAATTATCCCATTCGAGTTCTATACGCATACGTACCACCACACGAGAGAAGATATACAGACGTAAAGCTAGACAATACGTACATACATATATCGTGGAATGAAGTTAAATGTACCGATTTGGATGCATCCAATGGGTACTCAACCGTTTAGATATCCGATCCGACTCTAGCTCGCGGCCTGGACATATAATGCGATATGCAAGAGCTCATACAGTTTTGTGTAGAAATGTTAGACCTTATGGAAGTCTCTGTTAGAATAAACCAAAGGGTTGCTAGGATGACGGGAAAAAGGCGTAATTTGTGACAAATTTCTTTATGGTAGAAGCTGCTTATAATTTTGGTCTTCCGCACTTTGAAAATGGATTGATAATGTTGCCACCAAGATACTTATTTGTTTCCGTATTTTAACTTAAAACAAGCCCATAGTTTCAGCAAACAATAGGAAAACGCGAATGGGAAAAATAGGAACGATTGAGCGTGAAGTTTGAGATTTTAATGAGCCGAATTAAGTTCAAACACAGATGTTGATATGTTTTCCTTAGATGGAATAAAATTGATTCATCCGACCCTGTCAATATTGGTGCTCATCTCCCCGAGGAAACGATTAAGATGTCCTGTTCACTCAGTGAAGGTTGGAGTGGATATTGAGTTTTAAAGTAAAAATTTTCTTTAGGGCATCACGCCATTGAAAACTCATATTTACCTTAATGGTAAAATCGCGATTATGAAAAAAGGCAGGAGTAAAACGATATAATCTGGATTTTTCCTAATAGAGGATGTACACGTTGCTCTATTTCCAATATTTTCTTTTTTACTTTTTTATATTTACTCGGTTTATTTGCTGCAGAATCTTCCTCTCCTCAAACTCCCTCAAAATAGTAATTCGATAGAAATCGGATTTAGATAAGAAGCGTCCCAAATGTATTTTCACGCGTCTTTCAACTTATTCTTGCAGCGTCTTTTTACTAGAAGCAAAAGGTAAGCCCGACGCTTGTTTACCTTCACTATGGCGGCAGTGTACCACCGGTTGACAACGGCAATTCCGCTGTTGTTGTTGTTGTAACGTGTAACGAATGCAGGGCATTGAATAATTGAGGTCAGAGGTCGGGCTTCGCTCACTGATTGCCAACCGAGGAGAAGCAATAACCGAGAGAATTAGTAGACACGAACGTCGGAGCTCGGCGACGACCTAAGACCCCTTCTTCCCGGTGCGGGCGGGAAACACGATGTCCGGAGCGACTTCAGCCGTATAAATGCTAAATTTCAACAGATGTGTGTACGTGTATGTATTTGCTTTGTTCCCCCTCTTTTTTAACGAGCGAATACAATACGGAGAAATTTGTGGAACGTTCAGATACAATAGTTTGCTTCACCTTAAAACGATATCAGCGCTTTGATTACAGATACTTAGTTTATTTTTTTTAAAGAAGATTGAATACAAATAGTAGAATAATGGAGTTGCAAAGAAAACCAGATCTATCCTCATTATTGCTGTTACTGAGAAGACAGGAAGAAATATTTAACAAGTGGCGCCTCAAGAAGTCGTGAATGCCAATATTTTAAGTAGGTCCAAATTAGGTAAAAGAGAATTAGAAAACTCAAATAATTCATTTTAACTTAATGCCAGTGCGAAGGTTACGATGTTACGATGTAAAGTCTAAATTGTCCCTATAGAAAATGTCCAAGAAGGGCGTTGTGCTTGGTTCCGATGAAAATAATAGCAAATTATCTTTTTTTAACCAATAAGTATCCGAAACTATGCTTTTACCATAGAAGTAATCATAAATAGAAGAATTACAAGACAACCACTTTATTTAGAATTTCGATAAAGTACCCAGAAGTAAAATATAAGGAAAGGTCAAGGATGAGAAATGTAAGTAATAAATTTATCGATGATGAAAGTTTACAAAACCGTTTATAGGCCTATCCTTACTTTCGTTTGCGGTAACCGCTAACGCAAAAAAAAGGAAGCGGCAGAAATGAGATACCGAAGAAGAGTAAAAGGTACCGCTAGATTATATAAATTTAGAAAACTATATAGAACAACATATTATACAAGAATTGGAAGTAGAAGCAATAGTAGATTTTATAACTGGGATGGTGGAGATACTTACAAATATTAAATATATCTATCAAACGAATCAGAAGAAGAAGAGAGGTCGACAAAATGAGTCACTGAGTAGTACAGTAGGGAACATTTTACTGAAGGAAGGAAAAACATGGTTAGAAGATAAGAAACCAGCGCGATACAGAAAAGACTGGAATAAGTTTATTAAGAACTAGCATGTAGAACAAAACATTTTTACATTCTAAAAGATAGAAATGGTACCAGAGCGGGTATATATGTAAAGCCAATGAAAGAGATCGTTCTGAAATAATTAAGTAGTAACAGTTAGCGACTCAATGAAATAATAGAATGCAATAGTAGCTGTTTTACGGAATTTAAAGCAAAAAATAATGGTTCCGTTAAATGCCTCTACACTAATTGTGAGTCAAGGTACAGTAATGCAAAACTGAGTCAATTGAGGTAGTGCTGCCCCATGAAAGTGTAATTACCTTCACTATTTCTTGTCTTATGCGCCTGCTGTTCTGTCGAAAATATATCAAAGTAGTAGTAATTGCTTGGACATCAGTTTTATATAAAATCCAACAAGTTCCTTTTGGAAATCTACCTCATTCCAATCAATCTACTAAATGTAAACAATTGTATTTATTATGTAAGCAATTTCTAATGAAATAGAGCATTTACTGTAATGGAAAGTTGTTACATTTCAAACATCAACAATCCAATACACTAGACAAGCTCTTTGCCTGTGATATCTTACCAGAAGCAATACAGCATTGTCCTCTTTCTGCTATTTAGTTTGTATAGTGTCTTGGTTGACACATTATATTATTAATTATTGTAACATGACTGAATTATTCTGATAGATCTATTGCAATCTCTCTAAAAAAAATCTAAAAGATCTAAAAAAATCTTTCTAATTTTACAAAGGCTTTTGACAACATAGTTATGAAACCCGTGATCGATAGTTTCTTCGCTGTTGGCGTGGACGATGTATTTCTAGATTGTTTCATTTGAAAAATAGAAATATCTACATAAGCAACACGTAATCGGATCTTTGTGATTTAGATCCGAGAATAGTGTTAGACGTGGTTCTTGGACAAACTCTGCTCATTCACAACTTTCACAAGCAAGCTGGTAAACATTAGCGGAGTCATGAAATTACCAGCTAATTAATACAGTGAAGACAGTGTCTACTCAATTTAATCCGAGGATGATTGGTAATAAGCCAGTTGAGGTATCATCGATTCAACAAGCGAGATTACTAGACCAATGAGTAAAAAGAATGAATTTTTGAATATAATGTTCTTTTTTTATTTATACACATGGATGTTATTACTAATATACTGACGTATCTAATTGATCAATGGACCAGTTAGATAAATAATGTAGTTTCTAGCTATTCTACATTTCTGTTGAAATTAACCAAGTAATCAGGAGTAATTAACGAAATTTCCTAAAAAGCACCTAAACATCTAATCCAATCTCATGCCTTTGTCAAATTCCTAAAAGAGATCACAATAACGCGTAGAAAGCATATTACATAACTGTGCATACCAAGTGAAGCAGCTAGCTTGAATATATTACCCGTTACAGCTTTCAACGATCCAGTTTAAGACTAATGCTTCTCTCGTTACCGATACACCACGTGCACATATCGTCTATTTATGCACGCATATATGGATATATATTACAATCTAGGCACAAATCAATGGTGCCAGCGTTTAAATTCAGTAAGCGTTCGCGAGTTGGCGGCCCGTTCGTATATAATTTACCGCCGCACGTCCGTGAATGCGGCCATCAAGTAGTAAAATAGACAGGAAATGAAGATGGTACCTGCTGATAAGTGTCGTTCACCGAAGAAGCTGTTTATACTGCATCCCGATGCTCGTATTTACGTAGGTTGAGTCGGTGGTTCGTACGTACGTATTTTTAGACAGTTTGATAATTAAACATTAGATATGTACCTTTAAAATGACATGCAGGTGTGCAGGTGCGCGATGAGAGGGAAAAAGATTAATTATCATTACTGTACATTGCCGCCCGTAAAGAACTGAATGCGTAATTAAATTACAAGCTCCCGATGTTGGATATAATGATAAATATGACAGATGGTCACTGTAAAAAAAATCGAATTACCCAAATGATACAAACTGGTGTTTATATATTGCTTGCAATTGAAGGATTTAATTGAAACTTTTATTGGAAACGTTACCATTGGCAACATGGCATACTCATAAATGAAAGTTCGGCCTTTTTTCTATGCGTAAGATGAAGGAAGATCTAAAGATGTTGGTGTTAAATTTTGAAGGTTGTTGCAACTCCCTTGATGCAACTTGACGCTGAACTCCCTTGATGCAACTCCCTTGTTGCAACTCCCTCTTACAAACCAGCTCATTGCTTTCAAAGCCGTAAATAACAGCTTTTCTTGGTTTCTGAAAAATGTGTATTTTGTGTTTTCGTAAACCAGCCCGTTGAGCTATATATAGGGTCTATTCGGTGAAATGTGCCAAACGAATATGTATCTAATATCTTGAATTTGTAATAAATGTAAAGCTAAACTTATTTTCAATAATTTTTGGTCATTTCGGAATCATGTTGTTGCTCTATTAGAAAATTAATTCTTTTCTGGGTTCCTGAAAATCCACAGACAGGCTCTATATAATATCCTTGTAAGCCATGGAAGATAGGTTGGACATTCAGGAATTCATGCTTAGAGTTGAATATACAGAAACTAGCAGAAATATGGTCAAGAACAGTTTTGTTTAAGTATATTCGGTATTGCTGAATCGTATTTCACTGAAATTAATTTTGTTTTAAATAAAATAAAAATAACTAAAGCGATATCTTACGATTGTCGCAAATACATGCTGAAATATAATTTGGACAATAATAATTAACATATAAAATACCCTACAAAAGAAGAAAGGGATTCATTTCGTATCTAAAGTGGATCCTTTTCAAGATTTTTACGAAAATATAATTTCCTTCAAAAAAAAAAAGAAAAATACCAAGTAATGAAGATGTCATCTAGCTTTGGAGATATCTAAGTTAATCACGTTCGTTAGCAAACAATCCAGCATACACATATTTCGAATGGTGCTGCGAAAGGATACAATTGACAAGTATAAAACGGAATATGGAAGTAGGATACGTATCGTAAACCTGTCTAATGATACATGCTACATGTTTCATAACTGAACAGAAGATGTTCGTACTATTCATTCATCGTAGACTGAAAGCAATTTTCTCTTGGTTTATTATTTAACGTGAGAATAATAATACAGGTCTCCGCATTTACTTTCTATATTTTCGGGTACGACATAAAATTCATTACGTAAACAAAAACCCTGCCAATCCATAAACAATTTACAACATCAAGTAATACGACAAGCAGTCCGGCGTGCCTAAACACGTGTAAACCTGTCGAAATCACTCCGCAGAACAAGCTGTCGATGTAATTATTCGGCTTGCATAACGAACAAAATGTAATTTATTTGTTTTATCGCGTCCGGAGCCTAAATCCGTAGCTTACGTTCGCGGCGAGCTGCCGGAGTCAGCGTGAAGAGAAGGATACCGCTTAAAAATAGTCCGCCCATCGTATCGAAACAGCGTTAACGGACCGCCGTTAACAGATGATGCATGCCCGAGGGCTAGGGACTAATAGTAGTCGTAATATAGCGTGTTTGTAAACTCATTTTTTAAAGTCGACTCCCTTCGACAGCCCATGTGTCAAGCTCGAGTCCAATAAGTCAACGCCAGAGTCAATATCGAAGGAGCACTGGCACCTTTTTTACACTGCTGTTCACGAGTTCGATGGCAAGCAACCAGTTTAATGAAGCGTTAGTCATGAATACGTAGGGTCCGAAATGCTTCCATGGAAACATACTGGCGCAGCTGTTTGCAGTTCAAATTAACCCTAGATGGAGCTTTGTTGTAATTTCTAATATATCAATGTTGTTTAGTGTTAAGCTGAAGCTTTTCGCTTCCTTTATTTGTTAATTTTGTTGGATTCATTGGTGCAGATAAACGTAGACATTATATAAAAAATGTATACGTTTTATACGTGTTTATATATTTATAAATTTATTAGTTAAATTAAGGATCTGCAAAATTCGGGAGCGTTTAACAGATAACTTCGACGTTTCAACACACATAAACATAAAGTTGCTATGCTTCGCACTGGAAACCAGCTTATTTCAAACTTTTACATTTGACAATTACGTTGAATTATTAGCCGAATTCAAACGACGAACACTGAAGATAACCAAACACGTGTTATTTGGATGAATATTACACACAAAGTTAGAAATTAGTTAGCGAAAATTAGGTAATTGAACAGAAGGCAAGTTATTTATCCGTTCCACTACTATCGCCGTTGACTCGACTTAATATATCCTCCTAACAACCCGGCTACCTAGATAATAGGAAATATGACGGGTTGAAGCTACTAACCACAAGGTCACCTACAGAGGTTTTTACATTGAACCAGTGGACTTGTACTAGCTTGTTTAACAAATACATCCTGTTAACGACATGGCTTCAAATTGTAAAAATTATTATTAGTCCTTTGAAATCGTGTAAAATTAAAAAAAGTGATAAAAACTCATTTTAAAACTTGTGAGTGCTGTGTTGTATTTCCATTTGTTCGGTTGTCTAAACCTCATTGTTCAAAATAACCAACTCGGGCAATTGTTCTTGTACCACAAGATTACGAGCACAATTTTTATCAACTTTGAAAGTGATCTCCCCTAGGTTGCAATGGTCAATCTTATGGTGCTTATGTCATTTATATTTAATGACTACTATTTGTGCCAGGTCCCTAGCTTTGACTATTTCTTTTTCTTCTTTGAGAGTTTTTATAAATACGAGGAGTTTTAAAAAAACTAAATTTCCCGAAAAATTCAATAAGCTTTGCATTTCTTTAAATATTTAAATGCGTAGTTTTAATTTTTTTTTTTTACGATTATTAAAACGATTATCCTCCAAGTTCATCAAGACGTTTTATAACAACTCTTTGTCTTTTATTCTTAAATGTTGTTTTAAAGTAAGCCCGGGACTCCTTTGGGCACTGAGTTCGAATGCAATACGTTGGCTACGTTGACCTAGTTAGATGACTGCAATCTATATAAAAAAAATGACTTAATACAAAGAAGGGTGTTAAGATGACCGCTATTTCATAAACTTGATGTTAACTTCTGAAAATTGTTTTTTACTCATTACTGTATTTACGGCCCCGCTATTTTTTTTTTTTTTTTCATTAAATTTCGTATACTTAGTATTTCGTTTACTTAGTTTGTTTATTATATTACTATAGGCAATCGATATGTTTATCTTGTGTAATATGGGCAGAAATAGTAGAATAGAGAATTAGGAAAGTTCGGTAAATACCCAACCTTGGAAAGAAAAATTGCGTAAAATTGTGAAAAATATGTAAAATTCATTTTATTTTTCAACATTCACACATTAATTTCTCTAAAAAGCTTATCTCCAAAAGAAACAAGTCTCATGTGCGAACGAACTATTGAACGCAGCTGTATCCCGTGACGTATGACAATCATCCAATTTGCACGTCAACTACCTACCTATCTATTTAAGCTTGTGACGTACGTACGCGGGAAGGTCTCGCCTCGTTATTTTCGACAAAAAAGTCACTACTAATATCCGCTAGACGGTAACAGGTGTCGTACGAACAAGCAACGCTACAAATGATGTGCGTTACGTGACGCTACGCAGTCTGGGAGTGATGCGGACGGGAGGATGAGGATGTTTGGAGCTGATACGTGGATGTTGTTTGCTCTAATGGTTCAAGAAGACGCAGAGAATAAGAAAGAGAGGGAAGAGCATATTCTTATAAATGTAGCAATAATTCATGCGTTACCTGTGCAATTATGAGCAAAGTTTGTAGCTGAAGTAGTAAAAGCGTCAGTTCTATTTATTTGTTTCTGGTTAAATATAGAATAGCGTTCACTAAATACGCAAAGTGCAAAAGCTGCAGCATACAGAGTACCTAAGCGAAGTTATATGTACTCATATGTATATGTAGATTAAAACACGTACGAATAAACTTTATGGTAACCATGACGTGCTGTAAGGTAAAGTTTTGAATGTCTATTACCGTAAATCAGAAACGGCTATTAAACTGGCGTAAATTTAGAAACTGCTGATGCATGCGTGTGTAGATTGGAACTCTAAATAGAATGTTTTGAGCTTGGTTCTACCTGGTGCTAAGTTTAATAAAAACAATTCAATTTGTCATAAAAACCAATGGAAAAGGAAAAGTTATTATTTTCTACAATTTATTTAAGGAAGAAATTTCTGGTGAAACAAATTGCTTTGTTTCCACAGACTAAATAAATCTATGGGGCCAATAGTTTCAGGTTTCAGGCATAAACTACGTACAAATTGTCCAACAAAATTTGTCCATCAAAGTAGGTAGTCTATAAGTAGAAAATTCACTAGATTTTGCAAATAAGATAATAAATAATATTGAATAATTAAATTGTTCACTCGTCTCCGACTTAAACAACAAATGAGCGTCCAACATGGCTACATTTTTTTAGCATATGCGCAATTGTATTACCTGAAGTTTCTTCACGAGTAAAGCCGTCTTCTTACTGAAACTTTCCAAACTACCCACGTATGTTGTTGCGTTGCTCCCGAGCATACCAACCATAATGAAAATTATTTTTCCTGGTTTCAAGTAACCAAGTAAATAGAAGCTCTGCAAATAATCGAATTTATCCAAGACAGGTGTCAAGTAGTTTCAATTCTCTCCATCAAATAAAGGCCCTCAGCTTCTTAAACACTTTATAACCTGCGCCGACATCGAATAGATTTAAATTGAGACGCGGCATTTCGCAGCTCTAATGGGCCCATTCAGAGGCGCCCTCCTTTAATATATTTATCAAAAGAAATCTTAAATAAAACACTCTATTTTCGCAAGTTCTCCCCATCGCGCCGAGTTCGCGGAGTGTAGGTACCTTACGGTAACTAAGATATTAACTAGCTGCGAATCAAAGCCCCGCACGAAGGCGTCGTACACGATTTTTCTTTTACAATCGCGACCCTTCGGTTCAAGTGTCCCATTACCGGGAGAAGTGTGGGCTTTTTTATTGTTGTCGCCTCCCGACATCATTTACTTAGTTCCTTTTAGCGAAACGCTTCGGAAAAGTACAATCGGTGCTTTTCTCGTGCGTCGAATGTAAGAAAGACGCCGTTACATCGTTGAAAATGTTAATATGGTTCTTATCATTCCAACTATAGAAAAAGTGATCAAATTTCGTTAATTATATCTAACCTTTCTCTTGACGCCATGATCGTTGAACAAATTTACTCATTTATCCGCCCGTATTTGGAAAATAAACAAAAAAAAAAGAATAAAATTCAGCTTAAAACTTCCTCCGTGAATTTGCACTAATTTTAGTTTCCTGTAAATATGTCGGAAACAATAATAGATTTTCCTTATTTGGAAGATAATTTGAAGTTTGTATCATAGCCAAGGACAACAAAAGCTATCTTCGGAAAAAATAAATAACGGGGGATTGGCGAGCCACTTTATTTTTTACAAATTTTCATTTTCTTCAACTGCTATGCGTAAAGACTCTAATTATCGATTGCCGTATGCTTAAGCCCAGCCAATCCTTGTACTTTGGTTGTTTGTGAATAAATTTAACCAATAAATTTCGAATAATAGTGTACGGTGCACAGAAACTGCCACGTCATAGGAACATATAAAAGGAAGAAGAAGAATATGGGCTTAATCTAACGCGACCCATAAAGTAGAATTAAAGACTAAGCCCTTCCGAAGGATAAACAGGGCCTTCTCTCGTTATTTGCCGGGCGATTTTTACGGAGGGTCGTCCTTGCGAATACGCAGCAGCACATATTGCGCTATTATCTAGGTGACACACTCTCCGTTTTCATCCCGCTCTTCTTTCTATAAAGATTTCTGAACGCGATGAAAAGTATTCGGTATCATCTGCGCTCGTGTGCGTGTATGTTCCACGAACCGTAATCGAAAAAGCTAAATTGAAATACGCGGATTGACAGATGGGTAACGTTTTATGGGCGGATTGAATCGGAGTGGCGTACATACCTAAGTGGTGTTAGCAAATTGATGAATGTTTGCACTTCATTCGGATCCCCTTCGATATATTGTTGTCGAATTCTTCGGTTGGGAATTGAATTGTACACTTCGCGAATTAATTGTGGTCTTGTATCATTATTTTAACAAAAAAAATCTTCGTTAGAGTTAAGCTTATGAAGAATAAAGCTGTATATATAGCAAACAATTACAACATGAACGGCAACATTTCGCTTACTTTTTGGTCTTCCATTGAATCATTAAAAAAAGTAACAGTAATAATGGCAAATGGTGCAAACCCACTCACCGAAGAAGCACTTCTTAACTGCCTCCGCTTTCGAATCTTCCCAAGCGACTACGATCCACATCAGAGCAATTGCAATTATATGTTTTTTTCTAGTTGTCCAGTCGAATTTCAATCGTTAATATACGATAAACATTTCTTAATTAACAAGCCCTTGTAAATGCTTTTAGAGTTCTTTTATTAAGCTTTTCTAGCCACTCGGTGAGAACCATCCTAGCTTTTTATTATAATACCACATCACTTGTAATTTTTCTAGAGGGGAATCTTTAAGACATTGAGGATTCCTGCGTTTTCCAAGGCTACTAAGGATTTGCTTTTTTCATCTTTCAATTATCTACAAAATAAAACTTATAGATACCTCCGCGCAGCTTTATTAGGTACAAAAAAAATAACAAAAAAAAATGAAGATCGTTTCTTTTTCAAAGTAAATGCTTCCGAATGGTTACTGTGAGCTTGTAAACCCTCAGAAGCCTTTGATGTATACCTCGAGGTTTACCTAAGAAGAAATTTTATCGACGTTAGTCCCTACAAATTTAACTATTTAAAACTTGATTAACTATTAAAATCCTCTCCAACAAGATCAAGCCGTAACCTAATATTTGCCAAGCTCGAAACTGCGGACGAATTACGAAAATTACGTTTCTGATTTTGACTTTCCTTTCGACAACAACTTGAGTTAACCGTGGAGATATATCGGCCGCCATAAAACATAAATTTCCTCCCAGAGAGGGAAAGAGAGATAGAGGATAAGATCAACGCGGTAGGTACTAGCAGCCGTGTACCTTACGTACGTATGTGAAAAGATCAAAAGGTCTTATTCGAATACCCGCCGGCCCTCTGTGTCGTATTGCAGCGTTTTACGTTAGCGACACGTATCGGAATTTGTTGAATGTAACGTCTTATTGTAATTAACATATCGCTTCCTCTCCTCTCTTCCTATAGCAGGATACGTTTTCCTTATTATTCTTCACGGCGAATGACGGCAAAGATAAATACGAAACTCGTGCAGTATTATTTTGTCGGAAACAATACAAATTATATGATACCACGTAGAATACACATACGTATTGTGAAGTTGCGGTGAGTATATGGCGCTGGCCTAGGAGAAGGTTACCTTTGAGGAAAATACAATTCGCTTCCTGCTGCAAGCTATAAGTATAGGCTTTGTGTTGTACGTGTTAGTAGATGGGAAAATTTCATCCGGCTTGCGATTCCTAAAATAATACCGACGGAATTATTGTAGTGCTCTTGGCTTTGTGCTGGTAATTAATAGATGTTATGTTGAATTAGTACGAAGTTATCTCCAACACAGTTTATTATACAGCATGGTGGAGAGTTAGCTCCTCTTGGAACGATACAAGCTGCGACTTTTAGGAAAACAACCGTTTATTTTTATTTCTTCTAGAAAGGCGAACTAATAACTGGTGGCAATTTATTAAGCCTTAACGAATTTTAAATTTCACACAAACGTGCGTGCATTTATCTAATTTCTTGTTACCATGAAGAATAATATTTTATAGAGGCACCGATGGTGGTGTAAATGTTACCAGCCAGCTCTCTACCATATGCACCTACAGAACAAGAAGAACAAGGAAGTGGTCATCGACGATATTTCTGTTCTTGTTAAACATTACAGACATAAATGCATTTGTAAGTTGTAACTGCGTGAACCATGAAAACACGAGATGTTGCGATGAACATTTCTTAAAGAAATCACTCTTCAATTGGTTAAAGAAGAAACTGTTGCAACAATTCCTAAACCTCCGAAAATAAAATTAATCAGTGTCACTTCTTCAAATACGGACCCAGAGCCGTCGAATAATCAAATGCAGAAACAAAGAAGGTGTCACCTACATGCTAGAAACGCAGAAAATTGTGTAATTTGTGAAATGAAGATATAACATTCATTCACTGTTATTGTACGGCGAATGTCAGTGATGTGATTATTTCCTTTATAAAAAAATATTTTTTCCATTCATAAAATACGTTTTTACAACAGTGAGGAATATTTGCAATGTTCCCTTGAGACAAGCTTGTGCTTTTCTATTTATCGCTTTACATACTTTGTTAATGAATAAGTTTGCTTTTTTCTGTTAGTCTGCAATGTTGCATATTCATATTTTTGTCTTATATCGTTACTAAATTAGGACAACTGCGAACAATAGTAATTAATAAATGCACTAAACGCCCAAGTAAACAGTTAAAGTAGTAATTTTCAACCTAATCCATTATTTATTTTTTTATCTTAATCAACATCATTCGGAAATCACTCCACGTCTTATTCGTGGAATTTCTCCAAACAATAACATTATCATGCTATAACCTATTCTTTTAGAGTACCAATTTTCATCAAAGATAAAAGCTTCCTGAAGACCTCGCATCTTTCCTATGTCCAGGTGTTCGTCGCATTCAATGGAAAGACCGTTTCACTGGGAAAGATGAAAGCCGCATTAACCGCGTTTCATAGGAACAATGAAGGCATTGTTCGTAAAATATAATCAATATATTACCTCTGAATTAATTCATAATCGTTAATTACATTATCATACAATATGAGATCACGATTATTGTTCGTTGGGAGTTCACAAAGGCAAGTTCGCAACGCTCCAGTTTTACGATTTACCTTGCGGGATCCGATTTCGTTCTCTTGTATATTCGAAACAGATCCCTGTTATCTAATTACTACACAAAATAAACTTAATTCTAGAGAGAAAATCATCCATTATGTCGAGGTATAATGGAAATTATGCCACCTATACCTCTCGCTATGAAAGGATGTACATCAATAGATATTTTCGATGCTTATCTATATTATATAGCACACACCTACATTCATCCAGATTTGCTTTAGTTAGTTTGCTCCCCTCCTTCGTTGAAGGATGCCGAAATTAATTTACAATAAGCTAATTTGTCTTTCATAAGGCATGCTCTTAGTTTTGGAACCTATTCTAAGGTATTATGCGGGTATACATATTTTAGAGACGGTTTTGAAGACGTTTATTTTGGACATGAAAGAGAATTTCTTGAGATAATGAGATAATTTTGCTGAAGAAAGCGTTCGCAAATTATTCTGTAGGCGCGCGAATCAGCTTCTCCCGTTGATACCTCGGCGAAAGGTGCTTAAATTAATTTGCCTCACAGAGAAATTAAAATTACATTGTAACGAGATGAAGTGGTTCTCAATTTCGGAGCTGTATTTGCTTTATGGAATAAATTTGTTTGTGTAAAGGTTAAAGTGAAGAAAGATTAGTGGTTATTGACAATGTAAACCTCTTCAAGTACATTAAATTTCTTAATATAAACGCTGTAGCTGACTTAATAGTAGCGACCTCGACGTTTGAAAATGGGTTTTTGGGTAAGTCGATAGCGGCAGAGGATCAAAGTAACAAAATGGTTGGAAGATGTATTTCAGCGATTAAAAGTAGTTAAATTTGAAACTGAATTAACTCCCACCTTTGTAAATTTATCCATACCAAGAATCAAAATTATGCCTTGTTCTTTGGAACTTGGAGATCCTTCCCTCTTTTGTCCATCTTTGGTTAAATTGATCTCTAACTATATGCTCGTCTGACAATAATCTCAGAAAACTCAATTTACTTGGTTTCCTTAATTTATAAATTGGGAAGAAGAAACTAAACAAACCAGGTATGAAACAAAATTAATATTTCAGCTATTAGGAAACAATTACAAGTCTAAAAGTCTAATAATTTGCACTATTTCAGTAAATAAAGACTATTTATTAAAAATAAAGAACTAAACAATAATACCAGTTACAAATTTACAAAGTTTAGCTGCAACCCTCGGTACTGAAAGCGAAAATAAGATGTCTATAGACCAAGTAAACTACGAACAAGGGTTACCGGAACACAAATAATAAAATAAAAAATATGGTAAGCAACTTAACGTTAAACACTTCGAAATAGATTGAAGTAGCTTTTATGTGCGAAATAAATAAATGCGCTATTGCAGAGTGCATTAAAAAAATGCTTAACGGTACATAATGTTACCATTTAAGTATATGTTGAATAGACTAAAGAGTAAATCATAGTTTCTTAAGTTTTAACAAATCTAATGTCTACAATTAAATAATTATCCAGACATGAAACAACAACAAAAACAAGTGAGGCATGATGGCGATCAGCTCACCCTTATTAAATTAGGAGAATTTTATCATATAGTTATCACACGATTTCTTTCTCTAAAGCACCACCCTAAAGCAATAAAATAAAGTACATATATCGTTATTGATGGATGATACACTAGTATCACCGAATAACTTTGTTCGCGCCTTGTTTTCGACTAGATTTTATTGCGACCGGGCGTATAATTAGATTAAATAATCATCCTAGCGTGCTGTGATTAGAAAAGGCCGTAAAACTAATTTTTATTACCGTTGCACTAAAATGAGAATAAATTTAATTTTAAACGCATCGTCAAGCGCTAGAACGTAGGTACTTTCCTCTTTTTCAAATGTGTTGACGGGAGTACGACAGGTGTAGTGTTTTTCGTGTAATTTAATAAGTAATAAAGACGCATGACTAATTTGTGACAGGATTAGTAGATTGTCGTTTCTAGTTTAGTGTGGAGATAAGTTGAAGAATCCGCTGTTACAAGCGTACTTCTTCAAGAGTATACGTTTTTAAATTTATTTTTAAGATTTAGCAAAGTATGCCTTAATTAATTAATCGACTTCGCAAGACTAAGAGATTCTCTAATTGGAATCGTCATTTTGTCCTAATTTGCAACCCGTGCTTGTTAAAATAGTTTTGAGGCGGTTAGAAGCGTTTGCCCACAGAATAGAGCTAAGTGGGCATCATATACAATTCAAATCGTCCATGTTTTTTTTTTGAACTCACAGGAAGTTCATTCGTTTGGTTCCCCTGTAGCTAAAGGACTTCTTTATGCTGCAACCTTCATCTACGCAAGGTGATTACGATGTATTACGTTATTGATCCTTACTTCAAAAAAAATTACTTTGCATTTCCTCTTAGCTTTTGTTAGATTTTTGGTCTAAACCACTACATTCGCATATTTTACTAGGTTATGAATTGATGGAACATCAATCAATCAAAACACAACAACATTTGAAATTAATACAAATATATTTCCAATTTACTTCCTTTCCGACGCCAAAAAAGACAACAAAAATTACCTTAAAATTAACAGAACCCACAAATCTCACTAAGTCCAAAAAGTTGCAAACGACTGTGGCTTTATAGAGATGTGAGACAAACCGGAGCATAAGAGTATAAGATGGAACAAAAAACATTCTCGGAACCACGCTGATCAGCTGATCACGTCGGGTTACATTAGTACCATGAGGAAGCTCTTTTAGCATTATTTTTTTGTTTACCCCCTGATATATTTTATCTTCCGAAACTTGTTGATATGTTACCCTAAACTAGAAAATTTTAGATAACTTAAGATACTTGACGAATTAATCAAAATTATACGGGTCTCTTAGCACCAAGTCTGGCGCTGTTCAGCCACATGTATTCAAAAGTACGTTCGCATACGAAAACTGGCAAAATGACTTTTCATCGGTTGTGCCCCCTTTCTGGTCTTTCTCCATCTTAGATTAAGTAACAGACATTAAAAAATGTCTGTTACGGTTTCAAGAAGATAAAATAAGCAATTTATTAAATATAGCGCCTTTCTGCTTTAATAATTGGCAATTCTTCTTAACTTATCATTTGCTAAATGTAGATGTGTATCCATTCTTTTATTTTAACTTTACTTATTTCATGAATTACCAGCAGTATATATCAAGAAGAAACAAACTTTATTCCTGTAGTAAAGTACCAATCCCTTCGCGTAATTCAACGAAACGATCCAGCGATTCATACACATACGTTAACTCGACGACATTCGAAATGTATCTTTCACAGTTATAATACGACACTCTAGCATTAACTTCCAGTTTAAAACGTGAAAAAATTGGATTCGGCCATAAATTGTGCGGTGTACGCGGTTGCTTTCTTTTCAACTTCGTTCCGTAAAGAGAATTTTATGTGAAATAAAACGGAAGTGCCTCGATCCATTATAACGGCACTTATTTTTTTCACCCCGTTAATGGCACCTCAATGCCACTCGCATACGCACACACACACACACACACACACACACACACACACACATACACACAATACCGGGGGCAGTCGGAAGGGCAATAAAATAATACAAAAGAAAACTCCTCAACGCCGTTGCTTTATATAACCTATACGTAATAATACCAACCTCGCCGCCGTAAAACTTTATTATATAGATTGGTTCTTCGGCTTGGCACAAATGACGAATATAACGATGATTCAGCTCGGGAGACAGAGTCGTCTTTGATCGTAAAAGAGACTTTAAAGTTTAATGAGCGTGCCCATCCCCACCTTTTTTCCCTTCATCTCGTGGGTACGGAAGGCCACTAACGCTTACGGTCCTGAATTTCTTGGGATCAGATTTTGTTCTTCTGAAGTGGTGGATCGTTTATCACGTGATTCTCGGCGATATCTTCACGGATCGTTAACGTGACCGGTATGCGTGTGATTAAAATTTCAACTTCAAGATATTGTTCTTTAAATGACCTTGCCACGAATGGATTTTATTACACCGATTTGATGCGGAAGGGAAGTTCGGAATGCCTTTAGACAGCATGATGGCTTCCGTAAGAAATAGTTGGTGATAGGATCCTATCTAAATTGGGATGACTTTCTAGGTAATTCTGAACTTAAATTATTTTTATAAGAACATTATCGAAACTTAAATTTATAATGAACTCCACCAAAAAATGATCGAAGGAATCTTTCGCGTGGGCCATTCTCGAAACCAACATCACCCCAATACGTCCTCGTCCAGTTTTTACCTTAAAGGTCTTAAAGGATTTGCATACTGAAACACCTGGACATTTTTATAGAAATGCCAAAAGTAATAGAAATAGATACTGCTAAGTTTGGTATATGTCAGTAGGGTAATATTAGAAAATTTTTAATAGCTAAAAGAAATAGGAATATGGCAACAAATATTTCTGGGGAATACCTCCATGATTCACTAAAAGCTTTTGCAAGACACATCTACTTATACTAGGAAGTGACCTGGCAATATTTCCAAACATTTCAATTATTTATTGCTGTTTCTACTTCGTTTTATTAATTCTTATGGACGTACTTACTACTATGTATATTTACATATCTCACGAAATTAAACCTTTCTTTCTATAAAAAAAAAGGCAAGTTAGTGATGCCCTGCGAGCATCAAATACACAAAATCAGTGTAATTTGCGTAGAAAAGTGGGTTATAATTACAGAGGACAAAGGCAGGTGGAATTATTCCTTTTTTCCAGCGACTAGATAGACTCTTGTCTATTCGCCTCACGAGAATCGATTCGTGTTGCCTACTGCTGTCCGGGAGAGTCGGTAAAACACGAGTCCGTCTAGTCTCTGCGAAAAAGTAATAATTTTGTCAGCTTTTGTCCTCTTTAGTTATAATGAACAGTTTAACGCTACTAAACATCAAACCAAAATATGTAACTGTTTGCTTGTTGTTACAGTTACAATTAACGCAATAGTTTATATTACAAAAAATAAGATTTTACATTTATATTTTTCAAAAGTGAAAATCCTAAGTACACATTGCGCTTCTTCTCAATATTAATACATTCTACAAAGATCATTCTCGGATAAAAGTTGGAAAAAGATTTGAGAGATCGAAAAGTTATGCATAACACAGGAAAAAACATTTTGCAGATAATGTTTTTAAATAAGGGCCAATAGCCGAAGTTACAAACCATAGGAATCTATGGATTGCGACGCTAAGACAGGCCAGATCAAGTATAAGCGCAGAATTAGCAAACACTAAAGAAATGTACATTAAAGACACATTATCAGAAGTACTAAAATACCCTTGGCAAACAGGAAACTACACGATTGGTTTAAGCGAGGATGGGCTATTGGCTGAAATATGTAAAGTATCATAGATTGAATTAAATGTATGTTATCATTGCTTATTATAAAAAGTTCCATGGACACACCTAAATCTACATATTACGAAATGAGATATATTCAGTTTTAATTGAATTTACAACACAACCGCCAATATACATAGTTAATTACATCGTATTAAAAATAACATAGTACCAAGACTAAACCATTGAGGCCAATGTATTCATTCTCAAGCTTTAAAAGTCGTGATATAAGGTTTTGGGTTCACGACATTCCTAGAATATTATATTTCGATGACGTTGCTTTCTTGAATTTTCTAATAGTCTAACGCAAGTATTAACCCAACCAAATTGCTGCTGGAAAAGCTAAATATATAACTTTAATCTTGAAGAAAATTAGTTTCATGCGCAAGCTTTCTGATTGAGATTTTCTATTGAATGATCTATATTTCACAAATGGACAATTGGCGTAAACTTGGTCCCCAATCATGGATCGCTTGGCTTAACGTTGGTAGCGATATTAGTATTACGTGAAAGTTTAAACATGTTTATATATTTGGCCGAACATTGGCTCACGACGTTCTTGCTTTGGGCTATCTACTGCAGTGCAGCGACCTTTAACAAACATTCCTTAAAAATTGGCTCACTAGCCTGCTGATCGTGATGCACATATTTACAGTGCTTAGCAACTGATCCTCAATGCCGTCCTGTCTTAACTGTCCTCAATGCTCAATGCAACCAACCTACATGGTTGGTTTAACATCAACTTGTTTATGTCGCCGAAGTGCTTACTGCTGACCATAGGAATTGTTATTTTTCAATTGTCGACCAACACTTAACTGATTTTACTGATCGATACCCAATGCTAAAAAAAAAAATGTCATTTAGTATTATATAGTTTACTGACGTTCTACCGACCGTCGCTAATCGTCACGGATATCGTGACCGTACGACATTGTGCCAACCGTCAACCAAACAACTGCGCTACTAGGAAAATAGTTCAAGTGAATTTAATACCTAATCTTAAAGCGAGGATATTATCCTGTTGTTATAAATTGTCGATAGTGAATCTCTGCATAGGCAATACGTTTAGCAAACTTCAGATTTGCAAGATGTAGACAGTAGCGATGTTGAACACAACCACTTCATGCTTAAAAATTCCGATACAGCCACGCATAATATAATTCGGAATAGAGAAAACAATCCATTCTCCATAATACCGAAGGATAACACGCCGCAGAATCCAATCAGTCCACCCTTGGGCGGCTTCTAAACAAATTTAATGAATAAATTAATTCAATAAGCGGCGTTCTCTCTCATCACTGCGTATAAGGACCCCGTCTCTCCGGTGAGAAATATTTTACGCGTTTAAGTTAAGTTAACGTAAGGGTTGCAAACAAGATAATACAATCGGGGGAGTGATACAAGTAATTCTATACATTTAAATTGGCTCTTATAGAAGGGACACATGGCCCGACAAAACCGCCGCCATCGCCATGTATAGGGAGACACATTGTTTATTAAAGCGCGTTCATTGCTATGAAATTACGATTTAAAATTTTAACGGAGTTAAGATTGGGAGTAAATCTCGGGTTGAATTAAAATAAAGCGCAAGGTGAGTTGAAAAATTGTATAGGGACCCTTTCTTACGGCTTTTACGAGGTAATAATGGCGGAAGAAATACTGGAAGTATTGTTATACGGCTTCACGAAGATTTGTGTATCTTGGAGCGAGAATATAGAATATTTATAAGCAATAGAATTTATATCGGGCAAATTTAGTAATTTCCATTAAGATTCATAAGTATTAGACGTTGGGATTAGTGCCCACTAAATAATCCTTGTTTGTTGTCCATTAAGATTTATATTTTATAGCTAAAAGGACATTATGCGCTACATAAAAATCTAAATTTAATCTCATTATTACATTTTACTCATATCTGTCAATATATTTATTTTTCGTATAAAACAGGCTGGTTTTTGCGTTTATTACGAGGAGGCTTATTTTACATCACAATCCGACTCGATCGGTAGATCAGCGGTCTAGCAAGAGATAGGCATTAATGATGACTAAAGAGGACAAAGGCGGATGAAATTATTACTTTTTTTGCAGTGACTAGACAGACTAGTGTTTGGTCGACTCTCGGGGCCGCCAGTAGGCAACACGAATCCATTCTCGTGAGGCGAATAGACGCGAGTCTATCTAGTCGCTGCAAAAAAGGAATGATTCCACCTCCCCTTGTCACCTCTAGTCATTACATTATATTTATTCAATGCTAAACATACCAACAAGACAAATATTAACAGCGATTAAGTTTCAACAAATCGCTATGACGACAATCTAGTTCATAACATGCTTTTTTTCTAGAATTTTGTTAAAAATTGAAAGGTAGAATATATTAATATATACAGGATGTTCTACTTAAAAAAATTGCAAATTGAAAACTAAAATATAATAAAAAATTACGTTTTAATTAAAATACCAACTCAAGCCAATATTAAACGTAATTCAGGATCACATTAAATCCTTTCATGCCTAACCTAGGTACGGAAAAATTATGACTATCTAATGCTCTTCCTCGTTGAACTAACGCTTTCTGTAAACGCGAAACTTCTGCTGAAGCATTAACAATCAATCACACCTTTTCATATGCACGGCACAAAAGCGAAGAAAAATGGTTCGATTACGATTTCACAAGGGTCTTTAACATATTTAAAAATTTAGTGCGTACAGCCATTTGTTAGTAAGGAGGCGAGATTACAGACATCAGTCATTTTATTTTCCGAATGCTCACCGCACAAGAGACCGCATGGTTTACTAGCGACGGAAATTGGTGTACCAGCAGATATAACTTGTTCGTTACACAATAACTATAAACGCGAGTATGAAACAGATCTTCATATTTTTTCAAGAAAAAAACAGAGATTAGGATTGGAATTTGTAAGTTCATGTATCGTAATTTCACGTCTCATCCGATGGTTGACGATGATGGCAGGTCCCAGGACGACAAACGTGTTTACAGTTTACTGATTCTGTACATAACGTGGATGATCTCAATACCTACTTGTTAAGAAAAGTCTGAAACGCTTAGTCTTAGCACAATAGTACCTTATTACATGTTGCTTAAGAATTCAATGGTGACTTCAAAGATGCGTTAGTATAAAACATGTTCCATTTCAAAAGGAAAATATCTAAACATATAGCTTTGGGTACATATCTACGAAGTTTCTAAAAAAAAAGCCGTTTTGAAACATTTTCGTTCACAAAGTTATGATTTTTGGAGGGTCCACGAATCTTCAGTAAATTAGTGCAATTAGTAGTAAGAATCTATAATTTACCATCAATCGATTAAAATCCATATCACGTATCCTTTAAACTACAAAATAAAACTTTCCGACAACTATTACAGTATTTGCTTTTATTTATCATTCCAGAAACTACAGAGTTACAAGCTTTATCCACCTCTAGATACTGAATTTTAAACTATCTTACGGGTGTAGACGATTATTATGAATATTAAATTAGAAAGTGGATTACAGGAAACGGAGCGCGTTGTAAATTAGCTTCGTGGTTCGAAAAGCCCTCAGTCTATTCGTACCGTTTTACCGATAAGCCGCCGTTTGTAACCCACGGTTGAGGTGGAATTAAACTTTCTCTCGGCTGCTGCGACTCTAATGCAATTATAACTAACAGGGACGCTCGTAGATAAGAAAATCAGCAAAGTTTCGTCGCCGGTAGTTGCTGCGGGCCAATTGAGCTGACCACAATATCCCTTCAGGGCTTAGTAACTTTGAATTTTTGCGAAACTTACTAATTTCCTGTTTGAAATACGAAATGAAGATGAAAAATCCCATTGGGAACAGATCGCGTGTTACCGCTACCTATAGGTACAGACACATTAAAAGTTTAGGTTATTTCTTGCAATGCATGACAGTATTATTGTTAGGAAAAGACAAACGTCTTCCATTTCTTGTTTTAAAGTTTTAAACGATTAAATTATATGTTTTTTTTGCGATAGTCGTCTTTGATTTGAAGGAAGAAAAATACGCTATCAATATCTAGCGCTTAGACAAACTTATTCGTCTATATTCCGTTATAAATGCGAACTCCTAGATACCGGAACCGTTCCTCGTCGCGGGAAAGTGAAAATTTCGCATTTCTCTTGCTGATTTTCACGTTTCCGTCTGACAGAGCTACCATTTACCTCGTGTTCTTTCTTAACCGTTAAACGCTGCAATACAGATGGGTGCATACAAAAGAAACTAAGAGAAATGTGAACGTATAAAACATTGTTAAGATTAAACGTGTACCGTAGACTGGTTAATTATTAGTTGAAAAAAGCTGTTGGTAGCAAAGGAACAAGGTAACTCCAAGATAATGAAGGTTTCAGCTCTAATCAAGACGAATCTCGACGTTGCATATTTTGAAAGTAATTTCAAGCACTATAGTGCTTCAACTTTCTTCCAAGTCCAAATTTTGCATCAATTTTGGTTAATTTGAAAGATCACGGGTTTCTTGACATGCTTACGTGGAGAGAGCGCATAAATGTTGTGATTTTTAAATTAGTTTAGGCCATTAATTCATCTTTCGTAAACGCTATTTATTGGAATTTGCTTATTTAAACTATCGAAAGAGTACCTATGTGATATGACGAACGATATCTTTCAAATAGACACAAAACTCCCAAATATAACATTACACCATACAAACACGTAAAATCTGGGGTGTTATTTCATTTTTTACCAACCCCAAAATAATATTATCTAGTTACTTCCATTTACGTGTCGAAAAACACCAACCATACCAAACCCTTCGCCACGGCTTACGCGTTGACGCGGTGCGTGGCCAAGGAGTATTTAAAATATCAGGGCGTGATAAGTTATCAACGACGCAAAAAATAACGGAAAACAAAACAACGCGCGCCCGGAACAAAACAAAAAAAAAACAGAGAAAAGAAGCGAGGTGAAGGGCTGCGCTGGCACCATTTCGAAAAGGACCACACACGTGGTCGGGCCCGCGGTCACCCTCCTCAGCTTTCTCGGGCCTTCGTCGATGCGTTCGCAGCACGCGACACGTCGAACCAGGAACAATTTGTCAAATCGCCCGTCACGCGGTATCGCTCGTAAATTTTTTTTATATTCATTAAATGCGTTGTCCAGTTTAAATAATGACGATTTTATACGCTCTCGGAATAATTAAAACTATTTACCGGACCCGTTTAGTTCGGTGTGTTTGCGCGCGCGATATAGAGGGAGCTCGGTTAGACCCTTTTTCGACGACATACACCAACTGACATATTTAAAATATTCGACGAACACGCTATCACATTATATTTACATTTATTAAATTTATACGCTCGACATGTCATTGCGCTAGATTTCGTCGTGTAGTATTTTATAAAAAAAAAATATTTCAAATTATAATTTTCATGGTTTTAGATATTTATTGTCTTAAATAAAATATTTGAAATTGAGGCGTCTACTGAACCATTCTTCTTCTTTTCTGGGTTTTGTTCAGTTTGTGCGTGACACATTAAACTATTATGTTTCTCCGAAAGTTTTGTTTGTTCTTTTTCAAAAATTGCAAAGTCCGGGAGCTCCGGGAGTCGTCGGTTCGAGTCCTAACGGTGTCTTGAAATTTTTATTTCACTAATGGAAAATGTATATTGTGGCAAAATTTTCTTATAAAAAGGTATCCACAAACATACATATAGAGTAAGAATATAGCTTACGCATTTTTTAAAAATATCCAAATTTGGTATATCTCAATTGGTCATAAGCATATTGTAATTTTTATTTGAGTTACTTTACGGGTTACAACATAACATACATACGTTATTTGTACTGTGGAAAAGCCCGTTTTAGCCCGCAATAAATAACATTCCATTTTCACGCATCAACCTGTCCATGTGTGTACTCAAGCGATAAAACAGCTAATCAGTATAGTGCTGAGTTTTTACGAGCCCAATTTAATTGGATAAACGCCGATGTGTAACAGCAGGTAGGGTAACACTCCGGCTCCGGGGGTAGATAGGAAAACGTGCCGCGATCATAAAACTGTCGTTTTCCATCGCCGGCAAGTACACAACGATGGCGGAGGGTCGGTTAACAGCGGCCGCTTCTACGCCAGACACTACCGAGAGCCGTAAACCTCAACTTGACACAATCGCTCGAACACATAACGGAGAAGACGAAAGATGCGCCACCGGTAGACAGGTACGGAATATCCCAAACGGAGTCCCTACCTTCTGCGCGTTGACGAGGCGCTAAGTCGGAATAAATTTGATTGAGTGATTTATTTGGCAGGTTCAAATTCAATTGGAAAGTTTTCGCGTTGTTTACAGCGACCCCGGCTCGAACGTAACCGCGAATTGGGGTTGGCGATACTGATGGGGGGATGGTATGAGGGCGAAGGTTGGGAAAATTTAGTTATCGGAATTGATTCAGTCCGCAAAAGTTTAGATTATGGAACGTATGGAATTGAATTGTTCATATTGCAAATGTATTGGATTTTAGTTATGTATTGGGGTTTAGTGGTGTAGCAATAAATCCAAGATATACCTTCACTGTCTCGTTTTCATCGTGAATCCAACCGTCTGTGAAGTGAATTGGTCAGATTAAGCTTTAGATTATAACGTTCGATCAATGTAGAAATCTCTGAATTATTGTTTTTTTGTTTTTTTGTTTTTCTATAAAATAGAATAACAAATGCTACTGCTATTTATGTCTCGTAGGAACAACATGTAAAAGTTATATTTGTCCGATATTGCATCTTGTTTTTAACGGTTAAAGTCTCTATTATAAAGTTACTGATTGATAAAAACCTTTAATACTTTAAAACGCTATGAATGTAATTTTAACTTTAGTTTAATTTTAATTTTAATTTTAACTTTAGCGTAAAGAAAAGGGACGTCATTGACAAAACAAAAAAAAAAAAAAAAACAGGTAGGTTCCAACATTTCAAAAATTATACACGACAGCGCATGAGTGAACATTTAAATCCTAAAAAATTTTGGGGCTTGAGGGTAAAGAGGCTGCGGTCGACGGCGTAACTGTGAGTAGGAGGATCATAGAGGGGCTCAGATGCTTTAACGCACTCCTTGCGCTTGCGTGTCTCTATTCGTAATGTTATTGGTAGAAGCTAGTTTAGGATCTACTACAAATCCTATTTTTAACCTAACCAAATATTTTGTTCATATAAGTATTATTGCATCAACAGCTTTAAAATTCCGCCACAACTAACATAACGGTTTAGTTGATTCTACAAGAACGTATGAATTTCTTATTCAAGAAAATGTTATATAGTGTAACCTTATTTGGCAGGCACTTCTATTTGATGCAAACATCCATTTAGTCCATAAATGAATTCACCGCATGTGTTGCATTAATTTTATAGTTCGAATGGAAAAATTTTGTTTGGTAGTAACGGCTTTCGCAGCTAAGAGAGCTTTTGTTCTAGTAAAACTAGATTGCCCTTCATCATATACTTCAAATATTTCTCCTCTTCATAAATTGCTAAATATTAAACATTATTATTAACATTAACATTATTAAATATTATTATTATTATTATTTTTTTTTTGCGGACGTAGTCGGTCTAGTGACCGGACAAGTGGTCCGCTTGAACCGCCCCCCATTTCCCACCTGGGACCACCATTCTTGGTATAACTTCAGGGGTGTCCGGGCTGTCTTTAGATGTTACCCATTTTCACCTACATCTCCCATCCCCCACAAATGTGAGGATTAGGAGTTCGGTGTATTGTCATCATCACTCAGGTCACCAAAGCTGCCTGCCTTTGCCATTCTTCCTTTTCCTTGTTCTTCATTATATACTGGATCAACCCGTGTATCGTATTCCAGTTTTCTTCCGTGAGATTATTATTATTATTATTATTATTAAAACGTTAAATGTACACCGAATATTCTTAATAATTTTTAAAAATATTTTGAGATTATGAATCTCTTTCTTTACTGGCAAACACCACGGCTATTAAATTCTTCCACTGTACCTTCGCAAACATAGGCGGATTAATGTATTTTCAATCCTAATGTTATCAGTTTACTGCTATGTACAACACATAACTACAAAAACGATTTCAATGTTGACCCAAATACGTATTACGTGTATTACCACCATAATAATGATACCAAAACAGCTCCCTCTAGGTGCGCATATGATATACTATCATCATCCTTCCACTGCTCGTTTCATGAAACGGCCTGGCGATAAATCACCGTTTCCGAATGTTAAATACGTTACTCTTTCTCTAAACGGCCATTGTTTCGATTAGAAATTAACCGACACAAAACAACGCAGCGCACAAAAAAAAACAAACAAACAAAAATACGCCGAAATTTTTCGGCGTCGAAAACTGAGTGCACACGGTGTGCGAAGAAGTGGGACGGCGTATGTTGTCGTAAGGCGTATTTATGCGTGTCGGACGGTGAACCGTGCGTGAGCGTCCGAAGCCGGCGATCGCCCGCCGACCCACAGGCCCCCCATCAATTATAAGCGAGTTGTGTGCGTAAAAGCATTAAAATTAGCCCAAGTACTATTTGGCGCTGTTATCGGCGCTGATAAGATGCACGCTTGCGCATTCCTCACCTCGCCGCGACGGCTAGCGCCGCAGGAGCCCCACCGAGGAATGATGTATCGGTCGACGCCGGCAGGTTGCCCCGGACTGATGTTACGGGGTTCCGGTAAATCCGGACGCTATCGGTTGCACTTTGTAATCTACAGTTGACGTCATCGAAAGAAATTTTGGGTGTAGATAGACTAAATTTTTTTCCGAAATTTGTCAATGGTTACCTCTGTGTTAAACAAGTTGTTGACAACAAATGCAATGTTAAAATCTTCTACTTTTTTGGAAATATTAATCAATTAAACACAGTCTACGAAAGGTCCACTATGCTGTTGACAATTTTTAACAAACATAAATGCTTGAATGTTCACGGAGTGTTAGTGAATTAAATGTTAAATGTTAACATTTGAATGATTGAAACATTCGATATGATTCTAATAAGTTGACATGTATTACATACAATCTATTCCAAATAATGGCAGCAACATTTGACTTACTGCATTCAAGCGAATGGTGACTTTTATTGAATTAATTGACTAAAAATGTTTAGACGTTGGAATAAGAAAGATATATAATCTAAGTGAGAAGAAAATATCATCTTTGTATCTAATCCTATATCTAGATCCTTCATTTAGTCATTTAGTTATTTAGTCGTTTAGTCGTTTAATCACCTATTCGTTCAGTCATTTAGTCGCTTAGTCGCTTAGCCACTTAGTCATTTAGTCGTTTAATCATTTAGTCGTTTAGTCATTTAGTCGTTTAGTCATTTAGTTGTTTAGTCATTTAGTCGTCTAGTTATTTAGTCGTTTAGTCATTTAGTCATTTAATCTACTTGAAGCGATGTATGCGTGTTAATACTATTATCATAAGAATAAATGTTATGGTTGCGGATAAATGAACCGAGATGTGTCAAAGATCAAGAACAATCGGCAGAACCTTCAATGCGGAAGAAAATCTTTAAGACATTTGCATTATAGTAAGTACTTGGTATAATTGAAACAGGTATTGATGGCATTAATATAAACGAAAAGAAAGAGGAGGCCCAAATATTGTAAAAGACGCATATGAGACATACGCTTTATCACTAATGTTTAACGACGAGTGGAAATATAGGATGACAACAAAATATAGTTAATCTTATCAAACGCTTTCCCGAAGTCGGTATACATGGAGTCCAACTGAATCTAGACGCCCACTGCAGACAATCTATTTTTAGTGTATATGACTACACTAAATTCAATGGATCTGCCTTGAAAGAACCCTTATTTTTCAGGAATATTCATAAATTTGAAACAGCTTATAAGAATTGGATAAGCAACATCTACTCGAAACTAATTTTATTAACCGTTTGGTTTCGTCGAAAAAAAATGTCTGAAATTAGACTTCATCCTTGTAACGCCTTTAACTAAAATGCAGTAGCAATAATAAAATTAATTATCAAGGGAACACTAAATTGAATTTTGTTCATAAGAAAACGTTTCGCATACTTTGGAAGGAATAAAAAGGTCTAATTTTCAATTTATCCTCTTTTTCAAAAGAAAATTATTCGACATCTAAAAATTAAAATTTCAATTTCGCGAAGTACACTTGAAGCAGAAAGGTCCCTACTATGAATATATCCTAATTCTAATGTATAAAAAACGAACCGAGCTACTGTCGAGTAATAGAAACGACGCGACTCACGCCATTTTTTTGTTAACATTACGTCACAGAAACCTGGCATTTTTAAGAGGCACCCTTCATTCCGACTCCTTACAGCCTACCACGGTATATGTGCAGAAGCAATTATGTAAATTTGTATATTAAAAGTAAACATCGAGCCAACGGGCTCAGCTAAGCATGGCTTAAGTATGAAGAGACGAACCAAATTTTCGGCGATGAAATGTTGTCTTCAGTTTGTCGTCGCAACGAAGTTGAATTTAATTACGGTTATTCTGCCGTCGCATCTTCCTGTCGAAAAAATACACCGTCTTTCCCTTTTCGACGGACTTTTCGAGTGTATTATTTACGAAGAACTTGTTCGTGGAGGAAAATTCGTCTCTATTTTTTTTTCTTTGAAGAGAAGGATAATTTGAAGGAAAATCATGTCTTGACACCGCCATCTGGGAAAGAATGCCTGATGAATTTTCTTGTGCTGAAGCCGATCCCTTGTTAAAACATTTACTTTGTGGGAAAGGTTCTCGATTCATTAAATTAACATCTTTAAAATATTTAGTTAAGAACGTTCCAGGTATGGCTTTTAGAAGACTGTTATTATTTAATTGTTAAAATGAACGCCTTTACAAATTAATTTTTGTGGAACTTCGTTTAGAATAATTTTTTTTGATTGTCTTATATTGTAATAGTACTTTCATCTTTTCCTTGTATTAAGGAAGCCTTAATTTTATACACTTGATAATACAAGGAAAGTCAAATAATTTTGATTTTCCCTGTATTCCATCCAATGTTTTAAAAAATTTGTATTTCATTATGAATCTGTAAGTCATGCAGAGCTTTTCATCGAGAAGGTTTTTTTTGTGAAATATAAGATAATGTCTTAAAGCAATATGATGATTTGCAAAGTTTCTAAAGCATGATAGACGACAAACATAGAGCCGAACAACATTAGCATTCTTACGCTTATTATCATCAGGACTTTAGACAATCAAGATAAAACAAAAATGATACATCAAGATTCAAAAGATTCAAGATACATCAAAATGATCTAAATGTCATTGCCGTTTTTATAAATACTTGTCTAAATATCTAATTTTTAAGTTTATCAACAATTATGAGCGTCCAAGTAAGTTTCAACAACAAATCTTAAATGAAAAATGATACATCTCACGCTCAGCGAAGATATTCAAATATGATATCGACTCAACAAAAGTCTTCGAATATATGTATGTACCACTATTCTTAAAACCTTATTCAGGTAAAATTAACATGCCAACGTAAGCGAATAAATATGACGTTCTAACATATTCCTAATACTGCAATCAATATGCGAAACGTTACCAACAACACCGCTTTCAATATCATTTTATTTTCTCACCCATAAGCGATGCTATCGCTAGAGAATCGTACTTTAAGAATGTAATGAATATATTTTACGCATGCTTGCCGCGACTTTAAAATATTCCGAACATGAACCTATTTAGTTCCCAGCATGTATTGCATTCTTATTTAAGTATTACAATAAACATACTATTATTACCTTCACATGTGTATAAATAGTGTTTTAGAAGGAATTATACATTCACATTCGCTTATTAATTGTTCTTTTGTTTTTCTTTACAGGTCAGTACAGGTCTGTTTAGATATGGGATCGTTTTGAATTTCGTCCTATACGTATGATTTGGGCATGTAGTAAGTATCATCGTTAATTAATGCTCTGTTTAATTTTAATCCCCACTTTGCAATATAATATTTCCCATATTTTCTTATAATAGAAAACAGCCTTTTCTGTATAAGTACAACAATCATCGGTTGCATTTAATTCTTTCATATTACATTTAAACTATTTCGTATTTAATCGTGAGTTGTGCGTATACATGTTTTGTAGTTAAAAAATATTAAATGATAATGAAACATTGCGCATATTATATTTTATTTGATTTTCATTATTTACAATCTCTATCTGAATTTACATTATTTGCGATCAGCTATGCATTTATTGTCCACGCTTTTCAGTTCACTTGGTTGCCATAAATAATCTATTATCGAACTGCTCATGCAATTGTTAAAAATTTATCATTATATGAATACAAAGGAAGAATATTGAAAAGATAAATTGGACGACGTTTAGTTACTAGTATTCAAAATCAACGATGAATGCCGCTCATGTTAGAATTAATCCAAGTTTGATTCTACAGTAGTTGACTATTAGACAATAATATGAAGCAACTAGAAATCGATTTTATATAAACACATATACATAGATTAGTATCTAGCGTGATCTTCTCTTGAATTGGAAAAAAAAATAAATGTACTTTCTCTATTACCAATAATAGCCGATCGACACCTTTAGGTAAGCATCCTTTCCCATCCTCGGTTATGAGAGCAACGGAAATCGAGCAGACGAGGGGGTATTTGTGAAAAATATGAGGCGATCGACGCATTTCGAAAGCTGATTACTTTTGCTAACTAAAAGGAGTCATTTCGTTCGCTTGGGGTGTGCGTGAGCATATTAACGAGCGTTCGATAATTCGACGAGGTATTGAAAGAACCATACTAGGCACGTGCGAAACTTGGAAGATATCGCAAAATCATACGGAGAATTACGAATTTTCAGCGGAAGGCGAATGTATCGGGAATATGATTCACATGAGCGCCTTCTCATATATTGAAGACGCTCTGCGTCCGATTTTTGTGTTGTTATTCACCTACAGGATGGACAGAAAGTCCTGTTTATTCTGGTATAGTTCATTTTCTTTTTATATAAGACGTAAAAAATCGATTGGTACCTTTCCAATGCGTTCTGCCTTACCTTTTGCAAAGTGTAATTCGTAAAATTCAGTAGTTATAAAGTCTAAGGTTTGTCGACATAGATCTTCTCCTTCAGATAAAAAAAAAAGAGTGTGAAGGCACTGTATCAGGCCATTTCAAGTTATCCTTGTCGGAATCAAACGATTTTGAATTTATTCCCACAACAAATTCATTGCCTCAAGAGCGTTGTATGGCGTGGTACCACGTTGCTGAAAACGTGGAAAATTAGAAAATCCTCCGATTTCCACTATTTGTAACGCATCTGTAGCGCTTCCAAAGTAGTTCGGTACATAAATCTTATGCGCCAAATAATCACACGAAATTGGTATAGCAAACGTTGGTGGAGATTTGGAGACGTAGATGAAAGTGCCCCCCGTCGGACATCTTTGAATTTATCAAAAAAAGGTGGTCATTCTCGTCGTGGTTTAAAACAGTTCAACAGTACTCCAAACGTAATGCCAGGTTACCAGGATTAAGGTATTCCACTAACTGAAATTGTAATAGCAAGCTTGGACCTCGCGGTATTGCTAATGTGTTAAATGTCGCGTCGTCGTGTTAACGTTTTAAGTGATGATAACAATGCTCACAGCCATATCGTTCAAATTTACCAACCGTAGCGCGAATAATGGAAACTGTTTGAAATTTGCGAGTATGCAAACCTTGTATTGGTATATATTGTTAATTTTAAAAATTTTAAAAAACTGCCTAACATACCGTTAGTGTCAACCATATTAAATTCAGTTTATGTAGTTTCTTTCAAAATACCTTAGCATCCAAACATTTAATTTGCCTCAATTGCATGAAAACAACAAATATTTTAATTGCACTTCTATAGCTCTAGCATCTGTTGCTGCTAATTTCCAGCAGTTATAAAGAACCAAAACATATTAAATTAGATCGGATGAAAGAAACGCAATATCGTAAAATTAAATCGCGTTTTTACTTGCTTCTCCCCGTTAAGTCTATGCACTTAGTAATATTGCGAACATCGTTATGCAAATGCTAATTGCAAGGAATCGTAGCCGAGAAGAACTTTTCCAATATGATAATTAAAGCTGTTTGGAGATTATTTCAATTAAGCAATAACTTGTTGAACAGCATAAAAGAAAATGTAAATGGAGGTTGAATGGAATTAATATTCGCGAACGACATTAATAGTAGCAATGGTAGCTTGTGTACGCGTCGAAGTATCAAAGGAGGCAAAAAAATATTTAAGCAACGTGTCTCTGTTGTCGATCCGTTTGTTTTGCCTATAATACACTCCTCTTCCATTACCTGCCTTAATTACTTCGATCGCTTGTTGTGCTCGCTTATACCCAGTTACGCTATCTTCTGCGTTCGTCCATTAACGTTTCGTTGAAATGAATTTCGATCCTTTTATTTGGTTTCGCCTCAAGGAGACTCGTTGTAACGCTTGAGGAATATCAGATCTTTCGTAGGAAGGGTATGCAAATTAAGTTAGCGAATAGTATACTTGCCCAACAGGGGAACATGCAAAAGCGTATGTTATTTCGAATATGGTACTTATCTCGAATAATAAGCCGTTACGTTATGCACCTTGGGAAAATAATTAAATTAGAGGAGCTTGTTTAACGTTTTTTTGCTCTGGATAATAAACGCAAGTCAAATTATCTTAGCTGGTATCGTAAACTATTGTAGTAGACGCTCGTTCATTCACAAAAAAAATTTTCTCCTTCAATTCTTTGGAACACTTCATCAACCAAAAGGTCTAGTGTATGAATAGCAAAACAAAGTAAAATCAAATACTTATGAGACCCTGTCATCGCTGGAACACTATCAGCAGCAGCAGCTTTTCAATGCTCGTTGATGATGTTTCGAATTTATCGTGTTTTCTGCGCAGTGAAGGATGTTGATATAGTGTGCCGTAATACCTCATCTCTAGTTACAATTATTATGTATTTTCTTCTATTCTTCGTTAATTTATTTACGATGCTGACTCGATGTTTGACACAATAAAATCGAAATTTTTTATGAATGAAATGAATAAATTATCACCTCTTTCATCTCGAATTTTATTTCAAGTGAAAACTAATCCTCCATTCGCGAGGTATGAGCCCCCAACAACTAACATATTAATGGCAGTAGTTCCCACCTGCTGTATGTATCACTCACCTAGCTCACACCCACCCCGATGCAAATGCAAATCGTTTGCATTCGGAACCGCTTTCAGTTCGAATACGTCATACGCGAGGGGGAACGAACGAAACCCTCGGATGATAAAGCGAGTGCATGTTTAAATATTATATCTTCGCTGCAACCGGTGACATGTTTCATTAATAAAATCGCACTACCTTCTCGCCGTGGAATAAAATATCGCAGCGTTCGTATGTAATGTAATATTACAATTAATAAAAGTACCCTAAGTAAGGAAAAGCGCGAAACGCAACGTTACTAAGGCCCTCGTCTTTACCCACCTATCACCTCGGCCCGGCTTAATTACCATAAAGAACTCGGAATTTCAACTTTTAATCTAGTAAACCAGTTACACAGAAATGCAATTAAAACCCGAATCGATTCGGATTTTAGTTCTTGTTGTTGTTGTTGTCGTTGCGCAGACGTGTTTCGTTTTTGTTTCGCTTTATTTCGTTCCGCAGATGATCTCTTTTTTTTTTTCATTAATTGCCTCTCATCCGTCGGTTTTTCCAATCGCGGAATTGCAGATAAACCTTACTAAAACATCGTTTATTGAAACGGTCCATTTAATGGTTGATTGCTTGCTTATTTGGTTTTCCGCTTGAATTTTTTTTTTTGAGAGGGAAAGCGTTGATGATGCAGATTCTTTTTTTATCGATCTATTAACAAAATAGAAGAATAATAAAAATATTTGGGAAGCTTTGTACAATGGTCTGATTGGTTTGTGGTGGAATTATAAAAAAAGCGTATATTTTTTGATAAAGTAAAATATTTTAATGCCGAATTAATCTTGTTTGTGTGTGGCTGAAATAAACTAAATAATGTAAAATGATTATTTGACTTTGTATATCTCTGTAAGCTTTGTGTATCGTCAAATAATGAACAATTTGAAATATTCGCATTTTCTTGGGATAGTCATAGAATTGTATTAATCGACTATCTTGAGATTTGGCCGTTACCAACTTTTTTCTACTTCATAGGCTCAAAGTTTCTCTTGAAGAATAAAGATTTTAATGGAATGAGAAGACGATCGTATTCCTAAAAGCCTATTTGGCAGAACAATCTTCCGAATACTTTAGCAGATTTAGCAGAAGACTACATTGAGAACTGAAACTGAATTTGACAAAAAGAATGCTAATACTGTAACAATTTTTAAGATGTAGCAAAACCACTGAACAATCTACAGAATATTTTGTTAAAATACGAAAGTATTTGAAAAGTTGTAGCTTTGTAAACATTCTGTATAATTATCAGTGTCCGTGTTTTTTTTAACTGTTTTCTATAATTTGAGCAAGTAATCATAACGTACGTTCTTAATCATAACGTAAAATAAGTAACGCAAGTAATCATAACGTACGTTCCATCTTTCGTGTAACACTGTGTTCCTGCACCGGAATCATTAAGTTGTATGAGTTCACCACGAATGCTTTTCTTTCTTTTTTTTTCGTTTCCGAATTCTTCTGATTATAATGAACCACGCGATAGAATATCTCAACATATTAAAAAGGGTCTTATACATTAATGTTCGTAAGCTTTTTGTTTTCAAGATACAAAAATCGCTGCATGCATGCTTTTCGATCTTTGTGTTAATGATTGACGACATCTTTGATGTATTATTACGGAATTATTACGAAATCTATCAGCAGACTCCATAATTGTTCTCCATTATTTAATTCTGACAATTAAAACAATCGAGAGCAATAAAGTCGAGATTATAAGCTGGCCATAGCTAATCCAACTACATTTGCAGAAATTCCCTTGTTCCTCTCTAATGCTTATTCTCCGATTATTTTTCGCTATTTGGAGCAGAATAGCTTCTTCGTTTGCGGTAGTGCGATGAATTCTGGTAACTCCACTACCGATACGCACGTCAATAAATATTCTGGCAACAGGGACATGTCTTAATGGAAATATCTCGATAGATACTTAAAGCTTCAGAAGGATTTGATCGAGGTTCGCTATAATAAATCATCGTGTGCTTAAACAATTAAAAAGGGCAAATACATAAGTACATGTAACATAATTTCATAGCCAACAACGTATAGGCGCCTTTGAATCCGTTAAAAATGTCATCGATTACGTCTTCATGATCGGAAGAAATTAAAAAAAATATATACAGAACTTTTAAGATCCTGTATCTTGAAAACAAGCCGCTTAAGGATATTAGTGTATATGACTTAATGGTCCTCTATCGGACGGTACTACTCAATGTCTTTCTTTTGTATCTCTCGGTATATATTACGAATTAAAGTAAAACCGCAAGTTAGCTGTTTCAGTAATCAGAACTTGCTACTATCAGCAAAAACACAAAAGTGCCTTATCCAAACATACACCCTATCTTTGTCTCGCTGTATTTACTCGTGAATATCATAAGGTAACAACAACAAGAGAGTTTATTGCAACACTTATTCTACATACACCTCATCCATTATCACCTCTTTTTAATCCTTCCCCTTATCGCATTTTCAATCTGTAAAACGTCGACTCATATACTGTACGTCAAATTGCGTAAAGATATTATCAACTTTGTCACCTCGAAAGATATGATATTTTAGCATGCATCCCCGTTTCATCGTTCGTTAGTTAGGCGCTCCCCCAGTACGTTACCAGCAGCGCGCGTGAAGCGCTTTTACACGCCGACACGTAATTTGCATTCGGGCGCGATACACAGCGGATAGAACCTGAAAATCGTCGCTGAAAACTCCTAAAACGATTATTTCGTAGCGACGCGCTAACATCCGCGGATATAAATCCGCTAACATCGGAAAGAGCTCGCGATGCATCTCTCGATCTGATTGATATACGTTGTACTCTAGCGGGCGAATCTAGAAGTTTTAACGGGTACAAGTTTCGACGAGCTGTCGATAGAGTGCGACTTAGACAACTTCTTGTTCGTGGAGCTTTCGGTATATGTAAAGTTACGCGTCCAGAAGGTAGATACGATTGCGAAGTTTAGGTTAGCGTTAGAGGATCGAATAGTTGTTTCGGTAAATATTAATATGTCGTAATGCAAAGTAAATGAAGATAGAGCTCGACTGTAAGCAGACTAACTGATTTAGTTTCAAGAATGTCTGTAATAAATACAAAAACTTCATATAGTCATTTGTTGTAAACAGTAATACAATCCAATATTGAAAACTTTTTAAACGGAAGAAAGTCATTTGTTTTCAGTATGACTATGACATTGTTTGAACAATTTTAACGTGTTGTGTTGCCCAACCTTACATTCATTTTATTTTATTTTGTTTTGATAACTTTGCCTGCTATTTGTTTTGGTCTTCTGACATGTACTCTAATGTCCTTCTTAAACGTGAAAACCCTCGCGAGATGTACAGGACAACTGGTATTTGAGATCGACACATCAAAACTTTCTTGTAAGAACGTATTTCTAAAGCTGTACGCACCGCCTGACTGAAGAAATATCAGTTTCTTCTAGATTAAGGAAGATGCCAGCATCACACCCAATCAAGTAATGTACACTATGGTAGAACAAGCATTCATAGATAGGAGCCTCTAAAGAGGTCAAAGTAGGTTACTACGATGTAATGAATACCGTTACAGACGTTACAAACGAATCGGTGTCAATGTATCGTAATTGTTTGCTTGTATACTCTACAATTGCGTGAATGAAGCTCGGACGCTGTTATTTTAGGGACCATCAATTACAGCGGTGTAATAGATCGAAGTTGAACGTAGTAAAATACTTTCTAGCACAAATAGGAAAAAGTACACCCAACCTTTCATCTTCCACAAAACTTCCTTTCATATTTCCAACCAACTCGACGTCTATCCTAGCTATGGTGCTTACTTGATATAATTTCCATCAATGGAACAGGTTGATACCGTCTAACGCTTGAATACTAAGCTAGGAGTGCTCGAATCTACTACGAAATTCTCTTTGTTTATTTCAAAATTAACACCAACCCTCCATTACGCGGCACCTCATCGGATACATCGTCCGCTTTACTCTCCTTAGAAAATTGCTTCCTCTACACCCTTGTACTCGTCATTTTCGCGTGCATTATATTCCAATTAACCGTTCAGTCCATCAACATGTCAAACTGTCTTCTCGTACCTGCCACGTTTTAGAAGCTCCCGCCGGATTCTGCTTATCCACAGATGAAAATTTCGTAATAACGTTGAGAAGCGAAGAGAAGTACACAGCGCATTCGAAAAGTCCTGGAAATGATGATATGAGACGTTACTAAATGTTACGCTTACATCTAGTTGAAGAGTATACTCTACAAATATTTTCTTCGACGACCTATTAGGATAGCTTCAAGTTTTGAAAATCTGGGAAACGTTTGCAGCTGACAAATACACGAATTCTCGAAAATTGATCCAAATTTATTGGATAGTTTGCACGGTTCGGTGTGTATCGACGCTTTTTTTGATTTCACACTTTACTTTGATATGGAGCTTTTCCTCTCATGCAAATGTGTTGTTTTCCTTTGCTCACCGCCTTTTGGAGATCGTAGGTTTAACAAACGAGAGGATCTTCATTAGTACCAACGATGATAACAGTCAATATTCGAAGAATTCGCTATTGGTGAGTTATATTGTTGTTTTCAATGCCTTTATTTGGCTCTTCCAAAAGACTGTAGAGTGTTAGCTATTATTTTGGTGAATTATACTAGCTTTCCTACTGCGGAATATGTCTATTCAAATTATTGCTTCCTAAGCCTCTAGAAGTTATGAGGACTTAGATGCAATGGCAGTTTGCTGAAGGTAACTCGCTAATGTAAAGAAGAAAACTGGCGAAGGCACCAACCGATAAATCGATTTTTTCTCTATGGAAACTGTTCAGAAAAGCTTGTTAGGCTCTTAAATATGATTTCTTGAAAGCAGAGCCAAGCGATGAACTGAGCTCACCAGAAACGATGGAATTTAGAAGGAAATAGTTACAAGTTTTTGCAAATTTCCATAAAATAATTGCGTAATACAGATTTCCCCCAAATTTTACCGATGAGTTACTTTTCAAACTTTTCGAATATACCACGTACAACGATAGCATCAACGCACAATACCGGGGTCAGAATCTATGAGATGCTGTTCTACTCCGAGGTTCTTGTCTACTGGTTGCTCTGTTATGTCGATTGCGGGATATTACGTCGGGGGAACGACGGGTTCTCCAGTAATTATGTTCAGTGTGCCGAATGATTCTGTAATCACGGCTTTCTCTCGTCGACGTCGTCATTGAGGAATCTCGACCCTCGACTCGAATGCCTCTGGTCGCGTTGTATTGGTCCTCGTCGTCCCCCACAACCCCTTCTGCTCGCTCATAATCGGTGAGAAATAATGAAATTCTTAGACGGCAATCACTGCGTCGTTGCAATTTAAAAGTCTCAGATGCATTTAATCCGGTCGCGAAACTGAAGTCCTTCGAACCGAAGCCGGCCTAAACGTGATGGACAATAAACTTCTCCAATTCCGGCATTGTAATTTAAAGTTTTCTCTTTACCGAAGCGTAATTAAAGATACTCGAATTAAAGCGTTTCGGTACGGGGGTGGCATAAAGAAGGGCAAAAAGAAGGGGGTCGATGATTATCGTTTACCTCCTTGTAGAAGACAACATTCTTCTTATGAAGAAAGTGGTTTCAGGAAGTAAAAAAATTTGTAAAGATAAATTACTCGAATATTTAAAATAGCTTGAAAATGCAGCCCATATATTGAATAACGAGGAAATTTTCCATTACTCATCACTAGTTTTACAATAACTTAAGCTCCAGTAGTGAGAATTTTAGTTTCAAATGTACTAATGCTGCGTATTCAGAAGTGTTACATTTTTAAATTAATCAAAATTTCAGAGGAAAACATCCAATCTTTCAGTTCCTCTTTACTTCCCCATATTTCCATAACGTATGAAGCAATATTCGGATGATATATTTTATAGGACGGAGACGTTAACGCCCCTCTAAAATAGTCGAATCGTCAATCTCAGTTACGTCAAACTCCTTTTCCAATCTCTTCCATCATCGGAAAGGATATGATGACGTTACGGATGGAAGCGACGCAGCTCTTTGGCGATCGTCAAAATAGCATTCGCGATTCCTCTCGCTCGTGCTCGAAAAGGCGCCCGCTTTTGCGTTTTTGTTTTTTTCTTTTTTTCCCGTTAACGAAGAGAACGGTACTCGGCTCGAAATGAAAATAACGAAGCGGCATATCTTGTTTCGCGTCGTATCCTCTCGCGATATTGGATTTTTTTGCGTTTCTAGATTTCTGTATCCGTTCCCATCGGGGATGGGATGCGAAAGTGGCGCTATAAACAAATGAAAATCGTTCCCCGTTTTCGGTACGCGTATTCTTTCCCAATATCCTTTATATTGTTTGTACGTATGTATCTGTTAGGCAAATACAGCCTATACGCCAACCTATCATCAGAATGGTACTGGTTTATTGCGGGTGGTGATAGCTTGGCTGCTAAAACGTGTATCCAAAAGAACTGGGAATTCTAGAAGAATTAGGAAAGTTGGTAGACGTAGTATTAAAAGATAGAGAATTAAAGGCTTTCTTGTTGTGTTAAAACTCTTTTAAGAGATCATGTTGTATATATATGTTTCACTTTACAATTCTAAGATGTATAAGATAACTAAAGTTTACAATATACTTTTATTCGATTACCTAGAAGTTAGTGCTATTAGCCGGTCACTTCACTAAAATATAGCAGACTCGTTGCTTACAAACTATTTCTTCGTAAAAAGGATGTATCTGCACTAAAATCGCATATAGTCTTCTTAAAAGCAAACGGACTATAAAAAATATCACATTCATTGTTATAAAATATTTATTGTTCTTGACCACCCAGTTTCGTTAAACTTTAAATGGTCCTAACCGTATAAAAATTAACCTTAAACTAATGAAAAGTATGCATGCATTCATTCTTTGATGAACGTGTTGTATCTATATTCGTTCCATGTCGTACATAACAAGGTAGTTTGTTGCGTAGTGTTAAAAATACCCGGTGATTTTTAATAATTCAGAACGTATGAATATTGTACGGAATGAAAATAAATGGGGGCATGAGAGCGAAGGTAATTTACGCTTGATGGGAGTTGCGAATAGGCTTTTTGTGGGCGATGGTGTGTTCCTCTATACAAATATGTTTGAATATATCTATTCGGCGTATGATAATTTTCCATATTCATTCAAATATATTCAGTGGTTGTATTATTTACGGTTTATTTTTTCAGCGGGGAATGGCGCTACTGTTTTTACGAGAGCGTATTGTTGTATTGCGTTAAAAGCTTGGTACGTATACCGTGTGCTAAACTGAAGCTATAGTTACATTGAGTCTATACAAGTGTCCATGCGAAAAATTGCAAGTTATTCGACTCTTTTATTATTTGGTTTACAATCTGTATAAGCTGAATGTGGATGACTTAATTAGAATTTGCTGCTATGCTTTTCCGGTTTGAGAAAGCTTTGCATTCATTTTTATTAATGCTAGATATGCAGAACCGTACTACCTACGGATAACTATGCATCGCATAAATGTCAATAAATGGAAGGGGTTAGCGACCAGGAATATACCTAATATTAAATTGCTCAACAAGTTGCCCTCTCTGGAATTACTCATCAGGTAAGATCAAATATATAAGAACTATATATTATATATATAGTTCTTATATATTTGATCTTAGTATATATATTGACACCCTCCATGAATCATTATATTGCATATGATATCTTCTATCTAATCTCAGAAGATTGTGTCTATGATTCCAAAAATTATTACTTTCCCATTTAATTCTACAAACTTACTTTTGCTGTTTTCTCTTTGCTCTACTTTTGTAAAAAAGTTACTTTTTTCTGTTGGTGGTCCTCTCACCTCTTCTGTTGCTGAAATCGCTATGAACACTTTATTAAACTACATTAAGAGTACTTGATTTTTTATACACTCCGCCAAACAAGTATCGCATAATTTAGTTTTGAATCATAAAAGTATCGCATAATCTTTGTTTGTAGCATAAAGTTGTAAATATACTTTAATGCGCTCTAAGATATAATTTCTATGATTGTTTAAATAAAATACAGACCAAATAAAAACAAGAACTCATACTTGAGATTTTTATTAAGACAAGAAATTATAATTTTGGAAAGAAAAATGTCATAACAGTAGCTTTTAATACTGAGTATTGCCACCTCTGGCTCTTACGACCGCTCGCATACGGTTTGGCAGAGATTCGATTAACCTCCGTATATAAGCCTGATCCAAATTCTCCCACTCGTCACGGAGAGCATTTTCTAGTCCATGCAGGTCCGCTGGGGCAACATTTTGGGTTCACGTCCGGACTTACCGCAGGCCAATCTAAAACTGGAATACCAACATCGTTAAGGTATTCCTGGACGATTATTGCAACATGCGGTCCTGCATTATCGTGCATTAACATGAATTCGTTTCCTATAATTGGCGCATATGGTACTACATGTTCTTCTAAAATGTCCGTTATATACATGTAGGCAATCAGTGTACCTCTGTCTACTGGTACTAACTCTGTACGACCTGTTAAACGGATGCCTCCCCAAACCAGAATAAAGCCAACAGCGAAATTAGGTCTAGGTCTGATATTACACTGCGAATAGCGCTCACCGTCTCGTCTGTACACTGAGATACGCCTATCTGAGGTGTAAAGACCAAATCTTGACTCATCTGTGAAGAGTATATTGGCCCAGTCATTAATGTTCCAATTTACATGTTCTCTGGCAAACCTTAAGCGAGCCACTCGGTGGTTCCTAGTGAGACGAGGGGCTGTTACAGCTACTCTAGCTCTTAATCCACTCTGTCGTAACCTATTCCGAATAGTTTGAGTACTCACACGAGTATTTCTGACTCTAGCCAAGTCGTTCTGCAATTGTCTCGCAGTTACATGTCTTCGACGTAATGCTTGTAGTAGTAAATAGCGGTCATCTTGACGAGTAGAACATCTTGGACGACCTGGTACAGGTCTTCTACTGTAATTGCCTGTTTCCCTATATCTGGCTACGGCTCTAGAAACACTTGACCGATCGATGTTCATCAAATTAGCAACGTATGCTTGAGATCGTCCATCTTCGATTAAAGCAACTATAGCAGCCACTTGTTCTGAAGTTAAATTGCTCATTTTAGTTTTAAAAGCGTTGGTACAGAACTCTGACTTCGCACTTTAAAATTTGTCCGTATAGGAAGACTTTCAATAAACAACTGAACAAACCTTACACATATGCATTTTTCTAAATGTGTTCTTTCAGAAAAAAATAAGTAAAAAAGCTATGTTCCATGATTTTGTTAGTGTTTTTATAGTTCACATACACGAGGCAAACTTTTTGTGAACGTATAAAAATATCTTGGTTTATAAATGCCCTTTTTTAGTTTATGCGATACTTTTTTGGCGGAGTGTATTTCAATATGTGGACCTGTTTTTAGTTACTCATCACCCATGACAAAATCCAAACTACTTTCAATGGGTTTCATAGCTTTAACAACCGAACACGATAACTATAAGAATGTTGGTGTATCCGAAGATAATGGTTGAGGTCCCACGTCCTTTTTTTATTAACTGAATGCACAGTTGTATAATGAATGGTGATTTCTAGTTGAAGCAAGTTTGTACTTTCAACTTATTGTTAGATCTTTGCGTTCTTATTCAATGGTGAAGTACTTATTACATCCTCAAGTTATAGTACCACCTTTACAATAACTTTTAACAGTTCTTTAACAGTTCAACTTTTAAAATGAACGATTATATAATAGAAGCATCCATGAGACTTGCATGCCATATAGATAAATAGAAAATATGTACATCTAAAACAAGAAGTAATGTAACAGATTTTCGTATTATTTATACAATATACCCAAAGTTTCGCAATTGAAAGGTTTTCCTAAATCTCCCGTAATGTATTTTAAAGTCAAGAAAGGCTGATTCCTTACTTCAACGTACCTCAAATCAAATTATACAGCCCTGTGTGCGTTCTAAAATTGCACATAAATACCCGAAATTAATTAAAACCCGCTCTCTTTTCCGTACTCCCTACGTCGAATTTCGCAGATTAATTAAATATAGAAAGTAATATCCCATTTAGCAATAATCATATTTATTTAATTCGGAAAATCCCGTTCGTTCATCTTTTTCCGAGGCGACGACCCTCCTCCATCAGCTACCTCGCGTTTCCTCTCCCTTCGTGCTTTCCTCATCCCCGATTTCTTCTTCGACGGCGAAACTCGCCCGACTAATTTCGAAGATAATAATAGTAAAATTAAACGCTGGATGCTTTAATTGAGGTTTGTGGAGTTTAAATTAAAATGTAGATTCGGCAGGAAGGAATTTTGACTGAACGAAGTTGATGCTACTTCGTTCCGAGCAAGCGTCTTGGTCTTCTTTGGGGCTTTTCGTCCGCGGGTTAGATATATCGGACGGCGCAATAAAATCATTTCCAGCAATTAGTCGAGAGCCGATCCTAGAGGGCGCAACCTGTCCTTTTAATTACATAATCTTCTGAATGTTAGAACTGTATGGATGAAAAGATTAAAGATTAGTTCCTCGCAAAGCTTTCTGGCTTCGTATACATGTACATAGTTTTTCGACGAACTAAGCGAGTTTTAGAGAGTTGCTGTAACGCAAAAACAAGTTTCATGTAGAAGAAATTAACAAGCTTCTACAAGAGATTTTTGTGCGGTTTTTCAAGCTTTAAATGAAATTTATCTACGCTTCACCTATAATATTTTTTCATGGAAAGGAGTTATCGAAGCAATAACGTTATGTTTAAACACAAGATATTTTATTTTTTTAAATTAAAAACAATTTTCATACACAACGTTTGGGGTCATCAATATCAGCAGTAACCGGAAACTTCCGTAAAGAGAAATTTGGACAAGCACTTCTTAACAGCGTGAACACAGTGCATATGTTTCGTGCTGCTTTCGGCCACCTTTCCGTGTCTGAATTTTAGGATGCGCGTTTTCTCAAGAATGACGATAGAAAAAGCACGTCAGAATTGCTTTTTCTTTCTTCATCGTTGGTTAAAAATCTAGATCGACGTATCCTTGAAACAACTGTCCTCGATTAATCAATTAAACTTTTGAGTTTGAATAAACAAGGATCATTGAAACCAAAAAGAAGAGCGAAAATCCTAAAAGAAACGTAAAGAATGGAAATCTTTATCTCCATAAAGATCCATCCACCTTTCCATCATAATATTACTTTCTTGAAAATACAATAAAAAAGGTGAGGTAAAAAAAAGTAAACGTAAAATTTTTCCGAAGGAATGATGCTAAGTATCCATAACTAGTGCCAACTACTGGTAGTTTGCAAAAGCTTCAAACACTAATCTCCCAAAATGGTAATGCATGACTTTGGTATCTCTGAAATTTGATAGTGAGCTGTTGAATTTCGTAATGAGGGCTATGGTTCAACATATAAAAATATAGCGAATTTTTTGTTGTTGTCATTTTGCAGTTACAACAGCTACCGTTGAATATCACCATCCATGTTCTTAAAAACGGAGATTTGGTCTGAAAGAGATTGTAATTAGGGCACAAAAAAAACAAAATGTAGTTAAAAAGTTAAAAAAGAAGTAAGTAAATGATTTATTAAGCAGAAAGAAATGCATAATATACAAGTATCCATACAGCCCTAAATATCACAACATTCATTCAGGCGGCAAGGCCTGCTTAAAAGTTCTTAAATCTCTTCCCACGCAGAGAGAATCTAACTTTCTAATAGTAGTCAAGGTCCGATGAGTTCCAGCATTTTATACGTTTCTTTTCAGCAGGTCTTCTTTTATTTTAAATAGAACTCGAGATAAATTGAAATCTGTTGGATATGAACACATACTGAAAACTGTTATAAACAAGGTTACTTGTTTTTCATACGAACGCTGTACGGATCAATATTATTTTAATTTAGGAAGATCTTAATTAAATACCGTTTCAGTCTCGTCTTAACTATTTCCGAATAATCAATCTTCTCCGAGAACTGGAAATACGGTTGGATAGTTGCCGAGTACTACCTCCGTCATATATATGAAATCCTTTTGATCTATTCAACTAAAAAATGTCAATCTGCAAATTCAATCACGCGGCAACTTCGCAAGATGATATTTTTGTAACTACAAACTTTAATTTAGACCAGGAAAGCTGCATGAGAGCAAGTTTTCGTTGGAGATATGAAATTAATATTCGATCGTATTTAATATTCTCTCCATTTCGCTGAGAAATTCATTTCAATTAATTATAACGTCCATCAAGCCTAATAGATATAACGCGCCATATCCTTCCACGAGATCTTTTTATTGTTTACTTCATTTATCCTCCTTTTCTTCTCCTCAAAGCCCTCCGACAATGAATGGAATTCTTCAACATCCAATCTTTATAGAAATCTCGAGTACTTCTTTTCAGTCAATATTACCATCGGGTGTGTCGGGTTCCTTCGACATTATCTTATTTAAATCGATTTAAGGTTCGCAAACCCATTGCGTCCGCTTTTCTTCCAGTCAAGATACTGAAAGAGCGATTCCAGGTTGATTTATAAGCCAGTTTGAACGACCGTTGGATTTGTAGAAGCTAACACGACGATTTCTCAATTACCATTTCTCGTATGGCAGATGAAGGTTGGTCAAATTAATGTTGTGTCTTTGCGATCTAATAAGAAAGTCTGTATGAGATGGACGTTAATGTTTGATGGGAAAAATATAGACTGAAGTCGCAATCGATGCAGTAGAACTAACGGATATCATTGATTTGTTGATGTTATAACAGATTATCGCTGTATCAGAAGAATTTACGATAAAAACAAATGTTTGCGTAGACAAATTCTGATAGTTAGTTGCATTCTTCAACTGTAACTGGCTGAAATATAACAAAATATGTATTTTTAAAACTGCTTAGAACCACTTAAGCAGTAACTGAATAGTAACAACTAATAAATTGTTAAAACATGATATTCCAAAAAATGATGCCCAAGTTATTTTTTAACATAAGTAACAACTTTAAATGAAGCAACAGCACTTTTAGTATTTTGTGGGGTCTCGTCGTATTTGCACAGGTCTTGATAGCACGGTGGCGTTCTTCAAAATGCAGACTCAGTGAGGACAACATTATCGTCAAGAAATACAAAATTTCTTTCAAATTTTCATTTAAATGGCGCAACGACCAGCAGAATACACAAGTTCCTATACTTCGCTGCATTCACGTATTGATTTCTGAAAACCACCAGCTACGACCGTTTAAAGGTACGCCTAACTGTGATATCCTACTTCCAAAGGGTATACGTGGAGTCATGTTTCTTTGGAGATACATTTCTTCGTGCTGAAGCCCTGTTATTAGAATGACGCACGCAGAATGAATTTCAACTCGTTAAAGGAAAGGCATCTTGCCCAATCGTAAGCTCCCATAGCCTACTGCGTCCTAGCAATTTAGTGTTGCCTCGTGAATAACGGGTATATGACACCCTTTTCTAGATCTCTAACCGAAATCATTCAGCCTTCATCTAACTGCCAGATTGGAAACAACCGCGCTTACAATTACACGAAGGTCGTTATTCAGCGTACTGGACGAACTTAATTAAAACAATGTCAACTAAAATTATTGTAGCACTAAATAAATATGCAAGCGCATGAATAAAACAGGTCGAAGAAGAATATGTATTTAAGAAAAATAGGCAAAGAAGATTTAGTTAATTGAATATCTTTTCAGTATATGTACATCGCTGTCGAAAAGTCTTTCACGTTACGAATGCTTCACAGCTCGCATTTATAAATCGACCATGCATGAGGAATTTTACGAAACCGTGTACACCGCTCAATAAAACTGTTCATGCAGTAAGACCAACCTAAATTTAATAACTCCGCTGCTCGACATGGACGATATCATTTTATTATCTCCAAAATTTTCCCGACTTCGAAACATTTCGAATTTATTTCGCGACTGCGGCTGAAGCTCAACAGTCACGTCCCGAGTAACAGATTCGTTATTTCGCGAACGGAACGAGCACAAAGTTGCAGCACGTGTGTGTTAGCCCGCTCGCGCCACTACAAAGTGGCGAAATCGGTCATAAATCAACCCCGGAGTTACGTCATTATTTTCAGTGTGCGAGAGAGAACGATCCCGCCGTCTCAGTGAAAGGCATAAATCAAGCGTAAACTTATCTGGTCGTATCGGATAGAGCGCGCGAGTGCAACGAACGTGGCGGTAGTATCTGCACTTGAAATAATAAATCCGACGAATCTGGGTTTATATGCATTCCTCTCTTTATTCCATTGACAAGTATGTTGGAACTCGGAACGCGTATGGGAAGTAGTGCGCATATATGAAGCGTACGTACAGTCGTGGAGGGCATAAAATAAACAAATTGTGTTACCTGAAAGGACTGGTTACTAGTTCGTTAATAGAACTTTACATCCAAACTTTTGAATCTGTTGGGCTATAAAGACAAGTCTTTCACTAATATTCAACCAAAAAAATAAAATTAATAATTATTAGTAGAATCCTACTGACTGCGCCAAGTAGCGAAACGCTTCCTTCTAGTTCTTTAATCAATTTAAACTGTCTCAATACCATAACGTAATAATTAAATGTCTTCGACCAACTCGCAAGTTATTGCTTAGACATTTATATTTACACAAAGTTTATTCATTTACAAATGAACCTCGCTTTTACCTTAAGGCGGAGTATACAGGTCTAAGTTGTTCATTTTTATTCGAAACTTAAACAATTTACTAAATTGTACCACCCATCAAGAAAGAGTATTGTCTCGTTAATAACGGCAATACGAAAGCTTCGTTTGGGGCAAAGATTTAGTTCGAAAAGGCAACGGGATCATAAAAACGTACAGACAAATAAATTTTGCAACTGCAACGTTTCTGCTATCGGTAAGGCAAGTTAAATAAACGTAAATCTCAATTTCAGGTAGGAGAAAATTTGAAGTAGACGATACGGCTATGTCGTGCAAAGTTGATTTCAGTCGCGTGAGAACTTAATATACAACTAAGGATTCAAGAAATCGATTTTATCGATTAGCTTATCTTTACTGCTAAGGATGACGATATCAATACTAGTGTTCCCCGTTAACGAAGTGCTGCTAATAAATGTAATGGTTGGACGACACTGAATTAAACAAACTATTTTATATTGTCCAAGAGTATACAACCGTATTCGGAGAGGTATTCACTCGGTACCGTCTACGAAAAGAAAGGAAGCAGGGAATATATCAATGTTAGCATTTACATAGCAAAGGAAGAAGCGGAGGTCAAAGGCTGCTGGCTGTCGTTTCTCTATCGTGACCTCTCCTGGGATCTCGAAGCGTCTTATCAATATCGTCATACGTGGCGACCTCCGCCACCAGTCGGTACTACTACAACTGGCGCTAGCTACCACTATTCTAACAGATAATGCTTTATACTGTATAAGGACCACCCTGGTGGTAGTCGGCATCGTGAATATATTGTGTGTTGTATGTGTTATATACGTTTAAAGCAACAGCGACACCGGTTGCAACGAGGCGGAATACTCCGATCTGAATCTATTGTGGCGCGCCGTTGTCTTCGGCGGGACAAATGCATCTACGTACATACGTGCAGGGAATAACTTTGCTATTACATGTGTGGACTTATCTCTAATAGATAAGTAGATGGTTTATCGCTTACTATGTAATAATTAGTGCGGAGATGTTTTCCTTAAATCTATTAAAATCGTATTTGCAATGGCGATTTATTGTAAAAAGAGTATCCTATATAATCTCGGATCTTTTGAAACAGAGATGTTCCATGTTTCGGAACCAGTAGGAAAAATTCTTGTCTCGTATTGATGTTCGTAGGAACTTCGATTTTTGAAGACAAGGCAGAGAACCTCGGACATGTATAAATCACAAAAGACTAAAAGTTTGGGTCTTTAACGAACAAGTTTTACCGAATGTTTAGAGTTTATTTACTTCAGAGATCTGAGTGCGTAGCATACACTTCTTACATAAAAAAGTTAACATGCGTGTCCCGCTTAATGTAAGAGTCTTAAAACCTTTTAATGTTCAGTGATCCCTATTGCGGATTTTCAAATCTTCGATGTTATACTAAGATCCGATAGTACGTGAAATAACTGGCGGCCTTTTATGAATCAACGATTAATCAACTATCAGACGTCCAAATTGCAATTTGTTGATGAGCTATTTTAGTTCTTCTAATAACAGACTAGATGATGTCGCCAATTATTATAAATTATAAATTATAAATCATCAGCAAATTTTCTAATGGATATAAACGTTTGCAAGCATTTCTTGTTTAATACAAATTGTTAATATAATGCGCTATATTGTTATTTCATTCTGTGCCTTAATGATCTACAAAGAAAATGTATTTTAATTTTAAACAGTGTTATTGGTTAGAATGTAAGTTAATATGAACTCAAAGTAAAACATATAGTTTATATTCATTTTTGCATTTGCCTAAAGATACACTCCGCCAAAAAAGTATTGCATAAACTAAAAAAGGGCATTTATAAACCAAGATATTTTTATACCTTCACAAAAAGTTTGCCTCGTGTATGTGAACTATAAAAACACTAACAAAATCATGGAACATAGTTTTTTTACTTTTTTTTTTCTAAAAGAACACATTTAGAAAAATGCATATGTGTAAGGTTTGTTCAGTTGTTTATTGAAAGTCTTCCTATACGGACAAATTTTAAAGTGCGAAGTCAGAGTTCTGTACCAACGCTTTTAAAACTAAAATGAGCAATTTAATTTCAGAACAAGTGGCTGCTATAGTTGCTTTAATCGAAGATGGACGATCTCAAGCATACGTTGCTAATTTGATGAACATCAATCAGTCAAGTGTTTCTAGAGCCATAGCCAGATATAGGGAAACAGGCAATTACAGTAGAAGACCTGTACCAGGTCGTCCAAGATGTTCTACTCGCCAAGATGACCGCTATTTGCTACTACAAGCATTACGTCGAAGACATGTAACTGCGAGACAATTGCAGAACGACTTGGCTAGAGTCAGAAATACTCGTGTGAGTACTCAAACTATTCGGAATAGGTTACGACAGAATAGATTAAGAGCTAGAGTAGCTGTAACAGCCCCTCGTCTCACTAGGAACCACCGAGTGGCTCGCTTAAGGTTTGCCAGAGAACATGTAAATTGGAACATTAATGACTGGGCCAATATACTCTTCACAGATGAGTCGAGATTTGGCCTTTACACCTCAGATAGGCGTATCTCAGTGTACAGGCGAGACGGTGAGCGCTCATCGCGGTGTAATATCAGACCTAGACCTAATTTCACTGGTGGCTCTATTATGGTTTGGGGAGGCATCTGTTTAACAGGTCGTACAGAGTTAGTACCAGTAGACAGAGGTACACCGACTGCCCACAGGTATATAACGGACATTTTAGAAGAACATGTAGTACCATATGCACCAATTATAGGAGACGAATTCATGTTAATGCACGATAATGCACGACAGCATGTTGCAATAATCGTCCAGGAATACCTTAACGATGTTGGTATTCCAGTTTTAGATTGGCCTGCGGTATGTCCGGACACGAACCCTATCGAGCACGTGTGGGACCTCCTTCACAGATGGATACGAACTCAAAATGTTGCCCCAGCGGACCTGCATGGACTAGAAAATGCTCTCCGTGACGACTGGGAGAATTTGGATCAGGCTTATATACGGAGGTTAATCGAATCTCTGCCAAACCGTATGCGAGCGGTCATAAGAGCCAGAGGTGGCAATACTCAGTATTAAAAGCTACTGTTATGACATTTCTCTTTCCAAAATTATAATTTCTTGTTTTAATAAAAATCTCAAGTATGAGTTCTTGTTTTTATCTGGCCTGTATTTTATTTAAACAATCATAGAAATTATATCTTAGAGCGCATTAAAGTATATTTACAACTTTATGCTACAAACAAAGATTATGCGATACTTTTATGATTCAAAACTAAATTATGCGATACTTTTTTGGCGGAGTGTACCTTGTGTTTCCTTTTCTACCAATTGGCGATGATTTGATAGTTTATTTTGCTCGCCTTGGTCAAGATTTTCTAGAAAGTCGAAAATTTAGTAAATCAAATAAAGAATTAAACCTAGGCAGCTTTCAACCGATATGTTTATCCAACTGTCTATCGTACTAGTTTGTTTGTTTATGTTACAAATAAAATTGGTCCAATCCGCAAGTAAAGAATTGCAACTTGATAAATAGAATCTTTACACCAAGTTATTTATTCACACATATCTCTGAATTGCTAATTTTAAATGAAAATATCAAAACAATATCTATAAATAGGTGATAACGTTAACTACAACGAAACTAACCGGAGCATACTGTAATTCATACAGAAGCGAAACATTGCATCATGCAGAAACATCATGCACTATAATCGCGTACTCCCACCGACTAAATTACACATCATCACATTCACTTTTTATATGTACAATCATCGTTAGAATCAATATGCATTTATAGCAAATAAAATAACTAAAACTGATTTCCCCAACGTCGTTACATATCATAAACAGCGCATCTAACCCCGGGAAAATGCAACGGCGCATGCGCAGTAATCGAAAAGGTCCCATCTTTCTTCGTATCTTCGCATCCTCCTCTCGCCCCGGCCGAATCCTTTCATATAATAACTTATCTCTGTCCTTTCGCGTACCAGCCAGGCAACCGTAGTTGAAAAAGGCGTACGAATATTTTATTACCTTATGCAATCTAAAATTCTATTAAATGACAAAGTCGTAAAGTTTATGTTTTGAAAAGTCGGATCCAGTCGGAAGGAAGCGTACCGCGCCAGATAGCATGAATAAGGTAAATTTAATACTGGTAGCTTGCCGCTCCGCCGTACGACGACAATTGTCGTCGTCGAAGTTAATGCCCGAAGAAAATAAAGTTTTCCGAAGAGCCCACATGCGGCCACACATTGTATGGCATGTGAGAGACGCTATTGGAATGAGTTCCATGACTTCCATTCGCCGTATTGTATATTGTACGCCGTGCAAATAAAAATTTTTAGGGTTTTCGGGATAAATCTTGAATAATCGCGTATCGGAGTTTATAGAAAATATTTGCATTCTTATCACTAGTGTGAGGGGACGGCAGAATTGAGACGATAGTTCGAGGTCGTCGATAAATTCACTTAATAATAATGTAATTTTTTTGCACTTGTACGCAAAGGTGATTGATTGGACATTGATGACAAAAGAAAATATATGTTTATCTTTGTTCAGTTCGGAGTCGATAGACTGTTGCATTTACTCACTTGCTTTTGCAAATGGAAAATATCGAAAAATTTAATTCGACGAATTTTGAAGTCAGCGTATTACACATTTCAACGAAGTTCCATTGAAATGTGTAACTCGCACTCGTAATGTCAAACCAATAACACGGAAGGGCTCTCGTTCATTTTATGCTGGACTGGATGCGTTGCTGGTGAAATTGAACGAGAAATAGCCCCCCCGGCCTTCTAACCCGACCGAAAATACCAAGAAAAAAAAGAACCTGATTTATATGCACCGTATGGAAATTACTCACGGTACCAAATTAACTCCATTCTCTCGACGAAAAAAAAAAAGAGAACCGCAAGCGAAGCAACTACCTCTTAATGCGAATACGATACTACCTGTCAAGCGATTCTCTCGCTTGTTCGTGGACGTGCGACTGTCGGTGAGCGTATTTCACCGTATTTCCAGCCGCATAATTATTTCGAATGCGTTCTTCATATTTATTTATTTATTTATACGTTGTAAATAGCGATACCCGTCTGCCCGAAAACGATGGTTATAATAAGGTAACGGCTTTTATTAGCGGCCGCATGCGACGTCAAGCGCATGATTTGATTACCGGAATGAGGTTTTCGAATATACCACACGTGGGCTTGGGGTCCGTTAAATTTTAACGATAATGGCGGTAACGGGGTATAATGAAAAGATGGGAAGTTAAAGGAAAAAATGCAATGAATTTATAAACGAATTAAACTCTATATTACCCGGTAAGTTATCTCGTCGGTGGTCGGAAAGCCGGCGAGTTTGCCTTTCACTGGTAGCTTGCGGATTCATATTTATTTCATGTGAAAATTTCAAATAATGGTTTTTAAAGACGAGTAAGTTTTCATGTGGAAAATTAGCACGTGTCATCTTTTGACGAAGAGGTTCCTCTCCTTTTCAACTCAACTTCAATTTCAACCAAAATAGAAGCCCGAGCAATATTAAAGATCTACTTACCGATCGTTTTTGTTTTTATTTTAACGCTGATTAACATGTAATTAACAAAGAAATAATATTTGAAAAATGTATTGTCGATAAGTTCAAATATTTTTCTTGTCCAATGAAATGGATTGACCATTTGCTGAGCCGTCTTCAAAGCAGTGTAAGTATTAGTTCGTTTTATCGGAACGTTCGCTACATGCGGGTTCGTTATAAGCAAACTGAAACTTATATACAGGGTTACCTGTAAATAGCACTTAAGCTACCGAAATCTGAAGACTACCTATCAATGTGTTACTGAAAATTTAAAAAGAAATTTATTTGTAACATATACATTTTGTTCAAATTTTAGGGCCCAAAATGTAGGTAAAGCCGATCCATATCTTTGTTTCTCCTATATTATACAAATACCGCTGATGAATCAAAGTTAACCCAGATGCAAATAAAAAGCGATAAAGCAATGTAGATGCTATGAATAGTGAATAGTCTATTGAAATGCATTAGTCTGTCGTACAGCTGATGTCGAAGTGTTTATGTGTTTACATTGAATATGCTGATAACCATATGATTTGCGTTCTTAATGTTTAAAGTTAATGCATCCGAAATGTCGGGTTTTGAGTTATTTCTAGTTATACATTCTTTTTCTTTTTATGAAATTTGTGGTGGTCCTAACAAGGACTGACCTAGGCGAAACAGGACAAAATAATTTATTAATGTAAAAAATGTTCGAAATGTCCACCGTGAGCTCTAATACAGGCATCAATTCGGCGACGAAAGTTATTATGCACACGAGTAAAATTTACCATGTCTTCGCGAATGCGTTGAGCTGCAACATAAATGCGACTTCGCAGATCTTCGACATTTTCAATATCAGGGCGACGATCATATACCAAACTTTTCATGTATCCCCACAGAAAAAAGTCTAATGGATTTAGATCGGGACTACGAGGTGGTCATGGAGTACGACTTCCACGTCCAATCCATTGTGGAAATCTTTGGTTCAAAAATGCTTGAATTACTCGACCACTATGCGCGGGTGCTCCGTCATGCATAAACCACAATTGTTGCCGTATCGCTAGTGGTATCTCATCCAAATACTCGGGTAATTCATCTCGGAGGAACTGTAAATAGGATTCTGTATTTAATCGTTGTGGGAGCACATGTGGTCCAAGTAGGTAATCGCCTACTAAACCCGCCCAAACATTGACAGATATCCTAACTTGCGAGGCGCCTTGGTGTATCTCGCGTGGGTTTTCGTCTGCCCAGTGGTGAATATTATGGTAATTCAAAATACCATCTCTTGTAAACGTGGATTCGTCGGGTTTATTCGAGTCGGACTCGAATAAAGAAAAATCATTTTCTCGTTACTACGTGCACATAGAACCATAATATTTTGTATTTAGGCATTACTCATGCGTTTCTTTCACCTAATTTTTTTTTTTTTCGTACTATATCCGAATAACACTGTATAAGGAACATATAATCAACCTAATATTGTATTTCATTCGTTTATAATTGGGTGTTCGTAATTGATGCAGTTCATAATATCTGAGCTTCATTCAAATTATAGTAACCTATACGGAGCTAAACAAAACAAATAGGGTCCCTGTTAAATATATTAAAAATTTGCTTTGAGTGAATATTTCTCACCCGTTATTGCTAAATATGCCCACTTTTAACAAAATTAATGTTTTCATGCCGAATTGTGGGAATGTCGCTAATTTTTCTCCGTCCATTAACATTACCGTATTGCGAGTTGCTGCTCTTTACTTGAAAAAAAAACTTACTTCAAAAACTGAAATTTCCAGTATTGTGGATAATAGCCTACTGCCACTTCGTCATCGCACAATTAAATAATAATAATAAATGTATGTGTCGTTTTATGACAAATCGCCAAGCCTGATCCTAGCGGGTCTATATCGAGGAGCTCAGTTCTTGTCTCGTCCGTTGGCAGGTATATTAATGTTTGACTCGTTTCATTTTTATTATTCGTTTTTAAATTTCACCAATTTTGCCAATTATCAATCCTAACGTATGTATTGTTGACCCTGACGAATCTTTGAAAATAAAACCGAAGCGGAGGAATTGAAGAGTTACATTCTTTCTAAAACTCTGGTCGTCTTTCCAACAGTTTTATCCACGGTTCCTCACGACCGCTAGAAAATAAAACTATTGGAGTAAAATACTCTGCAAGTTCTTATAATATAAGATTAGGACGAAATTTACAATGAAACAACATTGTTTTAAAGAATTGAACCTTTATTGCTAGTAAGGTGCCTTACAGTAATCTGGTTATAAAAACAACAACGAAAGAATGCTCGCTACATTTCATTTCTTTACTTAGAAACATCCTACGCTTAACTGATGATTTGTAAAGGTTTTCTACCACCTTCGACTGAGCCGGTTTGTTGAGCCGGCATCAAACGAAATATGAATGGGTTCGCTTTGAGAGCCCCCAACAGCGTCATAAATTCCTTTATAAACAAAACACTTTGTCTCAACACTGAAATAGGTAATCAAATTTCATCGTAAATTGAGGTAATCGACGCTAGCTTATTATTCTTGGATTCGGATGACATTGCATTGTGAAACAACCCACCAAATTCAGCTTTATTTCCAAACAACGCACCCGCTTACGCTACGGGGATGATGAGATACGATTATTGACTTTCCTCCCACAGAAGTAAATATATGAGATGTTCATTATTTGTTCGGCGCTCGCGGTTCTTACGTTTTCTTCCCATTTTTAGAAAAGGGAGTGGTGACTAGACGATCTCGCTCCTTGTTTCGTGCGGATAATCTTCGATGCCATACACGACGCGCAGCTTTGATCTCGGCGTAATAATAAAGTCGACTTATTTCGACCGTTGCCGCAAAGGGGAGAATGAAAATGAAGAAGTTAGCTGCGCCGCCTTCGAAATTTCATCGTAAATCCTGCACCGCAGCGTTAGTGCGCAATGGTAAACGGATGCAAGCTGAATCCCAAATGCAATTAACGTATTAGGAGCGACTGTGCACACTTTATTGGAGTTACTTCTTTGATTATCGTATTAAATTCAATTGATTCGTAGAAGTTTATCTGAAGAATTGAAAAAACATCTTTTCACTATGGTGGAATTGTGTGGCTAGTCTAATGTTAAAATATATTTTAATTTCATTAATAATGTCATCATTTCCGGTAATACCGGAAATGTGATTAAACTAGCAATGACACAAAAATTTTGTTCGTAAAAAATGGAGATCAACCAATTTTTTCCGAAAAAAAATCCTTGAGAAGATGATATAGAAAAGGGTGTATATTTTAGGACCTTACTGTATACTCTTGATTTATTACAGCATCCTGTCCGCGTCACCAACGAAATCATTTCCAGCTTACGGTACAAAAAGGAAACAGCGCAGCAAGTTTGCGGTAAAAGATCCTCTTTCTCGGACGTATAACCGCTTAATAGGCGCAACGTTTCGTCTGCATTCACGGTGACCGACTACGCGACCGCCGCAAAACCAGAAAGGCGAGCGGCCGCTCGTTAACATGGCGGACGACGTCACAATGCGCTAAATAACATTTCACCGCCGACTTTTTACTCGTGGAAACCGGCGCTGGCCATTTGTCTTCGGCGGTGTAACATTTTTCAACCTGACCGGAGTTTCGCGTCGGAGCGAAAATAAATATTTCACGGTCGAAATCGCGTAGTGCCTTTACAGTTGCGGACGTATCTTTTTTTTTTGTATTTGCCTTGTTTACCATTTTTGGATTGAGATAAACGCGTGCTTGCTTGTTCGGGCATGAATTATAGAGGATGATATCGATACGATGGTTATGAAGATTTTAATCTATACGATTGTAACTGAGACAAAGTAAATAATAAGTGAGATGTTTAATTCTCAAACGTTTTTTAATATATAGCACTGTATAGTAAACACGGGTCATATACAGGGACGAACACGCCAAATCCCAAGGCTACATCCTAGGGCGAAAAATATTTCAAAAGAACTGAAACGTTGTAATCTAATTTTTATTTACTTTAAAGTTATGACGTCGTGATACATACACTACACTACTACACTACATATACTACACTGAATTAAGCCCTTTCACGGCTAAAATAATGCTCCTTTTCCATGCGTTCATTACAAATGCTTTTTAAATGAAAAATTGTAACTATATATTGCAGTTAGAGAGCTTTTAAGCTTTGAACAAACAAAGGAAGGCATTTGCGTTATGAAACGAAGCCAGTTGTTCGTTAAATTGAGCGCATAAAGAAGATCACAATTACTCGACTCGGTCAGGCTTGCATTAGTTTGTCCGTCTAAATATTCGAAAAGCGAAGTTGAAGTGCGCATTATTAATATCTTCTGGGCAAATATTTAATTAAAAGTGCGCCTGTGTAGTTACCGGAAAGCTAGAGCTAGAATGGAAATGGTCAACAGCGGAGCTGTCCGGGATGTATTTCGCTTTGTGTCGGCGATGATACGTCTATTTTTAACGGCACATGTTTCTCGTCTGTTCCTCTGATGGTTGGAATTCGAATTAACTAAATTCTAAACTGTCTGCAATATCCTAGGGGTGTATTTGTATGCATTAGGGTTATTTAATCTTTTGTTTCTATGTTGGTTAATTGAACTGGTGTTGTCTGAGGAAGCCGTTTAAAGCTCTGCTAATCTGTTATTTATTAACCGTTTCTTTAACTAAAGAACAATTACTAATTGCATTTCTAAATGGTTGAGCCCTTTAGATCGTTGACAAACGTACTGCATTGACATAGGTTAAGACATTGCCTAGAGGGATCACTTTATTGGCATCCATCCGCACCATTGTCTCGTTTTCATTTTCACAGCTTCTAAATAACGGACCTTCAGTTAGTCCCATCTTGGAGAGGTACTTCTCTAGACTACTCAGGTATCCTTAATGCTTCACTTGTTCTGATAGGTCAAATCGGCTACAAGGATACACTGGAATTTGCTTCGTGGCACCTTTTCGGGAAGCCTGCACAGCTGGTAGCTTCAATCCTTTCAAGTGGAGCAGACGCAACTAGTTTTCATACGAGAAGTTATAGATGCTAAAGAAGTAACTACTTTCAAAATTAATATCTCCTTTGCATATTTAAAGTTTTCAGGTCGATTGTTAGTTTTTTCTCGTTCTTATTTTGACAAAGGAAACTTCTCAAGACAAAGACAAAGAGCAGCACAATCTCATACGAAGTGTTGTTATGTAAATGGCATTACATGGTTGCTTCATTCAATTTGCAAGAAGCTGAACTACAAAGACTGAAAAGCAAATTTTATGGCGTTGATGCAGTTTTGCAGATACTTTAAAACATATCGGCATTGCTTAATATTTCTCCTTTGTGATGTAAAGGGAAATTACGTATTTCGAAGAAGGTGAGCCTCTAGGCAGTTTCGCAACTTGGAACACCATTCAAACCCATTTCCTTTTGACCCAACATTAAGTAAGTATTTAAACTTTAATTTATTAAATACGCTAAAATCGCGATCGGTACCTAGACATAGACCCGACATCGGCCCAGATAGTTTTCTTTCATATTAATCTTCTCGTTGGTAAGATATTGGGTACAATTCGATTTTCTGACCGATATCACCTTTGCAATATGCGCGTGCTCAACACATACGAGGCCGAGCGTGGCGACATTCATATCACGTTGAACATGCACTAACATGCATGTTCGTCATCATTTTGTTCGTTGTGAATGTTGTTCAATTATATATATATTTTGGTGAGCACCGGCTTGATCATTATGTATGGTATTATGTGCATTTTACAGTTTTATTAGTAACTGGTATTAGTTCCCAACGTTTCAAAAATAGCCAATATAAATGAGCCAATATAAAGATTGTTTATGATTATTGGGCCTAAGCGCTTACGCTAAGTTGGGTTAATTTAGTCCATGGATATCCGTACGATAACGTTTTGCCTTATCTATAAAGTTAGGAAGTATCGGACCAACTTTACTAAATGTTCTCATGTGGATGCCGATGCGATATAGGAAATAAAATTCGCGCCAACCAATTGGTTTTGCTTATGTGAATTATTATTATTATTGACTTATTAAGGTTTTGCAACAAAAATGTCGCATATAATGAAAATGATATCATGAACTAATTTAGATGTTAAAAAAATTCTTACTTACGGAAATTATGGCTAATAAATGAACTAAAAATTGATTGGGTGTTGGAAGATAATGTATCACTCTAACGGCGTGATCCATAATCATTAGTAGTCGTTGATTCCCGTTTTAATAACGAGAATTATTCATTAAAAAAGCTTTATGCTCCCAATAAATTTGTTAGAGGATATTTCTGCTAGTATAGAACAAAGTTAAATTATAACATAGTTTTACCAAAGCAAAATCGTATTTTCACTCAGACCATATCTTTTTACACCAGTTCTATTCGCAAGAGAATTTAAAACATAGAAACGAAGTTATTGGCCAATTGAAAGCGCTGTAGACTAAACGAACACGTACTGCACCGAACAAGTACCATTGGTATTCCGCACGCTGCACTGAGGCCATTTCGGACGACAAGAAACAATATTCTTTTATATTATATACAAGCGCACACTCGCCGAGCCCACATTGTGCGGTGGGGAAGGCGACTAGGCAGGACATGACCTGTAAATCTGAGCGATTTAAGAGTATTTCGAAGGAAAAGTTTTGGAAGAGCGGGGACACAAAGATCATTTTTCATAAACACACATGGAATTTTATATCGGGCTCGGATTTAGGGGATCGGACGAAATAAGCGAAATTCGTGGTCCGAGAAACAATTCCATCGTCCGATTCTTCGTCTTCGTCGTCGAAAACGTATTATTGGACGGGATGGCTGCACCGAACGAAATAGCATCGGACATTGGCACGTATAAAATATTTTTTTGATGTTGTATCGAATGCAATGTAATCGAAGAGGGTTTATGCGGAGTTGTTTTGTAACAAGTTTGACTTGATTCGATATTGAAACTTAGAATATATTTGACTAAATCAGTTGTACACTTAGGAGACTTGAATCGCAAAATGGTGGAGGTGTCGGTTGAAGAGATTGAACTATGATTATTATTATTCGTTAATTTCTTTAATTAACACTATCATTTATTTGAAACAGTCTTTGTGTTGTTACAAATAATACGAACATATTTAAATCATTGGCGCTGTAGACACAAAAGAAAGAACTGGATAAGATAATGATTAGCTTAAAAATTATCTTAAAAAGAATTAACATAGGCGTATGAAAACTCTGCACCACACAAGCTGTTTAATTGTCAATAGTTGTTGGGATAGAATGTGAAGGAATGAGGAAAATGTCGTTAACGCTTTCCCGGCCAATCTTTACTTCTTTCGTAGTCGATTTACCCTCTGCAGTTCACTATTTCGTATGTCCGTTAGCTTAAGGAGTGTGTCTGGTGTATCTGTGCTTCATCTTCGGTTATTAATCGACGCTGAATCTCCGCTTTATTTCGCGGTTTCAAGAGGTTTAAGAGCGCTAGAAATATACATTCAAATGCGTTTCTGCTCATTAATGAGCAAGCTAGGAATCCAACGAGCGGTCCGTTTCTTCATGCCTTTCATCCTTTCCTATTTCTTTTAGCCGTCGTCTAGCACCATTTGGTGAACTTTTCCGATGTTGTTCGTAGTAGTTGCAGTTTTTGGCCATCCCGAATGTTCATCGTCAACTAAGATGATTAAATTCAGCTGGACAAAATTTTTGCTAGCCCTACGAAAAATTGAAAGTCAATAAGGCTTTCAATTTCAAGAAAGCCATAAGTGACTACTAAGCAACAACTGAGGGTCTAACAGGCTCTTAATTATTAATAATGCAAAATACGTTAACATAATGACTTTTTCGCGTTTTAAATTATTCGCGTATGATCCATATATCGTTAGCAATAAGGAAATTCGCATTAGCATACTTCTGCCCGCATTTACATAAAATCACGTCATTATTCTGTGAAAGTAAAATAAGGTGAATATATGTAAAAATACGTATAATATATACAATATATGTAGTTGGTAATACCATCAAGATTGTATATGAATGCTTGCATGTGGCACTTGTATCAATAAAACTCTTTCGTGAATGAAATCAACTTTCGTAAATATAATAAGGATGCTATTTCGCAAAACAACTAACCAGTATGTTGCTCACTGTAAATGGCGCTATAACATTTTACAACCATGAACATGTTATATCGATAATGTTTATTTAAAATAAGCATCCTACGGTGATGTTCAAAAATTCCCGAAGTGACGTTATTGAAATGAACTTTACGTGAAAATTGTCCATTTTTTTTTTCATTTATCGACGCTTATAGATGGTAATATTATATTTCTCCAAATTAAACTTGACGTTTATCTATATCAGATTCACTCATTCGAAAGTTGGCAAAAATTTAGCTCACCACTGTACCCACTCACGGCAATAACTTACGCTTCCAAGTTCTCAACTACACAAGCAGGAAGTTCCACATATGTATGTGACGTTTATTTCGCATCTTACTCGTTGCATAATAAGGAAGGTGGAGGCAGGGGAGGGCGCAATATGACGAGATACATGCGGTAGATGTGTCTTACAGGCATGCATTACGAATGCGAAGTTGTTTTACGGCCGGCATATTTAAATTTAAAATGTTTATACGGCAGATGTCAAAACGCTTAACCTCTTAAACGGATGCTTTATCCAGGATGGTAATCCTTCGATGCGCCTTCCTAGAGACCACCAACGTACAACGATTGCATTGATCAAATCTCTGGCATAAATTTGGTTAATACGATTTTGCACGAGCCTGCCTCCGGGATTCCGTTTTTGATGTGAGCAATGTATAAAGAGATGAGAATATTTAATGTGAGCATGTTAGTTATTTCAAGCCTTGTCTCTATAGTAATATACTAATGAAGCCATTGGATTGAGATATTATCGATATTTAGCGTATAAGATAGAAGTTTTCTTTCGAAGCTGGATTACCGTCACTCTTTCACTGTTTTGTGTATAAAATGTCACTAATGAGTCTTAGAAATATAGCAAATGCGGAAGTAAGGCCGTTACAAAGGATAATATATTTTCCTTAAAACAAATCAAAACGGTGCATTATTTTTCATGCTATCTGGCGAATAATAATAAGAAAGCTTAAAAAGTAACTTTCACTACGACACGCACATCATATATGAATTCACTGTTATTGTCATCGCCCTCTTCTGCGTACTGATTGTACGACCAGCATCTACGCACGCATGCTTACTCCTGGACGTGGGGATGGGACTACTCTCCGGAAAAAAAAAGGACGTTTCGTCGTTGTTATAATTTTCCCTATCATCCTCTTTATGCTTTTTTATCTTTTCGGATAACTTTGATTTTTTTTCTATCTATATTTTTGATTCCATTTAATTGCTTTCTTCGTTACTTTGTATAACAACTGATTTTTATACGGAATTATCCTTAAACGATCGTTGCGTTACAACATTGTAGTAGTAGGTGAACATCTTTCAGTAGATATCGGGCAACTTCTATTAGCAAGATTCTTGAATATTTTCCAGGCAGGTTACTCAAAGATATTTCGTCGATATTGAGAGACTTCGGGATATTTGTGATAGATATTGACCAATTTGGCTGCCATGCCATGTCTAAAACATGAATGTAACTTCTGTTCATTAGAAAAGAACCCTCTGTTTACTGCCTAAAACACTTCGGCGTTCAGTTGCATATTTATTATTGCCAGTCTTCAGAATCATAATGAGAACCTTCGGCGTCTATGGTTTTGGACATTCTGGTATCATTCCAGGATTGTTCCAATCAATCAACTACATTAAAGGTAAATTAACAGAAAAATAGAAATATTTGATTATTTCGTAAGTATTAGAGCAAATAATTGGGAATTTCTAAATTACTCATCTTAGATTAAAAAAAAATAAATAAATAAACCTACATATCTTGCAAAATATGCGGTCTCTTGTTGACCATTGAACGAGTAAACCATCACTTGTAATTTTGAACACCGGGCTTCTTCATCTCGCTGCAAAATGCATAGATAGTCTTCAAAGTAATGGTGGATCATTTTGCCTCAAGGAGTCATTTCGGGACCATGTTCCCTAATTATAAACACAGAAAAGAAGGATGTACATATGTATTACACCACTAGAACACTCGCTTGAGTTAAACACCTCGCTCTACATTAAATCTTCAAGATTTTCTTCTTTTGCGAATCCTCAAATGCATCGCAATATATTCACACCCCAGATCAAAGCTAGGAAACAAAGAGAACATCTGGTAAACTGAAACATCACGCCCGAATAGAACGGACCTTGATGTATTTAGTATTAACTTGAAGGCGATGTAACGAATTGTGTTGTTATTTAGCCGCTTAGACAATTAAGAATTCCGAATAGATTTACCGGAGTTGCGGTCGCAATTTAACGCGCGAGTTTTTGGCCCGTACCCTACGCATTCACCTCCGTAATATGGTACAGTCGGAGAGCATAAGGTTCATTGTGGCAGTACATTTACATGCTGCGGCGCTATATTTAGTAGTTTTCGTGAAACAAGGCGAATTCCGACGCTGACAGTAACAAATGCGGAATGCTCGCTAACGGGCAGGTGACGGCCGAAATGTTTATTGTGACATCATTAGATTCGCGTGATTCTATGCTCTCGCATCGATTTCTGTCGTGTTTTGTTTTAGGGGAAAAAAAGCATATCTGAGCGGAAGAATGATTTTAATGAAAAGCTGACTTCAGCTTTGATATATACGAGGGAATTGTTGTTTTATTATACTATTCCGTGATGACATTTTAAACATTCAGATATTTGTATAATCGAAACGTTAAAGGCTGCTCGAGAATTCGGGCAAAGAACAATAGATTACCTTCATGAGATACCTAAAACGCAAGTCAAATCAGGCTTTTTTAATAAATTTACCTCGTCATTAATAATAATATTAATTCCGTGATGTACACTCGTTGTAATGAGACGTGGTTGCAGTACGTGTTTTCCGTATTCATTTTTCTCAAACTACTACTTCCTAAACTTATTTTGACATGGCTAAATGCAACCTTCGATATAAGCAAACCGCTTTTATTGATGAAGATATTATCGCTCAAAAATGTCAAAGAATTACCATCAACGGATGTGATAATGGATGAAATCAATGTAAAAATCGGCGAGAAACTAAGTACGTTCTAAGGGGAATTCCAAGATGTGTTGTGCGAGGTCGACTAACTCCAGATTGAATTGACGGAAGCAGACAACGGGATCGAACACCTCGAGCAATACTCATGCGGCAACAATTCGCGGATGTACAGCATCGAAGAAAAGCCCGATGAAGGCACTAAGAAAGTAATGAAATGAAATGAAATTGCGTTCAGTCAAATTAAAAATTAACGTCCAGCCGTCGGATGGCGATGTTTCCCACCTCCTGAAATCTAAGGAAAACGGTACCAGACCATTAATGGTTCGGTTTACGAATTGTATTCTTAAAAAATATTTTCATCTCTAAGATTAAACTGAAAGGAACCACAATTGTCGTTAAGAAGGATTTAATCCTTCAAGAAGTAATGTTACCGAAAGAGCGTGGCAGACACATAACATAGACACACACTATAAATTTATACTGGACGACAGGTGGAGTGATTTGCTTTAAGCTTTGTAGAGCGTTGTTAGCAGGATATCACCAATGGAAGATCTAAAGAAAATTTCAAGCCGTCAGACACGAATATCTGGTAAGAGCACTCGATAGGTACTTATATTAACCGCTTTGCAATAGTGTCTGTTACAGATTTTTTTATTTACTTTTATTTTTTTCTTTCTTTTTTATCATATACAGCAAAATACGCTCTGCAATTTTCTCTTTTATATATCTTATAAATTTCGGAAGAGAATAAGAACCTTTATGACCATTTCGATGCTTGCCATGGAATAGCAGTAATCGTATGAACCACCAATGATTCACTGCGTTTATCAGAGATCGTGTCCATCAGAAAATTAGAGATTTAAAAGTGGAAACGATGCGATAAAGACATAAAATCCACTAAATAACCGCTTCACGGCGCATTCCGTAATTGCGTTACGTGCGCTTTAACTGCACTAGTCGAAAGCATATGTTCTTCGTCCCGGTTAATGCGTTTTCGCTTTTTTTACTGCCCTCCAATTCGACATATCCTGCCTGTTCACACATTTCGGCCGTTTATAAATATCATAATATTCCGTTAAGGAAAGAGAAACATCGAACGCAAACAAACACGAATTTTAGCTTTATGTGTTGTTATTCTTACGCAGACGGCCAGAGACGTCGATACCTCTCTAAGCGGGATTATTTTCGGTTCGGTACGCGCGAAGCACGTGGCCGACGCGCGGTACCTATAAAATATCAAAACTATCTGTTTTTTTTTTTTTTATTTCGTTTTTCGGGCGGGCGGCTACAGCAATTGATGCGGCTCGTTCCGGAAGGCCATTAATTTACCCGGAAAGAGTGCATTAGGTGTAATAATCGGCGAATTTCTATTACGTCTCACGTCGACTGTAAATCCCGCGTAATAGTTTATTGTCGGACACGGATCCAACTAAGTATGATTTAAGGCCGGAGGAAACGTAATGTCTTATATGATGACGCGAGGCTGCGATAGAGGGCGCCTTTATTGCGGCTTATTTCCGTTGTATTTTCAGCTTATGAACTCTGCGAATCACAACGGAAAGATAGGCTTGTGCCGTTGAAAGTGGATGGACATATGTTTAGGCATGGATGTGTATTACAGTTTCTTGATATAGCTTTTATCAAGGAGCTAAACATTTGAATTAATCTTGTAAATATTTATTTACAATTTAAAGTTTTCGCGAAGACGGCATTAGTCATCAGAAATATCCTGATAACGCAATTGCACATGCGTCAAGAAATACTTTTAAAAATGTCAACCATGTTGGACGCTTAGTCGTTTAACTATCGTTAAGTTATTGCAATACAACAACCAAAAATAAAGCCAAGATGAACTTTGTTGGGCTGGGCGAAATCATTTAACCCGGTGAAATTTTGGGTAGAATTTACAGGTATTGAAGCTGAGATAGAGATGACTAGAGATGACAAAGGCAGGTGGAACTATTAATTTTTTGCAGCGACTAGATAGACTCGCGTCCATTCGCCTCACGAGAATGGGTTCGTGTTGCTTCCTGGTGATCATCAGAGTAGACAATACACGAGTCTGTCTAGTCTCTGCAATAAAGTAATAATATGATAACATCTGAAACTAAATGTTACTAGATGACACCAGAGGCTGTGAGTATCTCGAAAGGTGTTTAATAAATTATAATGAGGCTCTGTTTTTAATAATCAAATAAAATTGAAAATCGTGAGATCTATTTCTTTGCAAATTGGATATGTGTACGCGAGTTAATTTTTTATTTTTTGCTAAATATTTAATTTTTCGATACAATTCATATCCTACTCTTCAAATCCAACTCCCGAAGTTCTTCCTAATCTGGGAATCCTTGCGAATCCGGGTCCGGATGAGTCCAACTCCGTAGGTGATCTGATTTTTAATTATTCAATAAATTGTTCAAATGATTTTGTCAGGAGTTACAACGTACTGTTTATATAGGAGATCCCATCAGAGTAAATGAATTCAATTTAAACTTTTCTCGGGGAAATTTTGTAAAGATGTTGATGTCCAAAGAAAGTTGTTTATTTCATCAAAATTAGAGACCAAAGGTGATATGCCAAAGGATATAAAACAAAGAAAGATCTAAAAGGAATGATAAATACGATTTGAAAACCCAAAGCTAATGATTCTTAAGAATGACTTGATATATTACTTTAATTGAAATAAATTCAATTAAAGTCATAAAAAAATCGAAAGATGTAAAAAGAAAAAAATTAACAAAAAAAAACACTTAAATATGAGCAAATAATACGTAAGAAACTTAGAATTTGAGTCGATGATATTTCAAGGATAACGTTTCGTATAAGAACAAAATGCAAAATACTCTAATTTCACAAAGTTGGTTTTATTGGATATTATTATTTATTTTCATACAGGTTCGTACATTGATGCTGTACAATGCCGCCGAGCATTCTTAATGTAAAAGCGCACGTGTCTAGGGTATTCAACTTTAGTATGTGTACGTATAGCTTTTTTTAGGTCCAAGATTTGAAGGTTATCCTTTTAGACCTCTAGTTTCTTTGATATTTATTATTAAAGTTACTAATAGTGTTAGTATTGTTTTATTCATATTATTAAAACCGAAAATTTCTAATTTGCTTGAGTCCTCTTTTACTTCCTTTGTAACCCGGTCTGCATGTATGTGTATAGTAAATGTCGACGGAAAAAAAGGATAGACACAAAAAGAAACAATAACGAGATTAGCATGTACAATTGTTCACTGAACAACCGTCTTTGCATAAAATGATATGACAGATTTTAATTTCCTTTGTAGAATTTAAAAGCCGCCAACGCCCTCTGCCGCAGAGCCGTCCGTCACCCGGAAAATTCAAATGACATATTACGCCGTGTTCAACGGAGACAGACTAATCTAGGAATGCCATCCGCGCGTACACACAAACCGCATATGTATATAGGCGATGTGTATTTTGCGAAAGAACGTAAAGCTCTCCAGCTTTTCGAATCGGTCGCTGGATCGCCCTTAGTAATGAACGGCGGATAGATAGATAGATAGATGTAGTATTACTCATAATTACGGTAACTGGTTGAAAATGCGCGCCACTAGGAATTATAAAATTACTTCTGAAAGCTATGCATCAATATCAATTTCGAGCATTATATACGGGCTGTCCCAAAATCTTTTATAATCTGAGGTATTGTAGAAGTAACTTTCTGATGTTGCACCACATATGAAGTTATAATAAAGATAAAATAAAGTTATATAAAGAGATAAAAGGAAGCATCCGCAGTGGAACAGTTTTTAGAAAAATTTATTGCAAAACGTGTTACGAGCGTCAACTATAGATAGATGTACCAGTGGGTAGTTAGTAATTATTGTAGTAATAATTGTAATAAAGATTATAAAATTTGTTCAAAGTTAAAAAATAAAGCTTTCTTATGGTAGATAGATTACCCTAAATACAAGTGCAATCTAAGTCGATCGACGCGGTTCTATGTGTATTTTAGCTCTACCTTGTAATAGCTGTTGCCGCATAGTTCATTCCACAATATTTCCAAACGGCGAGCTAGACATTTCTTGGCGCCCACTAACGCTAAAAAATACTTAAGAAGTAGCGACATGAACCGGATACTGCTCCTCAAGACATCCTTCGAGCTGCTCTTGGATTGCTTACCACGAGATGGCGTGCACAAGAAGTGCTTTTGGAAACTGCACACGTAAACGATCCCCGGTGGCTAACAAAACACATAAGAAAAGGCCCAGAAGCAACAACTCTTACTTTCATTGCCTACACCTACTAAAACTAAGACTTTCAAAACTTTTCACTAGTTAATGAACAACGCTTTGCTATCTAGTTTGCTTTTTCTTAGCTTAGCTTAGTTTTTCTTAGATAAAACGCAGCGTTTTATAAACTACTCCCTTCTTTAAGATTTTCGGATGCCTCCCCGTCTTTATTTCGTAGTAATTATAAAAAATAAAACAACAATTATCCATAGTTATTATATTTTTTACTTTCAATGTAAATAAAAGTCGATTATTATTATGAATTAAACATATTCTGGAAGCAAGCTTTCAAAATATTATATTTAACGTCCAAAAATGACACAATTTAAGTGGCTTCATTTTGTCGCAGCAAAAAGTTTATTACCAACAATTTTATTCTAAGTTCCAATATCTTTCATAAGAAAATATAATATATTGGGTATTCTATTTAAGGAACTGTTATTTTTTCTCAAAAAGTGATTCTCAAATGTTTTCCCGATTTCACCATTGTTCTCAACAGACAAATGCTTTTATCTTCCTAATTTGAACGATGACCCAGCTCAAAAAATAAAGAAGTTACCAATAGTGCGCACTTATTTTAAATTATCCTGTATAAACCATTTTCCAAAATAAATGTTTACCTGGTTTTTAATTTTTCTTTTTTCGAAAATGGCTATCATATCAACCAAGTATATAACACCGAATTAATTTTAATATTACAATTGTTACTACAATAATACGTCCAATACCGTATATACGCATATACGATGCCGGCATAGTGGTACGTGTCAGACACTTGGTTGGGTTGCGCTACCATCGCGTTAGCGTGACAGGTCCCGTGGGTGAACAAATGCAGTGTCGGGAAATGCGCAGGTAATTTGATTTGCACATCTAACCCGGTTGCTTCCTCGGACAACCTCTACAACGCTACCTAATCATGTTGCGGCTATACGCGAGAATATCCAGTTTACTTATTTATAGATGTATGCAGAGGAAGGGTTGTAATTAATCAGTTTTACTTCGAACAATGTATTTACTTGAATGTATTCTGCGCGGTTACCTTTCTGGATCCAGTTATTGACTCCTACCATGAGAATTCCTAGAATTAGGTGCTTTATTAACCATGGAAAGGCACGAAGGCATTTGCAGGAAGTTGATTGAAGAGTTTAAGTCTTTTTACATTTAAACGCTTACGTATCTTTAAGCGCATTATCTAAATATTCAGTCCCATCTGGTGATTTTAAGTAAAATCTGGATTCATTCGAGAATATGTTGTTCCAAATAGTCCGTTTTCGTAATATTCTGCAAAAGCTAGTAGAGCTCTACGATGTTCCATAGACAGCTGTGGACTTTGCACTCGTCTTCTATGCATTAAATTAGCTTCAGCTAGTCGTCGGCGAACTGCTCATCTGCTTACACGTACATTTCTCGCTTCGTCCAGTCAATTTGCCGCCTTAACTAATGTAAGATGCCTATCCCTCAAAACTGAAGAAACCTCCTCCTGGTCTCTTAATTAATCATTTAAAAGCAGAACGCTTCTTTGGACTGCTGAACGATGCTGAACGACTGCTGATCTTGAACTAAAGCTACTGCCGTGGCTCTTCTAATTGTCTAATTTTTATCAAAAAATCTACAATAAACACTAACTACTATTAACAAAAGTATCGTTACTCGTTAATATAAAGCTAATGAAGTTGAAACAAATAATGGATCGAATTTTGTGCACCCCAATGTAGCTTTGACATTGTCTAGTTCTATTTCTACTCCATGTATTGAGGTACTCCACTGGTGTCACTTTATCAAGTCGTGCTTCCTCTCTTCCACTGATATGAGAACGTAACAAGATATAATTTATCTCGTTTATTTCATAGTTTGTATATAACATTCACCTCCATTCAAGCAGCGGCTTAAAATTGGTTTTAGTAACGTGGCAACTCAAATAATTTCTGATGTATAACAAAAATGGTTGGATTGGGAAAAGAACATTTACGTTTGTTATATAAAACTGCAATAAAATTGAATTAATTGTATTCAACTACATGAAGAGGTAACTATACTATTAGCTCAATCGTCTCAATTGTTTACTTAATTTTGACAAATAATACGTCATTAAGAAGAAGACTACCCGGACGTTTATCCGTTCACCGGAATCCGAAATCCCTCCCTGACGAACGTCGATATTCGTTAACAATGTAGAATCACCGGACGGACGGGATACGCACCGTTGAAAATTCGTACCTTCACCTCATTTGCGTCCACGCATCCACGGGTACGGTGGCGCAGGATAAACAGATGCGCGTTCGAAATGAATGACGCGGCCCTAACGTTCGCGGCTAAAAATACTCCCTTTCTGCCGTGAGAGAGCGCGGCGCAAGACCCGGCGTCGGAAACTACAAACACCGAACGGCAAACAAACAAACACAGAAAAGACCCCTACGGGGTGCAAGGAGGACGAGATGAAGTGGATCGAAATCGTCTTACGCGAGCTACGATACGATCGTGGACATAATAATGTAAATCGTGCTATCGCATTGAAGACTATTGGGGATTGGCAGAAATATGTGTAATGAACGGAGAAAAGCAAAAAAATACAGAGAAGGATCTGCCACAAGTGTGTTGACTCTAGTGAAAGAGACAAAGGCAACATAAGTGATCAAGCAATTGAATCACAATAGATCTGAGTAGGTTACAATTACAGTTGCCATCTCTAATCCCCAGAAAAATAAAATTTACACGTACATGCCAGATCCAAAGATATGAAATCACTATTAATAACTTACATATGAAGTTTAGCATACATATGTATGTTGCACGTTTCCTTAGACCTTCTTCTTAGACTAAAACTACGCTATTTATCGGTATTGCCTAAAATTGTCGCAAATGTCGTCGGATATTGTTAATTTTATACGCTTAATTACAACGGTGAAGCAAACAAAAATAAGAAATTTAATTTTCAGATCAAACCTATTTACATTATTGTTAGTTATCATTAATCATAAATTGTATTAGCTTATTCTTATTGTTTAACGAATTTGACAAAAACTAGAGAATCTAAACCAAGATAGAGCTAAGCAATACAAAGCATTCTATTCCACGTCCGTTCTTCAAACGCTTAGTTTTATAGAAAAACATAATGCAAGTTCTTAAAATATTGTCCACGACTATACATGTTATAACAATAATTGTAGTGGCTTCAGTTTTCGGATGAGGCGACTGCTTAAAGGAAAGCGGTACGAGTGAAATGTTTTGGAATAATGCAATTAGCTGCATTTTGGGGAACGCTTAAAACACCCTCCGTTAGAATTTTTGCGCTTGCCGCTCTGCTTTGGGTTGGGTTTTAGCAGATATTAACTTTGAGACATCCTTAGGGGCACGAACATCTATGACATCCCTACATCTAGGAATATTTATGTACACGAAAGCTCTTGAAGATGTTTTTAGGTACGCAAATTTATATCCTAGAAGTTAATTAGCTGACGATCATGGCCATACGCGTTAATGACATTGAGAGAGAGAGAGAGCGCCGTAGGTATATTTGATTCAAAGCTTGCTCCTAATTAAGCGCTAACGACGAAAAGATTACTACGATCTATTTATTTCGTTAATGTACGCATTTCGTACGTTAAATCTATAAGCATCGGGCATGGAGGAAAAGAGAAAGAAAAAACAACGTTAAACTGTAGCAATTACTACTCGCCTAGCCTGTATAACATGAAGGTGCTATTATTCAAATTAGCCTGCCAGTTTCTGGTGTAGAGATTACTTACTGGCGACGCCACGTGTTCGTGCTTTTCGCTCATATTTCAAATTTTGGCCCGCGTTAGTGCTGGCATCCGTTAGATTAATGGCTTCGTAAAAGATATTTCGCCGAAATTAATTATATTTTATTATATTTCGTTACTTATTCAGCAACTCCTATTAGCATTACCTATGTGCTTGCTTCAATTGTATCAGGTATTTCCATTCATGCGGCTGTTTCTTACTCTGGTATTTATTTGAAGATGCAAGATTGTTAATAAGCCTTGCATCTTCCACTATCACATCGATGGATATATTGTATAAAAAGAACTCTTCATTAATTATCGCAATTTTTAGAATATTGCATGTTTGGGGCTGCTTTGAAATAGAGTAATACTAAATTATTGTAAGAATTAGAGCGAAATTAATATTTCACACGAGTTCGACAAATGAACATCTCGTATTTTCAAAAACAAATGCGGAAGTATGGGTACAGCTTCGTGAAAATATCACAGACTAAAGAATGCATAGCTTCGCTCTACACTAATCCTTATTTCTGCGCGCTAGGCCGCTATATTGGTCCCAACAACGGCACCGTGGCCTAGTGGTAAGAGGGCCAGCAGGACTAGGCAGAGTTAAGCGCAGTGTGTTCGAGTCCCACTAAAATTGACAAATTTTCTTAGTGGGTCGGGTCACACTTTCGAGTCATCATTCGCAGTTGGGATACAATTAACTGCGCTTCACCCTTTATAGCGAGGAGGTGACAGTAACAAGGCAATTGAACATACTTTACACACACAACTTGCAAACTAAAAGGCTCCTGAGGTTATGGCAAGCTTGAAAAAAGTTTATAACCCCGTTGGGCCGCTACCGCACTTAAAAAAAATTCTAGCCATCTTAATTTTCTAAAACATTTTGCATCCTTTCCGCTAAAATCCTTCCAGTACATATTTTCTTCGTGTTTAAAAGAGACAAGAAATTTGCAACCAGTCTACAATGTGCTTGCTTTCGATATAATATGTTTAAGATATTTGGCAATTGGCTTTTTGTGGCATCTCATGGTGATACTTATGATATATACAAGTCTCAGTAAATTCATAGATTGATATTGTACGTCTTCGTTCCATTCTAGAAACTTTGTGGGAAACTAACGATGCAGTTAATGCAGCTTCAAGTTTCATTAGATCACAAAATTTACAAAGTGCTCTTGTGGCCCCCGCACACGTACATTTCCACTATGTAATTACATGCTACCTGAATTCCAATAAAAACACAATCTGGATACAATTAATACATATGCTACCAAAATTAATCGTTATAGTGTTCAGAACTAGACAACTTAGCAAATATTCATCGTAGTTGTGCATCCACAGACACCAGAAATTTCATAACCGCTGATATGTAGCGATTGCATGCAGATGTTGGGATGCAAGCAGACGTTAAACTTATACCTACATACGACAATTCGCGAAGAGAAGGCAATCTTTGCAAATTCCGCACCGCATATCGTTCCAAGTAAGAATGTTTCATATCCGGAACGATCCGGGGATGCGCTTATACATTCCGCTGTGTCCGCATAGCGTTCAGATTAATTTTATTCCGGCAGCAACGTGGAACACGTTCGTACAACCGGATGATCTCTTAACGAATGAATCCCTAAACCCAGCGAAAAGACGATGGCAGCGAACCAAGTAACGTTCGGCCTTTCTAATTGGGAGAAAGGTACGTGACCGATCCAAGGATACCAGGGGAGAACTGCGAAACAGCATCCCGCCAGTCCCCCCCTAAAGTTAATATCGGGTAACAACTTTTTCTGTTAGGTTTTTCGTATTGTGTCGGGCCACGGTTGGTTATTAAATATATGTGAGGCTATCAAAAGTTTACCAGAGCTCCGTGGAAAAGATGGGGAAGGTATTGATTAATTTGTTACGTTATTAGTGGATCAATGCGTCTCGACCACGATCTCCCGATAAATAAGAAGATGGAAGAAACTGATGAAAATTTGCTCGGAAATTGAGAAGATTTTTTTTTTAGGTTAGGAAGTTTTCGCAATCTACGGAAGTTAATTTTACTTCTTTCGTAAAGTTGTTTATCATTCTGATGAGGAAATTTTCCTCGGTTCGTTATTTAACATTGCTTCGGTTTGAATATAATTCATGCTTATATTATCCGAAGGTTTGAAACTAGTATATTTCAAAATTATATGATTCTTTACACGGCTTTCAAAATTGAGTCGTCGCTTTGGTTAGATTAAAGGATTATTTATGTAAAAGTTTTTAGATTTGGAGTAGGACCAACCTTAGCGATTTTAAAATAAGGACACTAATTATTATTGGAAAAGTTTTCGAAGAATATATAAATGTTATTGGTTCAACCTTCCGCAGGTCCTCGAAGTATCGATGAGTTAATTCTAAGATCTTTCCAAATTTCTAGAAGTGACGTTCGTATAAATGCTTCCGCCTGATTTTATCCTGATGCGCTTTTCCAGTAGGACGCCTTTTCTTCCTACATTTTCAAAATTTCGTATTTCAAATGGCTTTTCATACACCTCCATACACCAAGACGTATTCACTGCTTCTTCCAATTAGTTCGTCAGCCCCATTTCCATGAGTTAGAAATCACCACAGAAAGAGCGGCTTTTACATTTCTTCTGAGATTAATTTGGTAATGGGAAATTTATAAATCCGTTTGGTGGTATAATAGTCACAAAGGCAGCTGATATCCTCGTGCATAATTTTTTAACTCTACAAAAACTATGCCAAAATTATTAAGTGCTGTGAAGGTAAAACTAACTCTTAAAGCAAAGATCCGTTCGTAAGCACTTTAATAAATGAAAGTAACGTTCTACTGTTTTCCGAAATAAATTAGTTCAACCAAGAATGACCGGTGGAGAATACTAGTTCTAAATATGTATCCTTTATTTAGACTTTTTAGGTTATTTAGACAGAGAAAGTGTTCCAAGTTAGCTTCCTCATGATTGCTAGGCGGAATAGTATTGACGATTACGACAAGCGTAGTGTTGTTCGTATGTAACAAGAAGTATTTGTATTATTCTCCCAACATAATTTCCATAGACCTGACAAGGTCGCCTGATGCACGCCCTAGAGAGCCACAAGACATTTTAAATGGTTTTCTTTTATTACATCAGCGGTGTCAATTGACTTAATTGATTCAGTAATCTATTGACAGAGACAAAAAAATAATCGGGAAGCTAAATAAAACTTTCAACAATGACAACTTTAATAATGATAGCAAGGGCTATGGCGTAATATGATAAACAACACATAAGTATCGGCACCTCCGCACCAATATTATTGGAACTCAATTCGCGATCAGCACATCAAATACCGGAAATTATATAAATTGGCAAGAAATAAATATAAATTCGATTTTTATTTTCTAAATGAAAATTTTTTTCATAAATTCCATTTATGAAAAAATGAAAGAAAGTGTATAATTTAACTTTAATTAATCAGCTTTATATGTGATCTTGCAATTCTTGTACGAGGATCAGTCAATAGATCGAGTACAAAATTCAAATCGTAAACTGTGCGGACAGAAAGATAAAAACAGGGTCACATCGCGGGTTGTTGAGAACTTAAAACGCAACCCAACATTTAGACTGCGAAGACCCACAAAGAAATAGACAACAAAACTACACAACGAGATTGTTAAACAGAAAATCTCATCTCATACGTGTCCTTTTCACAAACTAGAAGCATTTCATGTACGTAGGTACCTGTGAACGCAATTATAAAACACAACAAACTCCAGATTACATCCTAATTTTATAAAAGCAAAACGTATTTGAACATTGGTAAATTTCCCCGCTATCCTTTATAAACGCTAAGGCGGCTGCCGCCAGATGCCGCTGTAAGCGATTATTACGTTTTTGGGAAGAGCGAGGCCGGATGGATGTCGCCGAAAACAAAATATAAATTGAAAACAGAGATTGCGAGATTGAGGAGACAATATACGCTCAAGTGAAGACTTGCCTCAATTACTATAGTCTTAATAATAAAGGAATCCCGGCCGAACAAAGGCGGACTCGACGGGATTACGTCTTCCTTAGGCTTTACTCTACAGAATACCGAATTAGCTGCTCTCGCCTTCGTCTGATCCAGAGAAGGAGATGATGCCACCACCGCTACCGCCATCGCGAGGGTTGTATTTAAATTAGCGCTCAAGAAAGCGACTAAAGTGATAAACTGCCAAATTAATAGATTATTTACTCCGAGTCTGTATCAAACGCAGGAGTTAACAAAGCAAGTAGATTAAATTTATGGAGACGCAGTACTGCTAATGTAGCGTTTGTTTTATTCGTAAACGCAGACGCGTGTTATTCCAGCTTGAAAACAGCAAAACTACAATAGTTGTTCAGCGTGTGAAATATTCTCAACATTTCAGGCGCCGGGGTAATTTTAAAGTTCAATTTTCTTTAAAGAAAGACTATAAAGATTTATACTTTGTAAATAATTGAAATCTTAGTTAGTTCGTTAGTTCCCTTTTTATTTAGCGAAATGTCATATTTTTGCCTAACATTTCCATTTGCGGTGCATGATACATTTAGGATTGGTGATAATTAATTCCTCTTTAAATTATTTCTAAAAACAATAAATTAGCAAAGCCAGTATGTTATTTTAAAGTTGCTTTTACTCCATCTTGTATCGCTGTTTGCCTCACATTATAAATGCTTAACAAATGTTAAGTTACTAAAATATTTTTCAGGCTTCGAAAAATGCAGCAAAGGGAACTAATCTTTAACAAGAGGATTTCATAGAGAATTCTCCAGTTAAGTAGCTTATCAAATTATACACATACAACTTAGTATTGACCCGACTTTGCTAATTTAAATCTTAGTAAAATTCGTGAGTTGTATGTAACTAATAAGGATGAAATCTAATGCACATGTCCTTAAAGTTGTTAACAAGTTGATGAGCTAAAAACGAATAATAGATCGCATCCAATATAGTTACATTTGTTGAATAGATTGCAGTCGTTCACCATAGAGAATAATAAAGTTATCTGCAATATTGAGAGGAAGATCGTTTATAAAGGGTAAAGGAATATATTGCAAAGAGAATATTAGTCCGAAGGATTATATTTAATTCCTTAACCTGTAAAAATGTGTAAAAAATAAAATAAAACAGCTTTTTTAATATTATTCAACTCTTAAATATATTTTTACGTATGTTCTTTTTGATGATGTTTCTCAAACAATCTTATATTACTCCTAAAACAAAATTATTTTATCGTCAAAAGTTTCCAAGCGAACCTCGAGCTATCATACATACTTAATACATAAATCCATTATTCGTATCTTTTCCAATTTCTCACGCTGACGAGTCGCTAAAGCCCTCGCGAGACGAAAGATCTAAATTTAAAAACACTATACGACGGACCATTTAGCCGCGATATCGCCGGTTAACGTTGAGCGATGGCTCGCGTAAAGCGTAAACATAGAACAGAGGGCAGCATGCCTGCCGGAGAGAAGACTTTTCGCGACCGAAAGCCACCAGCCGAGCTCCCAAGTCGACTTATATTCATATACCGGGACACCATCGACCGACGTGCTGAAATATTCTGACAGCTGTTTGCATGGCAAACATATGGCCCCGGATAGCGTCGTATTAGAAGTGTATATCTCTCGCACATTTGCGGGCGAACCGTCTTCCAGACGCCATTCAGCAATGTACGCGCTGTAAGTGGATGGCTGCCTTTTAAAAACCAATAAATATAAGTGCCAAAAGTACGCCGCTTACCGTTTATTTACAGTTAGTTTTACTCATCCGGCACCTCTGCCTTGTGGCCGCAGTTAAGAATAAATCTAGTCGGACGAATGTAAACACGGGCGTGTTGACAGCTAATAGATAGTAATACAAAGTTTAAGATATTGTTACGAATTTGTCTCTGCGCGGTAAATTGCTGTCGGAAAGGGTTTACGATAGATAACATCGCAATAAGGTTAATATGTTTATTTGACTACATCCGAGAATGCAGAAGATGAAGGCCGTAAATCGTTTGATGGGATTGAAAAACTGTAGATCGATTGACCCTTAGACCATGATTAATGTGACGTTCGATTAATAAAAGTTCCGTTAATTTAGCAAATTACTTTAATTCTGTCTAACCGTTACAGTTCCGAAATTGTAAGTGATGGTACATTTATACTATGAAATTTATTATGGATGATAGGGATTAATTACGAAATTAAGACGAACTTGCTAGTATGAAGAACGAAATATTCAGGATAATTTTAAGACGAGAAGACAAATTGCAGGACAGCAAAAAATGTTAACTTCAAATCAGAAAAGGACATTCGACAATACTCGATATACTAACAGAGTTGGGTATTTCTCACGTAGAATGGCCATCACTAATTTAGTCGTTTCATGAATGGTTCTATTATAATCATACTCGTTATTTAGTGTATATTTAACAATGACTGAACGTTATTCACCAATCTATGAATAATCTTTAGTCGCTAGAGATACTATTCCTCCACCTTGATTAACGGTTATTCCTTATTCATTAATCATGACTAACCATTATTCATGAACGAATTATTCACGAATACCGGTTTGTGAATAATCATGACTAATTGATTTGGTGAATTATCGTTAATGATTATTGACTAATTTAATTAATTAGTGAATAATGCTTAATCGTAACTGACGATTGATAAATAACGGTTAGTCATGCGTAGTTACTCGTCGTACGTAGGTCTTGAATAGTAGTCAATCATAGCTAACACATTAATATATTATTTATTATTCATAAGTCTCCATAATCATCATGACTAATAACTAAATTCATTAACTAGTCATTAGTCATGATGATTATGACAAAGTTTTTAATTAAAGTTTCGATGTTTAACCATAATCATTAAGCATGGCGATGAATAATGTTTGCTCATTTTTGCACACTAACAGTAGAGCCTTTGATAATCGCAGATATGCAAAAGTAAACATGTTATATCTAGCAAAAGGATTCGATTCTATCAGTTAGGATATTCTAAATGAGAAGTTCAAGTATTACGTAATAGAGGAAGCTCCTAGAACCTTCCTTTACGTTGCTGGCAGGATGAAGCTAACAGAATGGAGTATTGACAATGAATATTAAATTTGACGTACCAGACGTACCATTCTTGGTATATACAAACGATTTTCCAATCAGCATGAATGGTACAGAGATCTGCATGTACTCAGACCATTCTTCTACGAGATCCTGATCTCGATGATCAGCGACAGAAATCCAAGGGTGCCATTACTGATGCCCAAAATTGTTTCTTTGCAAGTAAATTGAAAATCAAAGGTTAATTAAAATATCAAAAACTGAGAGCGGTAATCTCACTGTAATGAATGTTTATGAGTTCCAAGAACCAAGTGGTCAAGTTAATCTAGAAAAAGATAGTGATATTGACTAGAACATTTCAATAGCTACTAATATTATTGATATAAAGATTACTCATTTTAAGCTGGACGATCCGGAGATATTCTTTATTCTGTCCAGTAATGCAAGTATTTAAAAAGTGGATGTTATCATTTGTAAATGTAATTGAAAAATAAGAAGCAAAGCTCTTGTCTCTACTCCGAACACTACTTTTGAATCATTTTCATGTAACTAATAATGCTTTTTTTACTTAAATTAAGAATTTGTAAATAGAGGAAGCTTCCGTACAAATATCGGGAAATAATACGTGTATTACGTCAGTAAGGTCCTAACGAAGCGTCGCTGCTTGCATTAAATTCTATTTACTGACGATATATATGATCTAATGGAGTTGTGTTTAAGATGGCATATTGTGGATATAAAAATTATGGAAAAATAGCATAAAATAAAAGTTGATCTCTAATTCCTAGTTTTCTTCCTTTGAAACTGGGGATACGTTAACAACTTTCCATACTATTAGTATTATACAGCTTTTTCAAATCGAATTAAAAAGGTAACATGAAGGATTAAGAAGAACTTGAGAACGATCACTGATAATGAAGCTAGCAAGTCAGTGGTCAGCAATTGTAGCATGATTTTGCATGTTACAATAACCATCCTCGAATTGCAAATGCTCCACTTTACTTTTAATTAATATACTTACATATTTATTCTATAGGCAATGCTAATTAATATTAACCAAGTTAACGCCGCAGAATTGACTGCTTGATAAATACGAAACAAGTTAAGCTTTTCGGCAAACAAATTGTACCTCATCGCATCCAGAACCTTGAAATTACGCGGTAATCCATTTTATTTTCCGTTAGCCTACCGCAATATCCGCGTTAACACCGTAAAAAAAAATCCTACGCCGAACATCATTCAGCGGCTCCCTCTTACCAGCTCGCTCGACTATATAATTATCGTTACGACGAAGACAAATTCGCGTATTTCAGCCGTCCAATTCCGAACGTTTAAAAAAAAAAACAAGAGAACAGGAAAAATATTCTCAACGTACATAACTGAAAATAATGGAAATAATTTGGAGGAGACGGTATCCGTACGAGTTCGGCAAACACCTGCACGTATAGCAGTAAATAAAAATAATCCTCGGGACGAGTAATTGTCTTATTACTCTTCGAAATGTGAATTATGTCAGTAATTAACATGCATACATGGAACGAAACGTATTGAGGATGTGATGAGATATGGAGAGCTCAAAGACGAGTACGGTACCGTACGGTAAGTCGGTTTTTATACGCCGAAGGCGGCGTAGCAATTATATGCGCCAATTTATGCGGTCCTGTCAGCATAATTCTTTGATCCTGTTTTGCTTCTCTTTTGCATTTCTTTTTTCTGACGTCGCAATTTATTTTGGGCAGGGAAACGGAATGAAAACATAATGATCTCTCGGAACTTCTCTTGTTATTCTGGATTAAGTACCGAAGGATTAACGTTACAATACATCGATACCAGGAGAATCAAAGAATCCCAGCAGTAATTAAAAAATTACGTGTATTGCATGAATCCATTGAATTTAAGAGATATTTAAACCTAATTTAATTAACTAAATAATTTAAATAAATAATAAACTAGGACCTTCAATGTATACCAGCAAACAAATCGTAAATTGTGCAGACGTGGCGATGAACATTCTTATACACGAAGATAGCAGCTATTGTGAAGCTCGTAAGACGTGGTGCAAATCCAAACAATTTAGCATATTCGCTGCCGAGTTCAGATAGACGACTACTGTATCTCACGGAATACTTGGATTTATAGAATGGTTCCGGTACTGGGAGATTGCAGGACTTGAAGGACCGGGTACATACTACCGCATAGCCCTTCCTATCATTCCAGGCGCTATGTTTTGGGTACATCTAAAGGAAAAGGATAAATAAATCTGCATTTATTTATGTTATATCTCGTAAAAATCATGCTAAGCCTTAATACAAATAAAATGGACAAATTTACAGCCTTAACTTTCAAATCTTTGCACCACATACATCAATCGTTATTGAAGACGTTACTTGATGAATATCGTGACGTCTATGTTGCTCATGGTTTACCCCAAGGAAAGTCCAAGAATTACTGCGATGCCTTAGTACAATATGAATTTTTTCCAATACATATTTTTGGGGAGGGAGACTGAGTAAGCAATCAACAAAATTCACTAAAGTATCCAACATTTAGGTAAGTTCTTTTTTATTTTCTGACGTAATATTTCTTATAATAAAAAAAAGTCAGCTCATAATGATCTCACATTTTGTTTAGAATAGCTGCGAAAATTCATATTTGAGCATACCCATCTAATATGTAGAGCCTTCTCTTATCAATCAAACATAGCCTTTCCTTAAAAGCACTAAAGTCAGTATTAATAAGAAGAATAAATAAAGTAAATGTTTTCGACCAAACTAAAATATCTTCACTCAAATATTTCGTTATAATTTACAATTCGAATTTCACGCTAGACTTTGAAGAGCACAATTCATAGAACCTTTTCAATATCTCTACCTCCTACTTCTCTCGAACGTCGATAGGAAGTTCTTCATTATGCACCGAAGGTAACCAATCCTGCTTTCAGTAATATTTCAACGTTGCCACCACCGTCTCAGCCATCGCTGCACCTATAGCAGCAGCGATGTTCAATAATGTCAAAGCCACTTTCCAAATTTAACATTTATAATGTAGCGGCGCATAATGGATATTTCTTGTCGCAGAAATGGTCCCATGAATTACAAATTCGTCCGTGTAAATTATTGATGTCATTTGCATTTGTTCCCTCTCCCTTTGCCCGTCTCGCAAACCGTCGTGCGCTCTTCTGTATTTATATCCCGCGAAATACCTGTCCAATATGCATTATTTGGGAAAAATACTTTGGTGAAGTTACGCAGATTTCATCATTTTCAGCAATAATTAAGTCAGTGCTTTGGCAATGTTTTGTATTATTTAAACTTAATTTAATTCAATAAAAATAAGTAAATTTTTACTTATTTTTGTTGAATTAAATTAATATTAAATAATTAAATTGACCCGAAAAATTGTTTCCTCCTCTTGAAGAGGAGAAAGGGCTTTATGAAGGCATGGACAGACTGAATTTAATATCTGTGGTTCAATTAAGAGAAGAGGTTCCAAAATTTGGATCATGATGTGATATTTTCCATAAACATATGACTCAAAAGAGATATTTTTCAACAAGATTTTATTGTCAACCACTTATTTTTCTCTCTTTAAAATATGTACTTTAACTATTCAGAGTGTTAAAATTGACTAACGCCTCCTTCAGTAACGCGGCACCTCAAATATATTACACGCCGCATTAAGTACATGCATAAATCAAAAACACTTATGTATAAATATTGCTACAATGTGTAAAAATAAGTACCGAAGCTACGGGGTCGCAACCAACGAAGAGAATACGATTCCTTTTCGAAATAATAATAAAGAGCCACATATGTTACGTTGAGACGCAACCTATTTACTTTGTCGTCCTTCGTTAGAAACAGATCTATAAGTCGTAAAAGGTTATGGACCACAAATGTGTCATAATATTTATGGATACTTTAATTGACAGTAATTTATGACCCACTAAATAAGAGGACCTTCGAAGCATGGCTGCGGCTAAGGAAAAAAACTAACGCTTTTAGCGGAAAAATAAAAATATGGGTTAATGTCAAAGTGATGTTGAGCGTGAACAATGGCGACCATGCGGATGTAGTAAATATGGTTTGAATGTGATGAGTTCAGTGACTCCTTTGACGCGAACGCTTGTGTCACTTAGTTGCAAAAAAAAATTATAACTAGTCATTTTTCGAAGCTATTAAATGAAAACTAGGTCGAAAGGTTTTATGTACTAGATGTCTGTATTTGTTTATCAGTTCATAAAGTAAGTGGATATTTTCTACCATTTAGTTTTGCAAAATGCTATAGCAAAATTTATTATATCAGGCAATCTTTATTGCACTCTGTTATAGTTAGTCAAATATTGTTGATACGTAATAATATTTGCTAGAAAAAATGTGAAAAAGGGTGAAAAGCTCTGAAAAGCTTCAAGCCTTTTATTTTCTTCGAAAATGTTCCATAAATCTTTCTTCTTTTCTGCAATGATGACAATATCATCAACAAGAGCTCCTCCCGATATGTCTACTTTTTTTATATATCTCTGTACCCTACGTTCTTCTAAATCAGCCTAAATATACCTATTTGCAAAGTCTACCGTTTTTTCAGCTATTTGTTTCAGTGTAAATATATAATCTTGTATACTTCTTCTTTTTTATTGATGGCGCCTTCTTTATTGATGGTTTAATTTTTGGGTCCAAAATTTGTTCATATATTTTCACTATATGTTGTACCATACCCTACTGTATAATTCTACAAGGATTTTCAATTCATTTTCACCAATGTTGTTTTGTTAACTTGTTATTTCCTGGTACTTTTCCATTTTTAGCGCACGTCTTATGCGTATATCTTCTGTCATTTCATCTTACGTTTCATCTCAGTAGTTCCTAGAAATATTGTTCACTATGTCTTCATTATTTATCGACCTTGTATTACCTTTAGCTTTTTACTTTCTCGAAAAATCTCAAATTCTTTCCATTTGTCTTTTCTTGCTACTCTATACAGCGTTCATAGTTTTCTATTCTTCTATTACTTAATCGAAGTCTCCGGGTATCAATTTCCTTTGCGTTTCTTCCATTATTGTTGATGGAAAATTTGGCTTTATTCTATGCTGTATCATCTTCGTTAGGTCCCATAGACAACTACATGTAATACTTTTCTTTCCTTTTATCATTGATGAGATTAATAGAGTGTATTTCTTCCGATTATCCTTTACATTTAGATACCTGGTTGTCTAGTCTTCTATATAGAATGCATCTAATTTCTTCAGCTGCTCTAGTATGCTCGTTTACTCCGCTGTCCTTTCCTCTTTATTTCTATAATAACCAATAATTCTAACTTTAGCTCTTCCAATTCTTCTTCTAATTTCCTTTGCTTTCTTGCTATGCGTTTAATGTTCCATGTACTAATATTCCATGTGCATTTCATCCTATCTCGGCTCTCACGGCGATAGTGACGAGCTTCAATTTAAACACTTTTATACTTCACTGAAACCACTATTTAGGCTTTGGTTAACGCCCTTGCTTCGTATTTTGTAGGATGGCGCAGGGTCACGCAATTTCTTCTATACTTCGTGGATGCTTTGTCTTCTTCGGCGAGACAAAGAAGGATTAATTAAATTATACTCATCTTCCTGAGCAGTTGGATTTTTATAAAACCATGCGCCGACGCCCAAACCCGAGCCATATGTACTATCGTCTTCGCTGCTTTTCCTTTCTAAGCTTGGGTGGGAGATATCTTATCTCCGATAGCGTCATCTTGCACCAATCACACTGCGTACAGAGTAACATATGGAAAAAAATGACAATACTTTTTCCTGAGTTTCGCCTAATTCTCACGTATAAAATGTTTAAAAAGAAAATAATGTTTAAGCATGGGCATCTCGTTGCAAAGTTTCGCAACTGGAGAAGTGCGACTCTTAAATGTATGCATACCTCATGATATTTGGTCTACCATCGCCTCATCCCAATTACATACAATTGATTTGATTAGGTACATATTTTCTTTGCTAAGACTAATTACCGTAAATAAACTTACACTGCTGTTTACCTAAATCGCGGCAAGGTAAATACTCTATCCACCGACGCAATGCGACACGGGAGGACATGCAAGCATGCCCAGGCTCATCCACATTTCGAGCGGTACATGAAACACGTGTTCATCTAAAGCAAGCCGCGTCAGCCGCAAACCATCAGGAAGATATTAATGTATCGTTTACCACCCTTGTGTTTTCGCGCTGTTCGTATTCCAAATGAAACGTTGCAATTTTGCCGCGTGTAAATATCGATTACAAACAGTTATTCATGACGTATTCAATAAACATGACAAAGATAAGAAGGAATATTCTGTGATTTTCGACTAACTATTAGTATCTATTCTAAAAATAGGTTACCTGCCCTTTTTTCTGAATGCGGGCGTTTGATGTAAACGGAATGCTTTGTTACATGTGATGTCGGATATATTGACATTGTAAATAATCAGTCAGCTGTTTGCGGTTCGTTTAGCAATCAGCTGGTCGAGTAATTATTAAAATGGAGAAGAAACGTCACAAAACAAAAAGCTGATATGGCTTTAAAAATAAGCATCAAATAAAATACTTCTTTGTTTTATTTTGGAGGAAACCAAATAACGAGGAACGCCATAATTTTCATGTTCTTTTTTTCTGTTTATCAAAAATGGTGCTTCACGACAGATTTGGACAATCTTCCAGATTTAAAAATTGGAGTTTCACTGCATTATCTGGAATTAAAAATATTTTCTTGCAGAATATTCTTAGAAACCATTGAACACCAAGATAATCCTAAACTGAAATGGAATTATGCGTAAGTTAAATCGAAACGAATAAATCTGCTTTACCAGAAAGAAAGCGTTTCCGATTACACACAAAGAAGAATTAATATTCCAGAGAACGTAATCAATATGCAGATAATTATTCATCCTGGCGGTATCTTTGATATATTTCTTTATGATAGATTCCTGTTTCGTTTACGTAATAATATACATACGCGTTGTTGAGATCAGAAACGTTTATCTATTAATATTAAAAACGTGAGTAATTTATTTCAAAATTTCTAAGAAATACAAGACAATAGACTGTTTGACGTTAATCAATCAAACCAAACGTCTTTTGACGGCAAAACCCAAATGTAGAAATTAATCTTCTATCTAAAAGAAAATTACAATACCTTCGAGATTAACCCTACCGCGTAGGAATCCAACAGCGCAGTAATAATATTATGTTACTCGAATGGTCCCCCAATTCAATAGATATGTATTGACACATGGATAGGTTCGTACATCTAACGCATTAAGTCATCCTCTAACGGATATCCACGTAAATAGGAGGTTGATCAAATACAATGGAGATATTGATGTAATTGCCCTTAGCGCGCCGTTGTACTTCGTAGTCGTTGTAGTAATAGTTTTGCGTTACCTAATACGTCGTGTGCGTACAACCCTTAGTATCATTTGAGGAATTTCCTTGTAATGCGATGTAACAGTTTACTAATGTACATACTAGAGCTGCTTGTTCTATAGAAGAAAAAGGAAAAAGGGGAAACGTTTACTAACTAAAGAAAAATTGGTTAAATTAGTCGTTAAATATTGAGTCGCGGTTGAGTATACTTATAGCAACAATTGTTTGCTGATGTCTGAGTTGCTTGAGCAAACGGGATCAACGGGATGTATTGTACGAGATTGTAAAGAAAGTTGCTATCAACATGTATCAAAGTTCCTTAAAAAGTTACGCGCGTGCAAGCAATTTAATAAGGTTGTTGTTTCAACCGGCTATCCAAGTTTTCAAGTCGTGTGGTGACAAGCATAAACAAAATTTCATATATTTTTTGGAAATATTTGTTTTCCAGCACTGTATTGCCATAACATAACATATCCAATTGCGTAACACAGTATATTTAAATTGTCGTGTAGATGATAGACAATATTTTCGAAACAACCATTATTCAAAGCAACTTAACCAATATTTCAACTCATGAATCAATTGGTATTAATAACAATCATACATACACTCCACCAAAAAAGTATCGCATAATTTAGTTTTGAATCATAAAAGTATCGCATAATCTTTATTTGTAGCATAAAGTTGTAAATATACTTTAATGCACTCTAAGATATAATTTCTATGATTGTTTAAATAAAATACAGCCCAAATAAAAACAAGAACTCATACTTGAAATTTTTATTAAAACAAGAAATTATAATTTTGGAAAGGAAAATGTCATAACAGTAGCTTTTAATACTGAGTATTGCCACCTCTGGCTCTTACGACCGCTCGCATACGGTTCGGCAGAGATTCGATTAACCTCCGTATATAAGCCTGATCCAAATTCTCCCACTCGTCACGGAGAGCATTTTCTAGTCCATGCAGGTCCGCTGGGGCAACATTTTGGGTTCATGTCCGGACTTACCGCAGGCCAATCTAAAACTGGAATACCAACATCGTTAAGGTATTCCTGGACGATTATTGCAACATGCGGTCGTGCATTATCGTGCATTAACATGAATTCGTTTCCTATAATTGGCGCATATGGTACTACATGTTCTTCTAAAATGTCCGTTATATACCTGTGGGCAGTCAGTGTACCTCTGTCTACTGGTACTAACTCTGTACGACCTGTTAAACAGATGCCTCCCCAAACCATAATAGAGCCACCAGCGAAATTAGGTCTAGGTCTGATATTACACTGCGAATAGCGCTCACCGTCTCGTCTGTACACTGAGATACGCCTATCCGAGGTGTAAAGACCAAATCTTGACTCATCTGTGAAGAGTATATTGGCCCAGTCGTTAATGTTCCAATTTACAAGTTCTCTGGCAAACTTTAAGCGGGCCACTCGGTGGTTCCTAGTGAGACGAGGGGCTGTTACAGTTACTCTAGCTCTTAATCCACTCTGTCGTAACCTATTCCGAATAGTTTGAGTACTCATACGAGTATTTCTGACTCTAGCCAAGTCGTTCTGCAATTGTCTCGCAGTTACATGTCTTCGACGTAATGCTTGTAGTAGTAAATAGCGGTCATCTTGGCGAGTAGAACATCTTGGACGACCTGGTACATATCTTCTACTGTAACTGCCTGTTTCCCTATATCTGGCTACGGCTCTAGAAACACTTGACCGATCGATGTTCATCAAATTAGCAACGTATGCTTGAGATCGTCCATCTTCGATTAAAGCAACTATAGCAGCCACTTGTTCTGAAGTTAAATTGCTCATTTTAGTTTTAAAAGCGTCGGTACAGAACTCTGACTTCGCACTTTAAAATTTGTCCGTATAGGAAGACTTTCAATAAACAACTGAACAAACCTTACACATATGCATTTTTCTAAATGTGTTCTTTTAGAAAAAAAAAAAGGTAAAGAAGCTATGTTCCATGATTTTGTTAGTGTTTTTATAGTTTACATACACGAGGCAAACTGTTTGTGAACGTATAAAAGTATCTTGGTTTATAAATGTCCTTTTTTAGTTTATGCGATACTTTTTTGGCGGAGTGTAGATAAAAATATCTCGGAGTAAAAGGCGACGGTGTTAAATACATCCGCAATAATGCAAATATACTCCTTAGTTCAGTTAAATCGTTACATACTTTATATTAAAGTAACACCGTTACGATCCTTGACAGCTTCAATGACTTCAAGACCAACCTCAGCACTTGTATGCCATAGTTCTAACCTACAAGTACGACCTTTGAATACATGATGAGGTCCATCGTAATCAACCTGAAGTAAGGAAAGCATACATTACGCGTGTCCCAGTTTCGTCATTGCAGGCTGGTATTGCTAACATTGTCCCTAAAAAATGGTTCTATCTCCAACCAGGTCCTGCATTGAAACATTTCACTAAAACCCGTACCACAGTACGTGGTCCACTTGAGTAGATGCGAAGGCCCATTTGAATAAATAAGCCACTATCATCAACAGTGAGATCTTTCTTATTAAAATCTACATTTGATACGAGTAAAGTATTTAGGTAAGGACTTTTATTGGAGTATTTCAGCATCGAATTATACAGTGTCTGATTAATTAAAAAAAAAAGCGTAACTAAATATATCTGTTAATAGTAATTCAATAGATTGCTGGCTACGAAGAAACAAAACGAAACTCACACTGATCAATGGTGCTTTCCGCTTTCAAAAAAAAGCAAAAACACAGCAATCCTGCACAAAAATAAATTACTCAATCATCATTTTTTCGGTAAATAAACAATACCGCCGAGTGATGTATGTATGTGTACATGGAGGAAACAGCGCTGAAAGCAGCGAAATTTTCGGACGGGCGCGACGTATGACAGTTCTTTTGTTGTTTTTATTTTGGCAATGGCGGCGGTGGTTTCTTTGTTCTTTTTTGCGTTTGACGAACTCGCATTCATTTGTACATAAAGACGCGCCGCAAAAATGTGCCGAGTCAACAATTTCCGTCGCCTTCGACGAATAAAAATATAATATGGACACAGACAGTTTAGTATAGATATTATTAACTACTACAAAAATCATGGAAAAATGTTGTAAAGGAACTGTTAATATAGTAAAATTTACTACTTGAACGATACAGCTATGGTAAATGCTATATATTTCAACATTTGTTTGAAACTATTCCATTTATTATGTGGAACATGCGAAGAATATAGATCCTGCTTGCTTTCTTAATTTAATTTGGTTTAATTTAATTAGCAAAAAGAAACAGGGTCTGTAATTAACCTGGAGAAATTAGGAAGATTTACGCTAAAGATTAGTGATATCCAGGTAAGTCTATCAGTACCTTATACAATACAACGACTGCTTGATTTGGAGGAGGCAGCTTTGGCAATCAGGTAAGATTTTCATTTGTGGATAATAGGTCACATTGAAATTGAACTCGAATGGTTGTCTCCTATTTTATAGGCAAATGAGGCCCATTTCTCTGTTATTGGTGGAGTTAATACTGAAAATTGTAAATACGCTTAACAAAACAATCAACAGATAGTCCATTCAGGAGGGTTTCATAACAAGAAAATCAAAGTTCGGTGCGGCTTTATAGCTAATTATTCACCCGGATTTTTTCGAAGAAATGCGGAATGACGAGATCGTGAGTGTGTCTGTTCCTGATAAACTGCTGTTACATTCCACTGTTACGTGATTGAAGATACAATTTTTTAGAGGATATCCTCACGCATTTACCCATCAGTTAAAGATTTGTTAATTGTTACTTATAAAGATTCTGTTATAAGCAGACGTTTTTAAAATTAATGGTCAGCAAAGCCGCCCGATTTTAACCCAGAGAATTTTTGATTTTGAAGTTATTTTGGACGAAAAACTGTGGATGAACCAACAGATGGTATTAAGGAGTAAATTCAACGATAACGCGGTGAATAACTTGGAGAAAAGGTTTGTGTTTTTGCACCGCTAAAACCGAAGATCATATTATGAGCCACTACCATTAAATCACGGCAAATCTGCCAGCCGTACTTGATGTAGTTGATCCTCTCTAATAACAGCTTTATATTATCATAAGTCTCCTGCATCAACCTTTTTCAAAGTGATATTCGTATTCAGCACGTTAAATATTCACATAAGAAAGCAGTTACAGCGTTGTTCAGAGTTACTAGATTACATTTAAGATTCTCCGATAACGTTTTCATTAAAAAATTAATGTTACTACCAACAAGTGATAAGGTTACACTATCTAAGATTTAGATAGTAAAACGCCAAGTACCCACCAAGATAAGGTGTTCATTTGGATACAGTACAGTCTCTTAACGTATTCCAGTAGCAAATATCCCAAATTTGTAAATATAATAATACAAGTGGTGATCAACAACATATTCACGACACTGTATTTGCGGAGCCATGTACGTGCGGAGGAACGCAAGAAACGCGTAAAAACCCCCACCCCCATCCGAGATTTAATAGTGACTGCCGAACGAAATATTAATTTAGAAAATTAAAGTCTCGAGCTGAAGATATTTACTCTCCTTTCGTTATTCGGTCGGTACATGTTTGCGATGCGGTCCGTCCGGCAGTCAAGCTATCCCCCGCCTCATCCGCGCGTTTCCGTCTTTCTTCCTCTATGCGCCGTCATCTCCCGTCGCTACGACGAAAAAATAAAGGGGATATTAAAAAAAGCATGCACGTTATCTTCGAAGGAATTTTCATTTTCATCCTGCAGAAGCGGGCTCGCTACCGCCTTCGCCGCGCCCTTTTAGTTCGTCGTGTGTATTTTGTTGTACATTGCTCCCGTAATAATATGGATTTTTCGCTTCGCTTTCACGTACAAAAGACCTACTGACATAATTGTAAAAACTGAACTGTCAGAGACTGAGCGGGCGGGGAAATAATTATTTCGTTCGGTCTTGTTTATAACGAAACCGCGCGGTAAATGCCGCGATTAAAAGAGAATGAACATGATTTAGATTTCGTTATGGAGATGACGTGGTTTTTAATAGATTCAATGTAAATTTCACCAATTTTGGATTAAATTTACTTTTATGTTTATATAACCGTGTTATGCACTTATTATTGTTTGAATATTTAGTACTTACAACATTTAAAAATTAAAAAAAATTATCTACCTATTCTACAATGTAGTATCCTATTTATTTTCGGAATACACAACTTTTTCTTTTAAATTATCTACGATTTCTTTGCTTCATATACAACGATATTACATTCGAAAAAAATCAACGACCGTTGAATCAATCAATGCGATGTAAATTAATTAGATGCTACTAGTTATTCGTTATGTAAGGATTGTTTTTTACCCAGAATAGCAAACAGTAGATTAAGGTGCTTTACTGTTTTTTTTTAATATTTTCCACAAAGATTGATGCTTTTAAATTATTTCAATCCAATTGTTAAGGCATATATACCAGTCTTCAATTGGAACAGTCAAATTGTTACTTTAAAGGCATCGACTACTTCTCCCGACGTCTGCAACCATTGACCACGTACCCTATTTCTGACCTCTAGGCTACGAACTAACAACTTGAGGTATTACTATTCCAAAGCTTTATGCAAACTCGTATTGTAGTGATGGAGGATGAATTGTTGTTGTGGATTGGCTTTTCGAAGCACAACACTAACCGTTTTTCAATCTCATGAAGGAAGTTCGCGAAGTTCAAACAAAAGTTATGGCTATTTTCTTCGACATATTTTGGGAACTGATAACTTTCATTGACCTGTCTTCATCTTAAGACGCCCGCGATTAATTTCGGGTTGACATGGATAAATCCACGATTTGCCGCTAATCACGATATAATAAGCATTTTTTAAGGTTGCGTTATTGAACCGGTACAAATTATTATACATCAATTAACGCAATCCGCCTTTTATCTTTTAGTTAAGATATGTCGCTTGTGGACCTTAGCTGATCTACTGGCATACAACGGGGATGCTCTCTAAAAATTAGCCAACATTTTCTCGGCAAAGTCCTATTTTTCTTGCTAACTTTGAGTTGATGTTCAATGAAATTTATTTGGACACGCAACATTTCATCGGCAATCCCTTCTATGCGGCTATATGCAAAACTAAAGACGCAGCTAATATAAACAAATGCTCCATTGTTAATCATATCACTTATATATTGCAAATGCAAATAATTCATAATTCACGATTGTTTGAGCTTCCAATTTAATCATAGATAAATATCTTTTTATTATTATCTCATTATTTATTAACACATATACGTCACGCCTTCCCTTGGCAATGTTACCTTCCCACTCCCATGTTGTTTTCACAGACACGACGACGACTTATTCGACATCCGATTGCCACATCATCTGTCCCCTTTCTTTTCATGTTGGCTACGCTGTCACTCGCATGTTTCGAAACAAAATATCTCTGTCGAAAAATGGGAGAAAGATTTAGGGTTAGTGAATTAAATTTAGCAATCCAGAAGTCCCCAAGCAAGGTGACGTAAATACAAAGCCCTCAGAGAGAAACTAAACGCCAGAGCACGAAGACGACGACTTCAAGTCGAGGATTTCGTAAAGGAGACAACGGAGAGATCCCGTCTTATTTCCGAGAGTGCTGCATTCGAATAAGGAGAGGAGGGTAAATTTTGAAGATGCTGGGAACGAAGTGCAGATTTCAGCTTTAAAGAACGTTTTCCCCCATGCTTACGGTGGAAATAGAGGGCGAAATTACTCAGCAAATTGGAATACTAAGCAAGTGGATGTTAGAATAACGACCTATTAAGAAATCGAGGACATCGTCTAAATAATACCCTTTCCGTCGTACAGTTTCGCTTCTTTGCAGAAATTCGTGTAATTTGAAGACTTTCTCCATTTTAAACAAGCGTTCTACACAACTCGGACTGCGCCGCTCACAGCTTGTTCCTCTTAACAACGACGAGCGAAACAACTTTTTAAAGTTATGAAATATGGCTCTCTTCCGAGGATAAAAAAAAAGCCGTCTGCTAGGTTCCCTACTCAGATTCCTCTCTGTCCTTCCCTTTCTTTTCGCTCGTATACCTTGTCCGCGCATTTTCTTATTTTGCCCACGCGAAAAAATAAATATAAAGCAAATACCCCGACAATGCTGTTTATGGGACTTGTAGCTGCTTATTTTTTCGTTAACAGGGAGGCAATTTCTGTAATGGCTTGTTATGAAATATTTTTAACATTTTTCCCTGCCTCCTCTTACGTCTGCGATGAAAAATAATGGATGCTAAGATATATAATTTCTTCTTTCTCTTGTTCCAGGTACGTCCCCGTTCCAGCAGATGTTTATTTGATGACTTGTCGATGCTGCGTAAGTTAAGATGTACAATAAGTTATAATGTAATAAGAGCAATTAAATGAAATGCTAAGGCATTAGGTTTCGCCCAAAGCATTATAACTTATTAGGCGTGAGAATTGGTGCTCCTGCGCCGAAGATACTGGTAACACCAGCGAGAATTAACTGGACTGCCTATTGGTCACGTTAATCGCATAAATTCGAATATTTTACTATATTGGCACGTATTGTTGGTAATCCTGGTAAAAGAGATAAATATTTTTAATTGTTTTTAATGCGTGCATAGTCAAAGTTCTAACACATTGGTAATTATATTAGCAGAATGTTTTTAATGAGTAACGGCTATCTTCATTTTGAGGCTTGCGTGGCTGTGTGGAACTTTCGAGAATTTCAACTCAATTGGAAGATTCATATGACTTGTAAGACAGACATAAATAGTCTAAATCTAGCCGAAGGATAATGGGAAACAAAAAAAAACGGTTCTGTACAGGGTCTTACCAAAGTTCCAGATCCCTTCGTTATACATTTTTCTGTTATTCACGGATTGAATAACAGAAACTTTGTCAACAGTAAGATCACTATCCTTGATTTTCTAAATGACCGAAATCGTTACTGGTAAATGGTTGATAATCTTGGCCTACTGACCTGTTTCTTTTCAAATGTAATAATTTAGACTTAGGACTACAGAAAAGTACATAAATCAAACAGACATTTATTTCTCTATTCTTTAACGCAATAGATTGAAGCAATCGTTATAATTGTTTCTCTTGTGTATATATCAAGCTCCTTAAAGCATAAAAATACTTCAATGTATATTTGTCCCCTTAAGGGAGGCTCTAGTAAGACTAACAACGAGTTTAATAAAACAATGCTGTGCCTATTCCATTCATTCTTTCCAAATCTATGCATCTCATAGCCTTTCCTTTAAATATCTAAAATAGTTAGTGAAGGCTCGCTTACAGACGTTTCTCACGCTCACATTTTCTAAGCATTTAAAGCGCCTCTGATGCATTTTGATGTCCTCGATGCTTACGTGAGTAAATGTTTGCGGATTGGATCCTTTTTCGCATGCAAATGGATGTGCCGATGAGCATCCCAGACAGACGGAATGTAGACGCGTGTACGGTACCGTATGTGATGTGTACTAAGAAAATAGACACAGCGCAGACGAAAGCTTTTACAGAAACGTCCGGCATTGTTACGAACGTCTAGCTTTAATTAACGCGGAAACGAAAGGGATTACAAAGAAATTCATTGCAGTTACCACCCCATGTGAGGCTTCGTATATTTGTAATGGTCGCGAGTTTCAAGGTTCCAAGTCGTGTAATGTTGGTGTGCAATACGTTCTCATCTGTTACGATAGACGGAGTCTTCAATTTTAATCTTTTTCCGTATCGGATTGGTGATATGAAAATTTCTACCGTTGATATGAATTTGATATTTTTGATAATTTGCAATTAAATGTGCAAATGGTTTGGCTTTTAAAGGCAAAGTTATTGAAGGGCTATATAACAAAAAATCGGCGATAATCAATCAGAAAAACTGTTAAGGAAGGTGTTTACTTTAAATGTACAGAGTTTCTGTTTCTATCAGATTTAATAATGCTATAGTTGTCAACATACACACAAAACACAGACAGATTGATCTTTTGTGATGTAACGTAATTTTACGTTATTCCTTAGTTAATAACGTTTGTTGAACGGTGAAATATTTACTTAGTCAAAAGCCTTAATTATAGCTAAATTAAATTACCAACAAGTTAAAACAAATCAAGTTAAAAAGTTTAAATTTGCCCAAGCGTCCTCACTGATCGCTTATTTAATGGATAATATGTCGAACGTTTGGGTAATTGATTACTTACAAAAGTAAAACATATTTGAAAATATTGGGAATGCTTTAACTTTGGAATGTCCTACAATGCCCTTGAATCTATTGACGTTGTATTAGAATTAAACTAAAAGCTATTGCATCACGGAGCCAACCTCCGTAGATGATCGCAAAATATTTAAATTCGATGGCAAACTTTATAGCTTTAAAACATATCAAAATCAAATAGCATTTGCGTAATTTAAAACTTTTCTGGCATAAAATACATAATAAAGGGTTTGGTGCAATCCTCTTGGACCATCTTGTATACTTCATCATAAAACTCACCTCCGCCTTAAAAAAAAAAAAACCGCCCAAAGCCAACATTTGACGCAACCACCTACGACCCTTCCGATTTCGACAATACTTCAATTAAATAATGCAGCCAGCGTAAAGGCATCTTCCGCCCTGCTCATCGTCGAGAGTCGCATTCAACCGATTGGCTTCGTTTATCGTCGAATTCGTCGTAGTTGCGTGCACCTATAACGATCCACCTCCGAGCGCGGATACCTTTGGCGTTTCGCATGAAAAATACCCCATCCGTTCGGTTCGATCCTCTTCCACCACCTGCGACCTGACGATGAACGCGAAGAAGATCGAAACGTGACGGCGTGACCGGTCGCTGCGAGTTGAGGATTACAGAGTGGAGCGGATGCGATTGTGTGAGCTGTACGTGTCAGGCTATATCGATTCACAATCTCTACACTATAGCGATAGTAATAATGATGCTATCGTTTGGATTCATTTCCGGGGCTTGTTTAAAATCGCCCGGTTCATTGTGCTGGATCTTGAGAGAAGGTACGATGGAGTACCTGTCAGGTATAGCGACAACGCTTTCTCTTACAAAGTGTATTAGAAAAGAACGAGAAAGAACGTAAGTGCTTTTGTAGCTAAGGGACTAAGATTGTTTACAACGATGTATCATCCGAGAACAAGCAACGTACGTATTATTCAAGTTAAGTAAAACGTAAAAAAAAGCAATATTTCGTATCGTTGTTTTAGACATACTTCAAATGTTTCAGGACACAGGTTGTTGTACAAACATTCGTTACTATTTAAAACATTTAGAATAAAAACCCCGGCAAACAACGTTAAAGTATCGACAAACTCCGTATCACACCCGAAGACGTGTGGATCCTCATTGTCAACCGTATAACAGAATAAAAAATAATACTACGTATAAGTATGCTCCCCCCGCACCCCACTGCTGTTGTCTTATTCGCGTATTTATGTTCCTTTTTATGGTGCCAATATGTACTTGTTCACAATTGCAGGGAATTCTGCATGATGGCTTGTAGATGATTCTTATCTCATATTTGCCTGGTATTCTTCCAACTATACTCGTAATTCCTCGCAAATACGGTGCAGAAGCCCTACCTGTTGCCCTCGACTCGGTTGTGGCTGATTATGACCAAAAAATATTCGTTAAGTATTTTTTAGGTCCCGTTCTTTTCAAAGGTCTTTTGGAAATAACCAAACTTTTTGTGGAGGCATTGTCGCTAGCAGATTTGTTTTACCCGTCGAACCAACGTGTTGATGATGCCTCGTCTTTGTCGGACACTGTAGACAGCGGTCGGTATGCGTAAGTTTTCTATATACCGCGTGCCCTTGTCACATATCATCGTCCTCTTTCTCCAAGGTGAACTGTATGTTGGGCTGATCCCCTTCAAAAGGGTCAGGAAGAGCTATAATTCTTCCTTCCCATGGTCCCAAGGTGTTATCCATGTACCAGAACCAACAGGATGGCTGTTTCGGCGCGGTTTGTATAGTGCGCTACTCAAAATCTTTCATGAAAACATTAGCGATGGCCGCTGCATCTAGTTGTTCGTAAATATCGTGATACTACTGGAAATAGGTGATAATAAAGCAATGTTGGAACAAATCTCTGCGACTCTCTTTTGCTAAGTCATTTAAAACATATATTAACACAAGTTAACGTATGTTAATTTAAAATAGGTAATATGAACCCTATAAAATTAAAATACAATACGTAGCGGTAGATTGAACAGTAAATAGAGAGACTTTTCCTTTTAGTTATTTTTTTTAGAAGAAGAATTTTGTGTTTACCTCAAGACTTTCAGCCTCAATAAGTTAGCAGAAATACTAGAGTTAAGAACAAATCTCTTCTCATGAGCTTCATTTTAGAGTTATTGTTTTTGATAGTTAACAAACAAGCTGTATATAGAATACGGAAAAAAACGGCAGCTACTTCAAAATTAACGCATAGGTCATTTCCAGGTCCCTTAAGTCAAAATACAGGGCTAATGAACTTTTTTCAAGATCCTGCCATTCTTGCTTGTAATGAGGCCAAAGCAAACGAATTATTATTTTGTTGAAGTATCTCTTGGTAATTGATCTTGAAACTCCTTAAAGCAGTTTCTGTAATTAATTTTGGGCTCGTATATTACTCATAGTGTTGTACCTATTTATCGTTTCTAGCAAGATGTAATTGTAAGTTCTTTATATAGCAAAAAATGGTTAAACTATTAGTTGTCCATTCTTATTTAACAAGTAAAGTTTGCACTTTCTAGCTCTCTTTATTACAATTTCCCAATGTCACATGGTAGACGCCACTGTTATGCGAAAAAAAGCAAACGATACGCAATTTTAATTATCTTCGTTCCTGCACTTACCAAACTAGGAAACACAATTAAAAATAAAACTACTGAAGACAATTAAGTTAATTCACATTAACATTGAACATGATATCTTTCATTCCCATAACTACCAATTAAAAGGATAACCATAATATCAGCCTTATCGACAGCGTGGATAAAGCGTAGCGATTAAATTAGTGATAATTGCAATAACTCTTAAATTCCAACCGCTTACTGGCTACTATAATTAAAGTTCCTGTATGCGATAGGAAGCATAATTAAAATCTATCTGCTCCGCGAGGAGAAAAAACGAATTTAATAAAAAAAAGGGATTCTCGAAATATTTTTCGGACGTTGAATTTATTAACAAAGTTTAAATTAAAACTGTGCCTCTCATATATGTATACCCCGCAAGTCAAATAATGACAGCAAACACGGAGCGACAGGAAAAGAGCAGAGAACTCGTATTCCTTCCTTATTTTTATGAATACGAGTCGAGCTATCTAAAAAACGAGGAGAGAAGACGATGAATATTTCGAGCAAGTTCAACTAATATTAAAAAGCGGACGTATTACGTAGAGTAAGGAGAATTTTCCTGAATTTTCGAGGCTAGTTACAGTAAGTCGCGCTTGTACTACAAGTTGCTGCATACAGGCGCTTATTTTTAATAACGTGATTACGGAAAATAAAGTTCGACAAGCTTGCATTTGCTGGTTGTTTAAATTTGTCTGAAAAGTCTCGTAGTACGGTTATTTGTTACTACAATTTTACAAGAATCGTAATCGTGGCAAAGTATAATAACGTAAACATCTTCTTTTTACTGTGCTGTTACTATTCGTGTTCGTTCGCCTTAAAAATAGTAAATATGATTTCAGTTTGTTCGTTTGAGACAACGTAAAAAAAAAATAAGAGCAACATTATTACCTTTCCATTTTGTACGATCACGATTTAATTCAACTGAGCAAAATGTCACTGCGGAATCGCCGGAAACGGCGTCCATCTTGCCCATAATTTGTTGTCACGTTTGAAAGACGTTCTGCGACGACTCGATATTTGATTTTTCCATTTTTACAAAAACACCAACATCGACTCTTAAGTAACAACTGAACGCCCAATATGGCAGAAACTATCAAAAGTATCTTTCAACGCGTGCGCAATTATATTGCCAGAATATTTTTTACACAACAAAACCATTTGCAAGTTGAAGCTTGATAATGCTAGACTACTCTGGTACTTTAAGGCCTATCCATACAAAACATCTCTTCCTTAGTAACAACTAATTAAAATTAATTAATTAACTACTTCTGAACGCATCTTCTCGCCAAATTATTGTTCATCTTATATTCGTACTTCTCCTTTTACTAACCTTTCTTTCGCATTGTACACTTCATAGTTACTATTTATCAGTTTCACGATCTCATCTGCTCGTCTTTACTTCCCAACTTAACCAATCCACAAACACGTTTACCGTCGTCATTCCGGCGCTAAACCAACATCGATAGCGACCGGAAACAACTGCGTTAATGACAAGTTCGCCTCGTAAGCAAGACAGGAAGGCGGACGAGCATCACACCCTCCCAAATAAGCGATCAGATTATATTAGATCACGCGTCGTACGTACGTAGGGCGCCTAGCTTTCACTACTCTCTCTAGCTCTAGCCGTTCCGACCGACACAACTCTCTACCTTGACTATCTCGCGAAGATCTCTACAAGGGTACTTTCTCGAAGTCCTTACACGATCCTGATGACTTGCTAATGCCACGGTGAAGAAGGCGTTCTTAATCTATACCATTTGCATACTTTGATGTTGGTTTGAGATTCCGGAAGGATATTCACTCTCTCTTGAACTGCCGATGATTCCGAACCAATTTAGGTGTTACGGACGAAAGCGGAGACGATCCTTTTTTTGTGCGTAAATGACTTCGTTTTCTTGGGGATTCTAATACAATCGAAAGTGTACATTTCCCCGTTGATGTAAAATTGTTTCGATAATACAAGATTTCCCTTTTTTCGCTTCTCTGCCATGCCGTTTATTGGTTCGGTGATAAGAGGACCCGCGTCTGTCTGAGTCTCCAAAAAAATGGGAGAAGCGATTTTAAAATCGACGCAATCACAAAGTAATAATTTTAGTCTGTTATGGGCGGTCATATTTTTTTTATTAGTGTAAGAAGAAAGAGCTTGTTTTCAAGGAAATGTTTGATCTCCATCCAACTACACTGATGAAATTGCCAAAACTAGTGTTAAGATTGTTTTAGGATTACCGGCGCATCAAAATATGCTGAATCCTTTTGAGCAAATATGATGTCTATTAAAAAAAAAGTACCAACCAAAAGACAAAAGCAATTCAAAATGTCAATTGAAAAAAAAATGGTTGAACCTGTTACTAAGAAGAACGAAGAATATGCGGATTAGAATATTGTCAGTAATGCTAGAAACCCAGATGAAATACTATAAGCTAGGGTTTCTTATATATAGAGTATTAACCAAGCACCATCATTCCTGCTGTCCCCGCATACCGCCAATAATTGATCAGAAAGTTCTTACAGTTTTAGTCTGTTTCAGGTCTGACAACACAACCGAATATGATAGATTTTTTTTGTTAAACATTATTCTTCTATTTTATGCGAATCTCTTGCAAAAGTCTTCAACCTATCACTCAGAACCTCTTGCTTGCCTGAGCTCTAGCAAGTTGGTAAGGTCAACCTTTTCCTCAAATATTCTTTCTACGTGTTCCAGGATATTGGAACACATGTATATAAAAGTACATAACCTTGTTAAGCCCTGCATTTTGACTTAACAACATCGTTTTCTTAGGCTGCAAGTCTTCTACAACGAACTTGGTTAAGCAATATATTAGTAATAGTACTGAACAGTCGTCAACAAATTGATATTTACATCACGTGGTTAAAACTACGGGAATGACGACGGAAGCTTCAAAACCGAATATGCAGTCCACGTCGGTCTCAAAGTCGTAGGTTTGTCGCATCGAACGAATAGGAGATAGAAACCATTTCAAGTCATCTGCGAATAGCAGGAATCAAGGAAATTACGAGAGATACGATGATTGCCTTGAATTACGCCGGAGCCTATTCCAATTGAGTTCAGTGATGTATGTAGTACTAGATTCGAGCCAAAATAAAAGCATTTCCGCGATTTAATGTGGTATTTTCTTTGTTGCATTCTTTTGACGCTTTATATTCATTATTATCTTTTTAATTAATAAAACATCTATCTGTTTATACATAGATCTCACGGATAACACTGTAAAATAAGAGGAAGCAACTTAGCTTTCATGCGAGTACCATTCACATCATCCAACTTTTTCCTCATTATACCATCTTTGTACGCATATAATAACCAGCTAGCTAGAGCCACCTTTTGTATTCAAACATTGCTAAGCTTAAGCTTTAGTGTAGGTGTACGTTAAATAAACAGCCAAGTGACACACATTCCTTCTCACTGCGCCATTCAGAATAATTAATTTAGTATGGCCGTGAAGAAATCCCGTCCTTTTATCGCCCATTCAGCAGTGTCGCGAAAACTTTTTCGAGCATCAAATCCACTCGCATTTTCGCAACTTTCCTCCCGCGTTCGACGCGCCCGGATCGACCGCCGTTGACGTTGAGCTCGTCTCGTCTTCTCTCGTTAATTGCGAGTCCCTCACAATAAATATAATTAGCGCTGTACGTCCCATAAATGAATCAGGGAAAAGGCTAGATTTTAATGAACATTTAGACGTTTCAGAGGCGGTCCCCGAACTATAATTACGAGGAATATGCTGAAGATGATGATGATGCGGACGTGTTTATATTTATGCGTGCTGAAATGACACGGGGACGTACGTATTACAGCAATAGCTGTTGCATCGACAAGGATACGTGACGTTCTTACGATATAATATTGAAGTTCAACGTAGCGTATTTTAATATTGTGTAATGTTGATGCTTTGAGAAGTAGCGTAGGATCTAGGAAATTAAAAATTAGTTGGTGGTGAACGACGAAAGTTAAATGCGATATAAAATTCTCCTTTATAAATTTGAATAGGTAGTATTTAAAGGATGAATGCGTGGTGGATAGTATTTAAAGCGTGAACTTCTTAGGCAAGTGTCCTTAAGCATTTATGTAAGCACGTCTGTCATTATTAATGTTCAAGACAGACATATTCAAGAGAGAAAACGTGTAAAATTGGTATCCCTTAGAGAGTGAACTTCGCTGACGTAAAACGGAAACATATTTACCATTCTAACCATTTTCTAACGTCTATAATAGTCAATATAATAAACGTCTTTTTAATAGTCAATCGTGTAACGTTCATCATTCGCGCATCTCAAATGTGGTCTCATGTTAAATGCATGAAGATATAAAAGGTGCTACAATGCAAAAGAACATGACATCCAAAAATCACTTGAAATTACAAATTGGAAGAAGTTATGGAGCTTTGGAGAATGCTCCACTGTTGTCAATTTCTGCAAGATGCGAAGCTTAACATAATTCCTTATTTACCACAAAAAATATCAAATGGAGAATGAAAACTATGAACTAAAACCTGCACCAACCTAAGAGAATATGCACGTTCCGGTAAGTTAAAGAACAGGGAACTTGGAGCAATTACATGCGTGTAACTTGGTAACCATAACATATTTCTCAGCATCTCAATTACCTCACCTTCTATTAAAATTGTTAATGCAATGTATCTCACGCGGGAACTGCTTCGATCGATATATGAAAGACTCTACGACAGAAAATTCTGAGAATTTGCTAGTACACTGCGCTACTGAACTAAAGTCTTTTTAATAATCTTCACACACTTCGGGTTATACCGGATATAGCTGCCAACTTTGTTATTTTAAATAGAACTATATACACTTTTGCTCAGAGTAAGGACATGTGAAATTATTCTTTACTCAAACTTGAGGTTGAATTAATGAAAGGCCAACTACATTGTCAAGCAACATGTGATACTAGCGAATACTTCTTCGTACTATCAAAACAATTTACAAGTATTTTATTGGACCGTTAAATATTATTTAAAGTAGACTAGGAAATATGTATGGAACAACACATCCAATAAAAACTGTCGATTTTAGGTAATACTATCTAGATTTCTGTGATATAGCTGATTGCTTTGGACCAATTAGGTGGTTGTGGATTTGTTAGCTTCAAAATACCTCAAAGAAAGAGTACAAAGGTGGTAATTGCCACCTTTGTACTTTTAGACGGCCCATTCTAATCCTTCAAACCGGAGATTACATGAACAAGAAATGTTTCATGCGATAATACCATTGGTTCACTTGACGCGTGGCTAGTGGCGCCATCTTGTTGGAAGCAAATGCCTTTGAGATCTGTATCATCCATTTAAGGCGCAAAAAAATAAGTTATTGTTCTCCGATATTCTTCCATATTCACTGTTTATGTCCAAAACCCACAACAAATAGTGATACGTTTGGAACGAATCCCCTGCTCGTGAAACACAAATGGGATTTCATCATTCCAATTAACCAACCTTCTTCTCTATGAATGGTCTGTGTGCTTGAGTCGATGTACCAGCTGAACTTTGTACGCACGAATACGAAATCTTCTGCAAAAATGCTATGCATAGTGTTCAATACTTGAGCACGATGCCGAATGAATGTTCCCCGACTGTCGATCACATTTTGACAAACAGTCGTGATGTTTAACAGTAACAATCGACCCTGTCCCCTTGAATGTTTCGATTATTCTCTACACTCTTATTCTTACGCAATTTACGAACCGCCTTCGAAATAGTGTTTAATGATTGATGCCGTAGTAGGTTTATTGATAAGTTACAGCTTCTTTGCTTACATTTTGAAATAAGGCTTGCCCATTTATCAGCAATGATAAATGGGCCACCAGATAATGGTTGGCCGTTACGTCGCAATGCATTGTACAAACTGCATTTGCGTGTGTAGAAAAGTATACGTAGCTATTCTGTGTATTCCATAAGTTGCATCTACGAACAGAGCGTATTTAAAAGTAATTTTATTCTACCTTCTGGTGTTTTATGGAAAAATATTTTCTCCAACAAGAGAGGTGACCTTTAGAAACTAAACGTTTTCCGGGTTCGAACCATGTCATGTCGTTAAAAAAATAATAATACGCCCGTTTCGCCCGTTAAAACGTTTTGCCCACAATCGTATGAGGCTTCTTCAGGAGAAAGATAGGCACCAGTTAGCTCGATAACTCAATGTGTAAACCACGCTAGAGGCGAAACTAACTGATCGGGAAGCAGTTGATCGCGGTAACTCAGCATGTGAACCATGCCAAAGGCGAAAACCAACTGCGAAAAAAACACGGGACGTGGCACGCTTTTATGCCGGTGAAGGGCTGTCGCTGATTAGTCGGGTGTAACGGTCACGGTTGGACGAGCATGAATCGTTACGGATGACGGGTTTCCATATGTCTGGGAGGGAGTAACCTGTGTCTCTATTCACATTCTTGGGATGCTTAAAGATTTCGATGGACTCCATGATTTTTCGATTGTAATAGTGAGCAGAATTGCAAAGTAATGAAGTTGCACTGAAAGATATCTGGCGGCCAGTGTCTGGATAGCGCTCAGCGATGGCCGAATTCGTTGGAAGGCGCGTTCTAACGCAACGTTCGTGCTCTATTAAACGAGTTTTGATAGAGCCACCCGTTTCGCCGATATACACCAAACCACACGAACACGGGATTTTGTAAACACCTTTATTTGCTAAGGAGGGAATTTTGTCTTTGGAAGACGGAAGAATTTCTGAAACCTTTGAGGAGGTTTGAAAATCGTTCGGATGTCTTGTTTCTTCAAAATTTTGCCGATTCTGCCCGTTACCTTGTGGATGTAGGGAAGATAAGCCGTAGCCAGATTGGTGGTGGCGTTTTCGGGCGTTGGTTTACTGATCGGAAGAAGATGTTTGTTTATGACTCTATTGATATCCCTGTTATGAAAACCATTGTCGCGAAGGGTCTTTCGTACATGATTAAGTCCGGTGGGAGGATTTTGGGTTCAGAGACTGCCACCGCTCGGTGAACCAAGGAGTTGATTACCGAGAATTTATGTGCTGGCTGATGATGTGAAGTGGCATTGAGATATCTATCAGTGTGTATGGGTTTCCGATAAACCGAGTGACCTAAGCTACCATCAGGGTTACGTGTGAACGTAATAACCACGTCCATAGTGAAATTGATGTCTGAGTGCTGATGATTGAGGTGGTCTAGGAAATAAGGTAACGACTCTTTGCCATGGGGCCAGATGATGAAGGTGTCATCAACATATCGGAACCACACCTTAGGTTTCAGTTCTGCCGAATCAAGAGCGACGGATTCAAAAGATTCCAAAGAGATATTAGCTACGACTGGGGAGAGAGGAGAGCCCATGGCAGCACCGGAAACCTGTTTGTAAAATCGTCCTTGGAACGTGAAATATGTGGAAGTAAGACATTTTTCCACCAGACGACCTAAGCCGGCGTGTTCACCATCTCGTTCCAGGAGATCTTCGATGATATTTACTGAATCCTGGATGGGAACTTTAGTGAATAATGATGTCACGTCGAAGCTTACTAATATATCTCCTGGTTCAATGTGAATGTTGGAGATGAGTTCCACGAAGTGAGCAGAGTTGAGTACATGGCAAGTTGTGTTTCCCGTGTACTTTTCGAGGATCTTGGACAGATATTTAGATAAGTGATAGATCGGAGAGTCTATGGCGCTAACAATGGGTCTAAGAGGTATGCCTTGCTTGCGAATCTTGGGGAGACCATACAACCGTGGTGGTTTGGATTCAGGTGGGATTAAGCGTTTTTGCGCTTCAGGAGGAATGTCTGATGATTGGATGAGGGTTCTAATTTCGCTTTCTAGCTTGGAAGCGGAATCTCTAGATATAGGAGCATATAATCCGTCACTCAATAAAGTGCACTCAGTGTTTGGGTTCTTTTTTACTTTAGAAATGAACCCAAACTTTAGTTTGGGTTCATTTCCACCCCACTAAAGAAGTGAAACTGCCAATTTTTTTAATAGTATGTCAAGAAATTACATAATCAGGTTACATTATTGCTAATTCCTCAAGAAACAATTGTTAAATTGCATACACGTCTTTTTACATTAATAACTATGTTTTATTAATACCGTTGAGCAAGTAAATACCCCTTTTTGTATAAAGTAAATAAACCAATCCACTTACGTCATTCACCAATAGCAAATATTCTCTAGTAAAATTCCAGTTACCAGCAGCATTAACTTACTTCATTTTTACTGGCAACGTTTTTGTTGAGCGCCCCCGACACACTCGTGAAACATAAAACGAGACACGGTGTCCGGCATCCGATGCGTACCATTATCGGGGTCCGCTCGCTGTATGACCTCTGACCGCCAATTCAATGAAGCACTCTGTCGCAATAAGGGTCACGACACCCTTCAGACTTCGCATTCGTCATTACGCTTTGTCCGGCCGTCCGACTTTGCGGTGGACTTTACGTGCTGTACTGAGATGCGTTTGCCTTCTCGTAAGAAGCACGATTTAATTGCTAAACCGTTAACGATAGTCGGTGGCAGAATTTTAAATTGCGACTTCTGCGACTGTATAGGTTCTTGTCGGGATCAAGTCGCTGCGTATTCTTACAGAAATTTAGATGAGATTTTATTGTTTTATTGAAGTTACAAATATGGATTGGAGTATCAATTCATGTGAATTTTTATCTTTAAGTTAATAATTGGCGACGACGGAATAAGTCAAACAACGACAAATAGCGAAGTGCTTTAACTCTTAACTTAAAAGCATCATACTTATTTTCAGAATCCATTAGCAGTCATTTGCCATATCATGTCCATTGCCAGTCATTTCAAGCCATTTGCATGAACCACTGCATGTGATAACGTTCCAATTTGACATTAAAAATAACAAATACGTACATTGCCCTTGTTTATAAAAGGAATCCATTTCATGCATTAATCTTCGAATAATATGACCTTCTAGAACTAAACCATGGTTCCACGACAAGAATATGTTATTCCTTTGATCATGGTTATGGACGTAAGAGTGAAATCAATCATCCATCATCCACAGCGCCACTATACATTTTTTTTCTCTTGAAGATTCTTTTCGCCCGTCAACCAATCCACTTCGCTAGCATAAGTTAGGATGTTGCCCAAAGGAATCGTCCAAATTGCAGCACGGCGAAATTTTGGCGATGAGGCATGATTTAATTTCCTCATCATCTTTCTCAGAAGTTCCGATATCTCCTTAAAGCGCAAACACGGGCGATTAAATAGACCATAGCCCGCTATGCTCAAACTTCTTCTAGCCTGTTTGTTCTATTAAGACGTGGAGTGGAAAGGTCGGCATATATTACGAACAAGTTGGACCATCTTGATTCATCATATTGAAAAAGTCTGTAACAAAGCTAATAAGTTATAAATGCATGCTGGTAATGTGCTGTCGATATATTAATAATGTGACGGTAGCTCATTCCCCACATATAAACCTCTGTAGATGCCATTCTTCGCAGATTTTCAAATACTTTGCAAATATTGAGAAATCATCATCATAAAGGCAAACAACAGAATTCTATTTAACGCAGTGCATTAATCCCACCTGTTTGATCTTTATAAGACTGACATCGTTAAGCTCCCTGTCGATTGTTACAATAAACCTAGAACGATTTTGACGATTCACTACGTACAACATCCCTTTCTGAGGTCTCCTTTTTTTTCTATCGCTTCTTGAGTTGCCAAATCTTCAACCTCTCTGCTGTGAAAATCATCCACTAGATTCCCTAGCGTTGATTTTAAAGTGTATTTGTCAATTACTTCCATATTATCCTGCCGCACTCGTAAAGATTTCGTCGGTACCATTGCACTTGCACCTAATACATTACGTAATAAAAAGATGACCACCGACGAACGGATCTGAAATAATTCAAAAGCCGCCACTTCGTGTGCGTCTTAATTGAAATGTCACTTAACTACGACAGGAAAACCGCATTTCGTATTCTGACTTTGATCGTGCAGCGACGTCTGAGGATATAAATGTGTCCAACGCCAACTTGTTGACACGCCATTAGGATGTCATTAAAATTACGAGTCGATGACTAAAAATAACGTAGGTGCACATACGTCGGAGTTACACCGCGGCACAATTATAACATTAATAATACTTACTGGATGCATTTTCGTTGTACTTTGTTATGATGTGGCTGTGAAACGCGATTATTTTTTAAAGTGTCAACGCAGAGAATAATTTACGAAAGCATGATCCTATTTACCCGTTGGCTTTTGCGATTTTTGGTATTTTGCTCGATTTATATTTATAACTTCTAGAATCATATCTAATTACTGCAATGAAAAGATGCATTAAATAAAACCAACTCGAAGAAGTACGTTTTATTAAAGCAACTAATGACACTATTCTATTAACTGGTAACAATAATACACGTATATCAAATTGAAACCTGTTTATTAATATAATAAATATCTATTTATTAATCTGTTACGTAGGCTTCCGCGGTTGCCAGTAACACTATGCTCTTGGTTCCAGTGTTAGAATCATGTCGTTACCGTAGCTTCTGCCGACGTTTCGTCCTCGCTTTTATGGGTATCTTCAGAGCTCTGAAGATATTCCATGAGAGTAGGGACGTAATAGAGAGAAGTAATAGATCTTTATTTTTAGCTTTTTTGGAAAGTGGAGCCGTGGTGATAGGAAATGCTTGAAAAAAGATTAAAAAAGACTTCCGTCACCTACTAAATCTTATTTTTTTAAATAGTTAAAAAAGCTGTATTTACTAGTTAAAATCGAGCGAGCCGCCAAACATGGTTGTTGTTTTGGATTAAAAAAAGTTAATAATTTTTTCGTATTTATTTTAAGTAAATATTCGAAAAGTGTTGAAACGTTCAAAGCAGTTCGTGAAATTTGGAACATTCCGTGTAATTAATAGAGAGGACAAAAGGGAGTGAGATCATAACTTTTTTGCAGCGATTAGATAAACTCGTGTCTATTCGTCTCATAAGAAAGGGTTCGTGTTGCCTACTGGTTTCCCCGAGAGTCGACAAAACACGAGTCTGTCTAGTCGCTGCAAAACAGGTATGATTTCACTCGCTTTTGCCCTCTCTAGTAATTAAACAACAACTTTTATTACTCTCAAAAATAATTCTTAATTAAAATATAAAATCACTGAAATTGACAAAACGATAACTTCTTATGTACATAATCAAAATTTGTGCCTAATTTCAAGGAATAATGCAAAGATCAGGTTTTAACGTGCCTTCCTTCCCTTTAATTGCACAGTATGCATTTTCCTTGAAACATAGCTCAAAGTAACGAGACAACTGAGTAGTAAAGATAACAAAGGCAGGTGGAAATATGCCCTTTTTGCAGCGACTAATCTATTCGCCTCATGAGAATGGATTCGTGTTGCCTACTAGCTGATTTGAATACATAAACTGAATAAAGCAAAATTTTCGTTTCCGAGTTGAAACCTCGTCGCAATCGTATGACAATGCCGACGTTTCGCTCTCAATTTCATGGAGCTTCTTCTAGGCTGTTGCATGATGCGTCGCTGCCGTAAGAAGAAAACGCTTATGTTTGCTTTTTGTGTGAAGATAGTTCGTTAACGTGGGTGGATTAGGATTTTTAGATTTTATTTAAATAGAAATTAATTATTAAAAATGTAAGAATATTGCTTTTCGTTAAATAGGTGCAAAACTAACGGAATAAATGAAAATGTTAATTATATCTTCGCGATTATAACTTTAGACTTTTCATATAAAAGAAAATTTAATTTTAAGATGGAATCTTGGTACATGACAATTCGAAAACAAGAAAATGAAAAATTTCGCTATTTAAGAAAAATTGTATAAAATTAACACTTGAAAAAGAAAAATCGCAATGAAATCTTATTTAAAGAGCCAAAATTTGAGTAAGTCCTAGTGAACTGGCACAGAATCTGCTTTTCTTGTGCGAAGTTCTAAATTTATGATTGTTTTGTAATTTAACCGTACTTGTATCTTTAGAAACGAAAAAGTTGCTAACAAAGGAAAATCAAACTGAACACCCTGTATACCTAATAAGAGCTAAATATACTTTCGGACAAGCACAAACAGCTACAGTATTTTTTTTTTCTACTAAAAAGAAAAATTGTTCCCACTGACTATAGTCATCACTGGATATATAGAAAAATAGTTATTTTAGAAGTTGACGGTTTCGTTATAAAACTACAGAGATATTGTCGAGTCTCTCTCTTCGAAAATGGCACAGGTGAAGTAATCGGGTAATACTAAACAGATATTGGATTGATCAGTTGTTGTACACGTGTCGTAATTGCCTGCAGTACGAGCTAATCTTTTCACTTAATCAACTGGTAATTTTTAAGGTAGACAAATAACAACCTTTATTCAAATAAATTAACTTGTATGTGGGACACGGTATATCGGCATATTTGTGTCTGATGTGCGCTCGTGTGAAAGTGTTTTACGTGTCCTACCTTATCTAAAAATAACATACGTATTTGAAGTAGCTCGAGTACCTACATCTAATTATCAGAAACTTACTGATGTGAGCGTTCTTGAACAGAGTTGTGACCATATTTTAAAAGCATTTATTTCTTCTGATTTCATGTGAGGATGAGATTTAAAATATTGCATGCGTCGGATTTCATCTTCTTCGGTGCAAAAAAGTGTCTATCTTGCAAAAATATGATCAAACAATATTCACTACGTTATGCTATATCCGAAGAAATTTGCGAAAACTTCGGTTTGTCTTAATGGATTCTTAAAAACTTGGATTCGTTTTCAAGAAAGAATTGAGAAGAAAAAAGAAGAAAGTTATTCAGTTGGAACATTTGTTTCTCAAGTCTGTGTTCATCACCTAGATCTGGCAACCTGATGCAATTTTATGTGAGTGGGGTAGAACTTATGGTTTTTCAAAATTCTCTCGATCTCTCGAAATATTTTGTACACTAAAATGGCGATGGTATTTAACATTGACAAGAACATTGATAGCATTATCTTCATTACGACTTGTCCGCTATCTTCGTCAAGCAGGAGGATCAATTCCGAACATTAAAGCTATTTTTAATAAAACGCTCAAAATTACTTTTATCCTTAAATATTTTTAAATCCTGTAAAACTTACCACTGCTGAAACAGAGCCGCTGCCTTTCCTTAAGCAGACACCCCTATAATTTGCGACTTTGTTATTATAGCTTCATTTATTGTCTATAAGAAAAAATAGAAGCTATTTTAATCAACTATCTGGCCCGAAGCTATCCAAATTGAGCTTTGCTCTTTGCACACATTTTGCATTCTATCCCACGCAATATGTGTATCTACACGTAAATACAGCTGTAACTGTACGGTGCGCAGTACAAGAGTTCGCTCGTGCGAGCTTCTGCACAGAAGGGCAGAAGTTCGTTGTAGTGTGCCGCGTTTAGTTGCGCGTCTACCGTCGAAGCGCAGGTACACATCGTCGCGGCGCTCTCCACGCTCGTTACGTACTTAGACGCCTTACGACGTCCCAATGCGCCATAGAAGGAACATGTTAATTCAATCTAGTTCGCTTTCGCGAAAAGGACGTTTGACTTGAGTCGGTTTCTGAGAGCAAGTTCTTTGTAACTCTTTTTTTTTTCCTTTGTCATTTACCGATTTTCTTTAGAACAAAAACAGAAAAAATAACGATGATTAAAAAGGATTTATAAGGAACTGGTTTCCTGTTCCGTACGAACCGAGAGATTTTTGTATGGGATGCATGTGCAATATTAAATGTCAAGAGAAACAATAATTTTTGCAGCTTATTGAATGTTAGAAATACTGAGAAGATAGGAAGAGATCGTTAACATGGCTTCTTCGACTAATGACAGCATGTCAAGGGATGGAAGGTAATAATATCATTTTGATTTATTTCAACTAACTAGTTCCACATATATTTGAATACAAAGTTTATCAGATTTTTATTTGGATAGTAATGGTAAAATTGATTAATCAATTAAAGTTGATATAACCTGCCAAAATAACATTGTTTTCCACCTAACAACAATTGACTTAAACCATACCATATCGTGGCCCAAAATTTTCAATGCCAAACACCTCAAGTTCAATGTCTGCATGCCTCCATTTAACTTGGAATGCTAAAGGGTTGGTAATGTGCATGGCTGTAGTAATTTGGCATTGAACTTAAACATAGCCTTGTCGTTTGTTGCGCTACGTAGGCTGTGTAAATAATCGATTTAAACTTTGAATTGGAGATGGATTTTGTAAAAAATGTTTGAACGTAATTGAATAAATTAACTTGTTTAAAATGCAACATTAAGCTTATAGACTACTTGTAGATGGTTGATACTTGTTGCATTGACGGCTCGAATGCATAATGTCCTTCCGTAAGCAGAACTTTGGAGAATTTATTCGGGTATACTAATATTTCTATTTTATTTTTATCGATCATTTTTGGATTGTTTGTTGTAAATATTGTATTATTGCTACAATTAGATACGGTAGAGTAGATCGCGTGGTTATAGTTTTTTTTTTTTTTGTATCAATTAAACACTACGATCAATAAAATAAGTTTTTATTCAGAGTGTTAAATTTAACCATTTTAGAATGGTTAACGAATATAATATTGTACTTCGGCAATATAATTAAATGTTTATTTGAGCAATGTTTATGTCTTCAAAGTATCAAATACTACAGCTTCGTACGCATGAGTTGACAAGGTTATACGAGCATTGTTTATTCATTTAGAAGGTATGAAATCAGTTTCTTTTATACATCGGTTCTGTTTGAGCATATACTCGATTAGCTTCGCAATTACGTGAAGATTGCAACTTCATTGTAACTTAACTACATTATGTACTTTGTTATATTATCTGTACTTCTGTTTATTATTTCGTATATCTCTCTTTGCTTTGAAATCTTCGAAGCACTAAAGAATACGTTAACAAGTTTACATCAAGCAAATTTTATACAGAAATGTTGTGCTTCCCTAATAAATTTAGCAATTAGAAATGCTCTATGCATTATCACATTTTACTAAATTGACATGACCACGATCGCGTTAAAAAAATTCGTGTCGATATGATATAATCATCGTCGAGATGAGGATCTAAAAATACGCGGGCTCTAGGATTGATAACCCTGCCGCCTGAAGTAAACAAGCAGACGCAAATGGAAAAGTATTACAATTTTTAAGTATCAAGCCGATTTTAATCTTTATATTTGGAAACATCTATCGACAGTTTGAATATTTCCAGTTGGAACAAATACAAAAAAGAACTTGATACATTTATACGCAACTTGCGCACAGACAAGAGGAAATTTTATGTACATGATTCACATGTCTCCATTAATCTTAAAAATAAACCGGTGATTGGTGTCTTATAACTATTTATAACTTTTCAACTTGCGATACGACGACCATTAAAAATAAATCTTGAATTTCATACGAACATCTAACGATTTTCCTTTGTTTTATGTACCACCATTTGTAAAAAATGATGTAATAACAGCCATCAATAGCCACTCCGACGTTAGATTCAATTGTTCCAATACCAACGTACGCGGACTCTCTCGAAATAAAGACATGGATATTTTCAATTTGTTTTAAGACTACACGAGGTACTGGCTACAAACGAATCTTATCTGAGTATATTTGTTGATATGTCTATTGACCTTGTAATCCACAATATCCTTCCGTATAAGCAAGAGCAGAATAGGGTGAAAGACATTGCTAACACTAGTTTAGGTCGTTTCCTGGAGTTACATATAATGAAAACTTGAAATGCTTATAACGCGTATTGCAATCCATCCAGAATCTTTTACTTTAAAATAGCTTAAAACCGTGTAATACTAATAACCTGTACGCACGTATATTTTATTTTTCACTTTGCGTTATGGTATCTTGCATTGGGGATTCTCTTCGCAAACAGAACAAATTTATTTTGTATTTAAAAAAAAGACTATTTTTTTCAGGCAGTGCAAGGCCCGATGCGAAAACTATTTTCTTCCACCGCTTCACAAGAATTTTATTAAGAAAGAAGGCACCTACTTCGTAGGATGCAAATGGAATAATACCTTACCAAATGTTACTCTCACTAACCTTTTCTCGTAAGCCGTAGTGCTATATCTCCCTTTTCTTTTCCTATACTTTTATTGGACGCTGCATGTTGCAATAAATTGTATTATTATTAAAAAAGATTTTACTTTTTTAATAAAATTGCAATTTTCAGATTCTTCTCAATAATTTTTGAACCAATTTAGATAAATCTCTGTGCTATAATAAACAGAAACTAATAAACACAGACATCATAACCTGCTCAATTTAAGATACTCTGTATATACCTTAGCATCCCAAGAACCATACTCTTCTTCAATCAAAAGCCTTGATTATTTTCCTAACGTTTTATCGTAAATTGCTCGCTATCGACGAAACAATACAATAACTCTCATTCGCAGTGTTTTTATTGCCGCTTCCTGCTGTTCCAGGATAAATAACGAGATGCTTCAGTAAGTGAAAATAAATGTTTCATAGAAGCACGTATGCTAGTGCTGCTGCTGCTGCATGCCAGAACTGCCTTGCTCCGTCGTTCCACGTTCTCATCCAATAACCTATCCGGGATAAAATTGGCGCACAATTTAGACGGCGTTGGATATTGGCGTTTCCTGTCAGTTAATCTAACGTCCAAAGCAAATATTAATATATTTATCTCATAGCGCGATCGATTGAAGTTGTGCAGTATGGAAGGTGTTCCTCGGCGGTTGCTCATCATATTTTATTCGCGCGTCCTGGAAAATGCCGAAATGAATTAATTGAATTAGTTGGAGAACTTTGAAATGTATTGTTTACACAATGGACGTATAGCACATATACTCATTTCAGTCAATTCTTTCAGTGTCTTTTAGTTACAGGAACTCACAGAAATAGCTTGCTGCATAAATAATCCGAATGAAAATGTCGTTTTATATCACCAACAATCAATTAAATGGTGTGTTACCAATATTTGCCTTCTTGCACTACCTTAGCTGCATATTTCCTCGAAGCCACAATATAGACTCTCCCAATGTTTACCTGATATCTGCTTCGGTTGATTTAGCGTGCTGATTCTCAGCAAAAAATTGTTGAACTATCTGCATAAGAGGTAAGCTAACCAAGATATTTTCCTTCTGGATATCGATGCGAGTCGTTACTCTTTTTTATTTTTTATTTCGCAATCCTCTTCTCACCTCTCAAGACCTCTTCTCACGAATTCTTCCATCTACTTGGCCCAAAGGACTTATATGGTGTTCGCAGTCATTATTCTACCCTTACTTAAACACTAGTCATAACTTTTCCGGCAGATACAATCGGCTTCGCCTTCTTTAATACAGAACCACAAGATCTCATTCACTGCTTTTATTGCAATTGTAGTGGGCAAACGATTTCATTTGTAGTCACAAATTGAATAAATTGTGTTGCTATTGAGTCTACCTCAAAGTTTTTTAATATTTTATTCAACATACAACAACAACTTTATACGAATTACTTTTAACAGCTCCCTGTAAAAAAATATTCGGGGGACTTAGGTCCTCACCGACCTAATAACAACTTCACTACTTACAGATCAACGGTTTCGGAACTCTTTAGTAATCCTTCTCATTTGTTGTATTACGAGTAGGTGCGCTGTCTTGTTGCCACCGTCAGGTTATAATTCATACTATGGACTATCTAAGAAGTTAGGTGCAAATGGGCGAAGAAGGTTCAAGTATTATTGATACATAGCTTGTCTTACGAGAAAATTTTCCAAAATTCCAAAATGTTTAATCGAAGCCAATGACATGATTTCCGTGTTCTATTTTATCTAGGATTCTATACTGACCAATAATGGGCTGGCTAGAGAATTCAGAATTGATAAATTTCGATTAATTTTCTTAATTAATTTGCTCTCATATTCAATAATAGCCCATAATCCAGTGCCATATTGTGCAGTTTCTTTAAATATTCTTCTATTTGTGGTCGCAGCTTTTGGTCATCCTACATGTGGTTTATCTTTATGAAACGTATGACCACGTTTGAAGTCAGCTGCTGGAAATGAAGGAGCTAACTCTTACTAAACCTTTACTAGCACTGAATGAATTTCCGCTGACGATAGAACGTCCAAAATGAAGAACTGGCAGCGCGATATTCCAGTTTATCGATTCTACTTTACGAAAGTGTATAAAGAAAACTATATGACTATGACGTATAACACATGTACCAGCCTGACAAAAAAAATTCGTTGGTAGGAACTCTATCTTAAGCCTATCTGGGGACCTTTCACTTTTCCCTCGTACTCTAATGATATCTTAACTTAGAAGCAAATTAGTTTTCCATCTTTCTTCTATGCTAATACATACAAGACTTACTATATAAATTATTTAATAAAATGTTCGCTGAATAGATTACAGCCGACATGTATCCAGTGGAATCTTGTATTTTCAATTTTCGTTCCATATCACGAAATTATCCGATTTTATATAATTATCTACGCCATTACGACGATACAACAACAATAATTGACCTATCAAAATATCAGTAACTCAACGTAACAATTTAATTTCCATTTTGTTCGGGAACGCTCACGCGCGTCCTCGCCCTCTACATCGCCAACCCGTACTACGTACAAATATCTGCGGATTCGTACAGTTTTGTCCGACTCGTATTTGGTCGATTCTGTGCGGTTACATTATTCTACAATAGTTCACCCGTATTAGCGAACAAATATCGGAGCTCAAGTAAAGCAAATTAAACACAAAATACACATACATATGTATATGTGCGTACGTACTGTATCTGTAATAATGTTCGTAGGATGGTAGACATACCAGCACACTACGTTTATAACGTCAACAAAACTGTGCAAATAGGAAACCGAGTTCACAAAAGGATGTCAAACATGTGGGTGCACCAAACTGCCGCTCTAGATACATTTCCTTCCGCGAGCCCTTTTCTCCAATGTAAAAATAGACAATGAAGTGAGACATGTAGAGAGTTGCTTCTGTTTTGGAGGTTCCCATTGAGATAGATAGTTCATTATTTCAGGAGGATTTACTGTATTAATAATTAGATTATTAATACAGTTTCAATGTTGGCTGTAAGATATCGTATATGTAAGAACTATTGAAAGAAGCTGCAAGGCAAATTGAATTTGAAGCACATGATGAAATCTAACTCTAATTTTCTGACCATTAGCCAATTTTTGTTGCTCTGTATTGATGTACTTACGAATCGTTTCGAAATCTAAGTAAACCCAGGTCGCTGATATTCCTGCACAGTCACCTACTTTCATTTCTGTAGAAAACCAAAAAGGGTAGAAAGGCTTTTAAACTTCTAAATATTTCGCTTTGCAAAATAAAAATAATGACTTCTTATTTTCAAAATTTATTTAGAGGAATAAAATGTTGGCTTAACCTATTGATCTTTCTAGTTTATGGGTATGAGAACATGAAGATATCATTCAAAAATTTATATTTTAGAAATCTTTTAGTATGTGGTAAATATGAGATTGGGGTACATCATCAAGACAAGCTTAAAGTACTTCATTTGAAAAGAATATAATATAAAGTAAGTTAGGGAATAAAGAGGTTCATTATAAACACCTAACAGCCCCCTATTCTTTATTTCAGGTTAAATAGTTCTGAAAAGTTTACATATCGCATCAATGGTCAATTTCATATCATTACTTTGTACTAAGTTAATTAACTTTCCTACGTGTCGGCTTCTCCAAAACAATATTTCAGAAGTTTCTCCGAATAGATCCAGCAGCACCAAAGATGTTATAAACAAATTTACGTCGGTTTTTCCCCGGATAGAATTTGCTCGAATTGGCTTTAGCTAGATGAACTATGACAATCCCACTTAACTATTAAAATACGAGTCTACAAAATTGCGCATTTTAACAGATGATTTTGATAAATTCTGCTTGTCGTATGATCTAAAAAGCTTTGCAATTTTATAGACGTCCGGTTAGGTGTTACGAATTTTCATGGATTGAATTTAACAACACGATGGAGATAATTTGCAATTCTTAAATTTTACAGAAGAACATATTTCATTATATAAACTTTTCGATAGGCCAGAATTTTCCATAAACGCCAATGCATCCTACTCGAAGATTGTTCCATTTCTTGATTTTCCAACAGGATGCAATTAACAACATCCGTTTTGTGCTCGCAAACCTTGTAAGAACCCACGCCGAATTTATTGTAAAACCTTCAGTTTGCAGTAAGTGACTGGACTTCAGTCTTCTTGTTCTTTCAGTTGAATCTTCATGTGATTTACACGAACAACGTTTTTGTAATGTGGCGGTGTCTAGAGCAGCATGTCATTGTTACAATTGTTGGCCATTTAACCATTCAGAATTTTCACTCAGGAGTCGATATCTGTGAACGTTGAAACATCTCCGTTTGAAGCTGAGAAGTAACTGTTGACAGCTCTGTTTGTATTAGAAGGCGCTTGCGATAAGTTAATTTATTTTGATCAATTATAACAATAACAATAACAATTAATGGTAATATTTTGGAGATAAACAGGATATTACTTTCTTATAAATAAGCAAATTACGTTTGTTCTAATACACATAATGCAGCGCCTCTTTCTCTGTAAAGAACAAGCATGCGTATGAGATTTTTTACATGTGAATTGTACACTGAATACGTAACGATGCGGGCTAAAATTCAACCCGAAGGCAAATGTAAAGAGCTAATATAAAAGAGTCCGTCTTAATTTAAATTTTTAAACATTTCCGAAAAACCTATAAATTAAAATAATTTATGTTTCATGATACATTTGAGAAGTAGATGAGAATACATGCAAAAATAATATCATATAACAAGCTTTTGTGTTAGACCCGGCCAAGCTTTGAGGATGGAACATACACTAGCATCGACGATAACGTTAAAACCTATCTACCAACACTTTCACAATTACATTTACTTTACAACAAATATTATATAAAAGCAACTACTTTCAGAAAAGTAGCTTTCGTTCAGGAAAACACTATTTTGTTGCACTGCGTATAACGTTGATGTACTTGACATAGCATTCCTTCAACGCATAAAAGAAATTAATTATCATAATAGTAAAGAAAAATACCACTAAAGAAGATGGGTAGAGTTTATGGTTGTGTGCGTCACATTAATCCATACGAAAATATTAAATATGTAACATTTCTATCATAATGTATCCTAGCGTCAAATATAGAGAGAGCGCTCATCCATTTTCATGGAACATAAAAACTTCATCGGGAATTGCGCCCAATCTAAAAATAGACGTCAACTAAAAACCATTAGCAAGAAATAAAGTCCGTTCGCTGGTTGGAAATTTCAGAAAGTTTTGACATCGGGAGTAATGAGTGGTCATAAATTTTAATCTTTTTTCGTGGAGCTCGCGGATCATAAAACTGTATACTAGTCCATTCATTCGTTCAGTCATTCATTTACTATCTTCCGTAGTATGCTCGGCGGTAGGGAGAACGATGCGAAAACAATGTTAAAAAGGAAATAGTTGATCGTACAGACTGCAGTAAAATGGCATGACTAACAAATTCGTTACTTTTAGTATCCGACGTCTACGTGTGACCACCCGTTACATTAAAATCGCACCATTTATAAAGCAATATTTCATCCAGTAATTAATAGACGCTGTTACGCAGGCGTGAGGAACATCTAGTTTCCTATATAACAAATGGGCGCCATAAATCAAGCGAAGTTTTCAAATGCATTTGTTGCATGTCATCGTTAGGCGGCGTACAGAATTTGAAAAAATTTTTACATTTTGCAATTGGATATTGTTCTCTCTTCTCGTGTCCCGTTTTGTTTCAACGTTCGCGTTATGATTTATGGGATTTCGCCGTTTCTATTTTAAAAGCGTTAACTGCTGTTGGTGCAACAGTTTTGCTAGATATATTACCATCACGTCCATGCACGATCCATACTACAAGAAATACTTTTGTTGTATTCTTTTTGCCAATTTGAGTTGAGATTAAATGAGACGTTTGTTAAACACTTCTTAGTAGCGTGCTTAAATGATTGTTCCTTTGATTTCTTATAACTGAGTTCGGAATGAGCTATACCAATTGTAAAACGTTATCTAGCCGTATTTACTCTAAGTACTTACTAAGTTTGCAATCTATCTAAGGTGCTTTTCTGACAAAAAATATGGCATTTGTCTTTAGTTCTTGAAGCAAAATTAGATTAATGGTCTCATTAATTAATATCAGAAGTTCTTGAAAAAAGAAAGACTTTAAAATTTGGAATTCGAAATATCTAATGTCTACGTTACCGACTAAACCTAATTTTAGATAAATTAATCAAACCGATTCATCCTTATAATAGTTCAATAGATTATACAGGAACTATGTTTTGCATAAAACAGACCCGTTTTATTGCTCCGCTCCTCTTAATTATTGAAAAAATTCAAGAGAACTGGAAGAAAACAAACGATGATGGCAGAAAATCTTTCAGCAGTTGACAATAATCCATTTTCTCTTCCAAGTAGCATTCAACAGGTAACAGCGGTGACGGTAAAGGATGTGGGATAACACGCTAAGAAAATTAGAGTCTCCTGATAAGTTACATCCTTTAATCAAAAGCCTTCCTATCCCGGAAGAGCTAGATACTGTGCGTTCCAGTTCATATCAGGGAGCAATTAACAGCGAATGTATAAAGCAATTTTGATATTTATCAGAGCAAATTGTATATTCATATATATCTTCACATATATTTCTGCTTCTTTACCATCAATGTTTACTTAAGCTAACAGCCTTAACGTTTACGTAACAGCCGATCGACATCTTTACATATGTAGGGTCTCTCCCATCCTTAGTTATCCGAAGGTGTAAGAGAAGTGGAAAATTCATCAAAATCAAACGAACGTTGGATTTGTGAAAAATATCGGAAAGATCGAATCGCACAATCGACCCGGCTCGACCCGGCTCGACCTGGCTATTTCTGCCGACTAAAAGGCGTAATTTCGTTCGCTCGGTGCATACGCACTGTCCGTCGAAACTCGAGCAAAACGTCAAGATCGCTTCAGAAAATACAATTTTTTCGTTTCCCCGCTACCATCGACGACTATTGAATCGATTCAACCATTTGACCGCTAGGTGTCACTATCGTGGCGCTCGGATTTTTAAAAGAGAACGACTAATTTTCTAGCTACGATTTTGTAACTGTTCTTTACCAAACTCTTGAGGTTTGGGTTTTCATGTTGTTGTTATTGTTACAGTGTCTGATTTTTTTCCCTTAACTTCTCGCAAAAATTCAAACTTTCTGGTATCTTGATTTTTCGGCATGGAACTAAGAAGCAATACAAGCCACATATGCCATGATGTAAATACATATTTTTAAAAAATCGATCTCTTGTTCATAAAAATAATTTCTCACAATGTTCTTCAATATCTTGCGGAAGGAAAACTTATAACACTCTTGTAATGAACCTCAAACCGTTTAGAGAACTTTTTAATCCAGAAATCGTGAAGTAATCCCATTAAAGCGAACAGCAAATCGTATTTTTCCCTAATTTTCCATATTTTTCTATTTGCGCTACTACATTACAGAAAAAAAAGGCACTAATAGTAATATATAACAGTGTTAACATAAGTTATATGACAAGGATCTACCGTTTATCGCTAAATCTAAGGCCCATAACACAAGCACGGTTTTCTAAATGCGATAAATTGTAGCGAACTCTACGCCAATCCGGCACGTCCACCGACAGCAGAGCTGCAACGCCACAGAACGGACGCGGTAGTAATTAAAACAACTTCATAATGTAGATGCTATCACCGCGTATAATTAAAAATTATATTATACTAAGAGGGTAGCAGAAATTTATCGTTTAATGGCCTCGAAATGAGTTAGAAACAAAGCGAATGTGGTGCACGACTTCGCGGTGTTGCGGATGAATTGAATCCGCTGGAAAAATAAAGGGGTGACCAATAAACATTATTGCTCTGAAACCGTTCCACATTATGAGTTATTATTCCGTACGTTTATCTATCGTTTAATACATACGAGAAACAGCAACGGTCCTAATATGGCGCTGTGCGGAATTCCTAATCGAGCAAGGGAAGAGGATCCAATTTTATTTAAAATAAACGTATTAGTATGGCGAACAAATCTAGTGTAAAATATTGTTTCAAATGCTATTAGTTCTAATTAAGCATGCGGATTGCAGATCCTGACACATGTTTACAAATACATATACAAATTTGCCTATTTACATAAACATACCGCACGGAACCGACTTCGGTAAATTGTAAATCATGTTTAATGTAGTGCTAAATATTGAAATTAACATAATTTATTAATTCATTACGGCATCAAGTCTTTGAGGAAATAAATTTGATGGTTTCAAATTAAATGTGAGAGTAACGTAACGAGGTCGCAAGTCAAAATAGGCATCAATTTGATATCTGTATCAAATGCAAAAGTGACAATTTTTTACTATATTCAACACATATCAAGACACCATGGAGTATATGATTAAAATTAACAATACAATTGCAACATTAACCATTTACACCTTAAACAAAAGCTTGTTGGCACCATTGCTATTAAATACATCAAATATAATTGAAAATTACAATCTTAAATTGGAATTAATACCAGATGTAATTGTAGCTAACATAGAAAGTAATTCAAAGAACCATGTCCTCTGGCTTTCGTTTATCTGGGTTGTGTTATTAAGAATTTTTCGCTTCTTAGACCTTTTCCTATACTTTTTTACATCATTGTAATTGACGACAGCATCGCGTCTATCATTAAATTCCTTTCACGTAATATAACACAAATCTCTCAAAGTGGCATACGTTCACCAACACACCTTCCTCTATTATTTTAAAGAATGCGTTTATTGTTATTGCTTCGCATCTCCACCCTAGCATAGCATAGCTTAAAAATAACAGCTGACATATAGGTTTCAATTACCGCAGCCGAGAACCAATAAAGAACGCTGGATTGGAACACAAATCTAATTAGTAAACACTCAGTCAACGCTTTCTTCCCGCATCTTCTATAAATAAAGTCCATCAAGAAGAGATACGATCTGCTCCTAATAGAGATAGCAGAATAAGACCGGCGTCTCACGTCCAACCCCCAGAAAGTTTCACCACAAGGCAACCCCGCTTGTTATTTGTAATGGAGCGACTTTCTTAATAGTTTACATGCCCCGTTTCTTTTTTTTTCTTATTTTCCCAATTTAATAAAGCAAGCAGTAGTCGAAATCGTATCTTAAAATTGACGTATCTCTTTCATAAATCATACAGTAAGTCGGGTGCGCGCAACGGAGAACGAGTGGCCGGGTCGTTACGAAACTTCGGGTGAGTTAAGAGAAGTTAAACTTAACGATTAAGTGGTCCGATAGCTCCCTTCATTAATTTTTCCGGCCGGCTTGCGACCGTTGCAGCAAATGAACGGAACTTCAGGTCCGTATTTAACGTCCCTAGAATGGCAATGGGACCAGAAGGAAAATAGAAGGTCTCTAACTTAGTTTTGAATTGGATAGTTACGTAACTATATCGGTGCGGGAGATATGAGATTAGTTCTAGGAATTATGGAAGAGATCGGCTTCTGCAGCGCGAATAACGCTGTCAATTTTACTATTAGTGACTTTCAAATACAACTTTTGAATAATTACTTCAATAACTAAGTTGGATGAATTTTATTCTTTTTCGGTTTGCAATAACGGAGGCAATTGATCGTAGTACTTGATCTTCACTAAATTGTCTAAAGATCTATTCATTTGTTTCAGTTGTTCAGAGTTTTAAAAAAGTCTGCTTCAAAACGCCCAGCATGACGCATTTAAAACTTTTCCTTTTACTTTATCTTTCCCCTGTAATCCGTTGTATATGTGTAGAACTATGAACTGACGCCATCAATAAATTTTAATTTCTTTGCATTTTCTCGTATGACGCTTTGCCCCGGGAACTGATGACTTGGTAGCTTAAATTTTCTCAAAAAAAGGTGTCCAGTATAGCCTTATCAACATTTCGATATCCTTTATATTTTTGACAGATCTTATAGACTCAAACCTCGAAAAACAAGAATTTTTTGTTAAGTAATCCATTGAAAAGCAACTTCTAATTTTCAACTAGGTAATTATTAAATATCTTATTATTCTATTTCAAGAACCTCCCACATTCTTCATTTTATATGAATTTTTGGAAGATCCTAGAGTTTTACATTGTACAACTTCTTTGAGCACTGAGTGATAGTTCTAGGCAACTCTGCACATATGTAGGTAACTAGATAGAAAATGCGAAGCCGAACTTTAGAAATATACGAATTAGTAAATCCTCTGTTTGCTACTTTGAGTTAAAATAAATATTTTCTATTATTTCACAAAAATATTAAGTAACAACTAGTCGAAATATTTTTTTTTACAATGGATACGCTAAAAACGTAGGCTTTTACCGTCATAGTCAGTTGAAACTAAACATGTTCCGTGTTAATCATGTCGTTTTTAAATTAAACAAAACGAAATGACACAGTTCAAACCCGAAACACGTTTACTTTCGGTAGATATGTTACTAAACAATAATACCAAATCGCATACATACATTATACTTATGCTCGCCACAAATCCAAAAATTTTAATTAACCTACCTTGAACTCATTCATCGTAAAATTGCGATTGCGCTATAAATTATAAAATATAATGTAATTAACCTGCTTTGCCGTTTAAATATTGTTCTAGTAATAACTATACGTTATTAACATAACATCATGGCGTACTATGCAATATTGCCGCATTGCGTCATAACCTGTTGTTATAATAATAGTCTCGCTAATGCATTATCTAACACAATTAATTACATAGTATAATGTAACCATGTACATGCAGTTGGAAAGAAAAGAAAATGCTATCTAAGATTCCCGTCACAAATTCTGGCTTATTTTTATAATTGTAGGTTATCACGTACAAATAGACGCAATATTTTCACTTTAGGACTAAATAACTAAGCTTCTTTAAATGACAGTTTGCTCATTCCAATATTATTATCCTCAATATTTGACATATCCAAATATTATGAGTAATAATGTCACCAATAATTGCCAAATATTTAATGCAACGTTTAGAGCATAGCGTTGCTAAATATTTTGACTATTATAAATGAGACAGATTGATACATGAACCATACAATTTTTGTGTTATTTTAATTATTCCATGTCCTTTAGAAATATTGTCGTTAATAAATTTTATATTGAAATGAGATAATTCAAAAATATACATCGCAGCATGTAGTTTAATATTTTGACATTGTTGGCTAAAATTTTCAACCCATTATATTCTTTATTAGGAGTTAAACACTTTTTTCTGCCAAACATTTAAACATCATTTTTCAGTTTAAAATCCAGGATAATACCGTCATTATTTCTCTAAATAATTAAATTAAAAGAAGATCGGTGATTTCGCATCTTCGCATTATATAAATTATATTTAAATAAATACTTAGTAAATAAATAGTGTATTAGAGCTGTATAAAAAGACATGTATGGTGCTGAAATCAATCTTAGAAGATAAATTATTTAGCTTTTCAATAAAGAAAATGCTGATCAATAAATTTTAACATGTTCTAACTCACCTTCATCTATTGAAACTAAACGTTTTCCAGGTTCGAACCGTGGCATATCGTTAAAAATAATAAACTCGACGTTTCGGCCACAATCGTATGGGGCTTCTTCAGGAGAAAGATAGGCACCAGTTGGCACGATAACTCAAGGTGTAAACCACGCCAGAGGCGAAACTAACTGATCGGGAAGCAGTTCATCACGGTAACTCAGGATGTGAACCATGCTAGAGGCGAAAACCAACTGCGAACGACGACGTTTTTTTAACGATATGACACGGTTCGAACCCGGAAAACGTTTAGTTTCAACTCCGGCCTTGGAAGCCTACGTTTTTATTTCACCTTCATCTAATACGATAATAACTATAACTAAATATTACAATTTCAAAAGAGCTAATTTTAATTTAATGTATCATAGATTCCTTCAGACCTACTAGTTGCAACTGTGTGACGCAAGTATTATGCGAGCATCTGTGATATGCTTTACAAAGCTAGGTATGATGTGTTTGATGCATTTGCACCATTATAGACCATATTGTACATCCCGTTCACATAAACTATAAATCACATAAAATGTCAAAAGATGCGAAACCGCATTTTATTGTGAGCAATTCGAGCAATTACAAGAAATCGATAAGGAGTTAATAGGTAATGCATACAATAACTACGTGCGCTATGTCCAAATGGATTTTGGAGTTTTTTTACCAGATTTTTTACCAGAAATTACCAGAAATACTTTACCTAAACTGTACGCACGTTTCGATAGTTAAGCTATCATCTTCAGCAACGATACTGATCTGTTCAGTATTACCGCAATGCGTCATAAACGGAAATTAATGCTGAACCATTAAGCATTTACAGGTATCAGCGCTTAACATAATCAAATTACTGCTGTATATCTGCAGCTATCGTAGTTTTACGATTATAACAAAAAAATATATAATTTAATTGTCGTACGTATTATGAGTACTATTGCAATAAAGAGAAAACATTTATAAGACGTACGATCTCATATTATTTGCTGAATTTTTCCGAAACACGGGCCCAGATGGCGCAAGTACCATTATTTGTAAAGCGTTGCGTCGAAGGCACGTCTTTGAGATGCACTTAACTCGACTCAATTCGCCTGCACGCCAGCAAGCAGCAATTAACACGTAGGTAATCTGTTTAGAAGATTGCTCCACAATATCACCGGATGTGAAATACTGTAATGTACTTGCATAGACTACACTGGTGCTGCCGCCAACGTCGAAACGAACTGGAAAAAAAATTATGCTTAATGCTCGCTTCGTTTAAATACTTCCACGTACGTTCTACGGAACATTTTCCATGTCGAAGAAGAGAATTTTTCGTACGGCAATTACGAACTGTAAATTCTCCCTTAGGGCCGTACCGTGCTTGTCGAAACGATGTCTTAACGTTTACTTTTATCGCGCCGGAGATGTTGCATCTCGAACTTGGTCGAGCGAAATTATAGATTTTAATGGACGAATGCAAGTCGTTTTAGGACGGTAGTAAAAAAGCGAACAAGTTAAGCGAAGACGTGTTGGTCGTAACATATCTTTTATTGCGCCATTCCTATATTCGAGTGCTTTACGATTTTACGGAGAAAGGTGGTAATGGTGGTGGTGATTCGATAAATTTGTTACTGATTTTCGATAAAAGAACGGAGTGTCAGCTGGCACCGTTGTAAAAGTAAGAAGCATAAAGAACGGTGTTGTTTAGCGTGGGAGTGTAATTTTCATTTTATTTTGCGATAATTTTTAAATGTCGTAAAGAGAATTTGCCATGATATGAAAACGAAAAGTGGTTTTCGTAGAATAAAGCATCAACGATCTAAAAGTGGTTGACTGCATCATAAAACGCAATACTTCTCTTTGGCATTAGCGACAACAGAAACGGTTTACATACATATGTATTTTATTAAATCTTGCAAGAATAACAAACAAAATAGAGAGAAAAAGGAATAATTAAAACCAAAAGATTTCTTTAGTTGTATACCATGCCAAGAAAATGTCTATTAGCGAATACGTTATAGATTTCCGTGGTGGTTGTTTTCTTTTAAAGTACACTCCGCCAAAAAAGCATCGCATAATTTAGTTTTGAATCATAAAAGTATCGCATAATCTCTGTTTGTAGCATAAAGTTGTAAATATACTTTAATGCGCTCTAAGATATAATTTCTATGATTGTTTAAATAAAATACAGGCCAAATAAAAACAAGAACTCATACTTGAGATTTTTATTAAAACAAGAAATTATAATTTTGGAAAGAAAAATGTCATAACAGTAGCTTTTAATACTGAGTATTGCCACCTCTGGCTCTTATGACCGCTCGCATACGGTTTGGCAGAGATTCGATTAACCTCCGTATATAAGCCTGATCCAAATTCTCCCACTAGTCAGGGAGAGCATTTTCTAGTCCATGCAGGTCCGCTGGGGCAACATTTTGGGTTCGTATCCGTCTGTGAAGGAGGTCCCGCACGTGCTCGATAGGGTTCATGTCCGGACTTACCGCAAGCCAATCTAAAATTGGAATACCAACATCGTTAAGGTATTCCTGGACGATTATTGCAACATGCGGTCGTGCATTATCGTGCATTAACATGAATACGTTTCCTATAATTGGCGCATATGATACTACATGTTCTTCTAAAATGTCCGTTGTATACCTGTGGGCAGTTAGTGTACCTCTGTCTACTGGTACTAACTCTGTACGACCTGTTGCCTCAAACAGATGCCTCCCCAAACCATAATAGAGCCACCAGCGAAATTAGGTCTAGGTCTGAAATTACACTGCGAATAGCGCTCACCGTCTCGTCTGTACACTGAGATACGCCTATCTGAGGTGTAAAGACCAAATCTTGATTCATCCGTGAAGAGTATATTGGCCCGGTCATTAATGCTCCAATTTACATGTTCTCTGGCAAACCTTAAGCGAGCCACTCGGTGGTTCCTAGTGAGACGAGGGGTCGTTACAGCTACTCTAGCTCTTTATCCACTCTGTCGTAACCTATTCCGAATAGTTTGAGTACTCACACGAGTATTTCTGACTCTAGCCAAGTCGTTCTGCAATTGTCTCGCAGTTACATGTCTTCGACGTAATGCTTGTAGTAGTAAATAGCGGTCATCTTGGCGAGTAGAACATCTTGGACGACCTGGTACAGGTCTTCTACTGTAATTGCCTGTTTCCCTATATCTGGCTACGGCTCTAGAAACACTTGACTGATTGATGTTCATCAAATTAGCAACGTATGCTTGAGATCGTCCATCTTCGATTAAAGCAACTATAGCAGCCACTTGTTATGAAGTTAAATTGCTCATTTTAGTTTTAAAAGCGTTGGTACAGAACTCTGACTTCGCACTTTAAAATTTGTCCGTATAGGAAGACTTTCAATAAACAACTGAACAAACCTTACACATATGCATTTTTCTAAATGTGTTCTTTTAGAAAAAAAAAAGTAAAAAAGCTATGTTCCATGATTTTGTTAGTGTTTTTATAGTTCACATACACGAGGCAAACTTTTTGTGAACGTATAAAAATATCTTGGTTTATAAATGCCCTTTTTTAGTTTATGCGATACTTTTTTGGCGGAGTGTATTTAAGTTTCCATTAGTTGCATAAGAATGCCGACATTTCGCTCTCAACTGCATGTAGCTTCTTCTGGGCTGCTGTACGTATAATACGGGGACGCAACAGCCAGCAGAAGAAGCTCTATGCAATTAAGAGCGAAACGTCAACATTCTCATGGTCGCTGTTTTGAAATCCATTTGGTGGATATATTTGTTATTGCAATGTATAGCGAAAGCATTATTAACTTATTTTCAAATTTATTTTAACGTAAAGAGGGTTTAACACCCATCAACCTCGTAAACGTGATATCGTAACAATTTTTACAACTTCCTTGTTTAATAATAATAGACAAAGCATCAAGTTCCAAGAACACATTGGAGATTACCGCTATGGAAGAATCGAATCGTCAAGCATAAGACATAGACAAAACTGGATATAATATTAAATTAAAAATCCTCAAATTAATTGTAAACGTAAGTTCACTGCGAAATTTGTTAAGCCGACCTTAGTGTTTTATTCGTTTTTGACGGATCCTCTCAAGTCGCTTTTGGAGCAAGCTTGGCCACATTGCACCGCAGATCTTATCTTGCTAGAACGACTGTGCCTTAAGGATACGAAAGCTGAGTCCTTTCAGTAAGACCAAACCATTTATGCAATCGTCCTTCCAGTAGGATCAAACCGTTCGCAATAATAATGGTAATAATAATATGTTTAGTCAATTGGCATACAACGTGTCAAAGAAATTACAAAGTAAATCAAATGAAATAAACGGAATGAATAAACGAATTAACTAAATTAAAATAAACTTATAACTACAAAACCATCAGAAATAAAATGACCAAACAAAAATTAAGAAGTAACATATATTAAACCCATATAAAAAAAAGAAACTATCAGGTTCTCAAAGTGAAATTTTCCGACATATTGGCTTCGAAGAAACTCTTTAATAGCATTGCGGAAATTATGAACTGCGTTGTATTGTTTATTTTTTTTTGCAGGTGTAAACCTTGATCCCCATATTTTCTAAACCTAAGCAGACGTATTCCCCACAATGTATAAGTGCAGCAGCAAAAAGATCACTATTTATTTAGACTAATAATAGCGGAAACATCAGTAGTGGTCTATTAATTTCGATCACCGAACATTGTACTTTAAAGGAAACGTAGACATATACATTGACGCTTATCAACAAAATAATGAGATACCTTGTATCAAGTTTAATTCAAAAACTAACCAACCTAGCCTTGGTAAAATAAGCTGCAGAGAATGCGGAATTTATACTTCTATACAAACCGACAACATTAATGCAGGCATACCTACGAATTCATATTTCCATGTTCCGATACATGTGCTCATAATGGTGGCAGCGCCGGTTTACGATCTCCCAGGCACAAGGGAATGGCGAGAAACAGGGTAGAGCGGGTGGTTTGCGTCCCGAGCGCTAAACTACGTCCATCCGCCGGTGACATCGAAAAGAAAGAAGGCAGGAAAAAGAAAATTCGTCCCGTCGGCTGTGCGTTTTCTATCTTTGCCTTCGGGTCACGTTCTTTCCGGGTACAGAATCCATCTTAGCGGCCGCCACCCCCCCGGTCCATGCCTCATCCCCCGTCGAGCGAGAGGCTCGCCCGCTACGGCTGAATGCGCCGTTTCACTTCCAATTTCTCTTCGATTTTCCTTAGTTTAAAACATTTTCGACGTTATTCCGCGAACGAACGAACGGACGGCTCACTTTGAATATCTGATAAGAGGAAGTCGAAATAAAACGTTATACCGCATTATCTTATATACGGTTATGCATATATTCGAAGGCCCATTGAACTATCTTTAAGCTGACGATGGTACGTAGCATCTGAGTCGAAATGGAATTACGGCTCGGTATTGGAAACTTTTAGGATATATTGAAGTTGCTGAATCGACTACGTGTAACAAAAAATGTTCACGATTTTCTTTTGGAATATAAAGATACAGTAATGCTTCTGAGGAAATTCAAATAAATTCCAAATTGAAGTTTGATTGGACTTGTGGAACATCTAATAAAATAATTTTTTGATGCTATACCAATAATTCAAGTAATTAATTGTGAATTAAGCCACTTCCATTATTAAATTCTAACGATCTAATTCTAATCTTTCATTTTAACTCCTAAATATTATATTTACTCAGAAGAAAATCCAAAAATTACAAAGATTACAATGAAACATAAGGATTCGTCTTGGGATATGAAAGTTTTAACAAATATTTCGCTGAAATTATCCTCCTTGTCTGCTTAAACATAACAACAAGTACATTACGTTTAATCAGCGACTAGGCCCTTGCACGTTATTACAAAATTTGTCGCGCTTCAGTTAAAATTTTATAATTCCATGCAAAATACGGTAATCCAAGAGTACCCTACCGCCAGTCACCCGACAAATTATCCCCCAACGAAATTAATGCATGATTATAGGCCTTTAATTTACAATTTGCGGTATGGCTTGCGTTGCTAAAAACAAAAGCCAAACGCGAATAAATAGGGGCATCAAACTACATCAGCGTCCATTTATTATTACTCCGAATTTAAGCTACACTTCAAACTAGCGCCGCCATTGTCAATTTGAATAATAGTCCCGGTTAATGGCACATGTATTCATTAACTAATGTCACTGAGAGGGACCGTAGGTAGGTAATATAGCAACGCTTCACATGTCCCTATCGTCATAAACGCAACCCAACGTCGATAATTAAAAATCTGAGCTGGTAGAAGTGAAAATTTTACGAGGCCGGAAAGCTCGGAGTTTCCGGGACGCCGTAATTAATCGCGAAATCCGTTTAGATATTGTTTCTTTCCTCTTGCGAGGCGAGCGAGATTTTCTTCGCGGTTTTTCGGCCGGTTATTAAATCAAATACCTATAAAACATCAAAGTCGGGCCTTAGTTATCGGAAAAGCGAAAAGCTTTTGAAGTCGCGGCTTACTTTACGATGTTTTGCGGTCGGTTTTCGCGTCAGCTCGGGGTATTTGTGGTACTGCGATTTCACGGAAACATCGAGCGACCGGGCCTTGATTGAAATTTCTAGTTCAGGTGCTCCGAGCTGGCGGGATTGGAGGAAATATTGCTCGTAATTTCTGACCGATATATCAGAGAGGAGATTAGAGTGGAAGTAGGTGGACTGGTAACAGGAAGATATTTCGTTGAAGATGTCAACTTTCAATCTGGTAGAAATACTTTGCCGGCTTATCGATCATCAACTTAGAAAATAGGAAATTTGCTGAAAATTTCAAATATTTTACGGGTGAAGGTTTATTCAACCTTCTGATTGTCATAAAGTACTTTGCAAGAATACCTAAAACTTTTTATAAAAGATTATTTTTTTTCTACAACAATTCAAAATGAAAGGCTTATATTTTCCTATAAAAGCTAATAAAAAATTGGTGGAAAATGTACGCGTATAGAGAGGTGTAATGGTGCGAGGCGTCGACTTACATATACACGAAAAGTGATAAAAAATAAATATTTTTATTTAGGTTTATTCAGAATAAGTTTTAAAATGGATTTGATGTATATTGGGTGACTCAAAAGAAAGCTACGCATCAGAGTTTTGAAAATACATTACCGTATATTACTGCACATATTGAGAATACTTGCTAAATAAAGCAAGTTCCTGTTAGATTTCTTGAAGACGTTTTTAAGAAATTTAACTATTTCTAAAGATATAGACCACAACGTATGAGGTGTGTCTGTCTTACATATCTAAGCTACACATTTCAAATTGTATTTATTTCTTTGGCAACATCAGACTTGATGGTCCATAACAACACGATGGACGAGAATATACCTTTGACTACCATTAATGTCGAATAGCTTTTTTATAAAAACGTAGGCTTCCACGGCCGGAGTCTGTTGAAACTAAACGTTTTTCGGGTTCGAACCTTGTTATGTCGTTAGAAATAATAATACGTCGAGTTTATTATTATTATTATTCAACTTTTTTATATTAAATGGAGCGGCTTGTACTGATTATCGTATCTAATATTTCCATTTGTAAAATTGCATTAATGTTCTCTAGGCTTATATCTTATATCTCTTTAGTCATTTTTCTTTACTTTTTCTAAAAGTTTTACTTGACCGCATTTGTGGATACGAGTGCAGTAATATATGAAATATTTGGTGGCCGTATTTTTTTCTACTAACTTTCCTCTTATTAAACATTGACGAAGCAAACATATTTTTTTAATTGATTGTGTAAAAAATAGCCAAAAATTGGGCTCTAACTTGTGGATGTATTTTTTTTTTATTTTCACCTATGTATCCACCTGCAGATATTTTTTATTCCTTTAAATTCACCCATGTGATGTTTGCCTATTTTTTTTTTTTATTTAAAATTCTGTTCTAGGTTTTTTTAAGTTTGTTTTATGTCATACCAAAATATCTCACAAAAAAAAACAAAATGGGCGGAAGAGGTTGAAAGAAACGATTTTTTCATCCAACGTCACCCATTTTGAAAACCGAAATTCTGAGAGTTATTTTAGTTGTTTCAAAAATTGTTTCAAAATTTCAGACCTACACTTCTTCGATCTCAGACTTCTTCTTAGAATCTCCTTAATTTTTCTAAGAATCTTCTTAGATTCTTAGATGACAAGATATGGCTACAAATCAAGACCCGTTAGCCTCATTTTTTTTATAGAAAATTGAAATTTTAATAGTTGCTCCAGGTTATATTAGATAGATTGCTCCACTATTTCAGGTCCATGTCACTTATAGTACTTATAATAAAACATTACCGAAAAGCAAGAGCTCGAACACATCCTTTTCAAAAAAGTGGAGCTAACTTCACATAGGTTCCGAACTCGATCGATATGACCAACAAATGTTAAGATATAGATTATTTATACAAATTTGAATGTTTCCATTAATTTTTTTTGCTGGTGCAGTATTTAAGTGTTTTTTTATAATGAACATTACCAAATTTTAATTGTAGATTGCATACGGTAGCTTTTGCCAGAAATGAATTTTCAGTATTTATTATTATTGTTATTAAATCTCATCCTATACGTCAAGCTTTAACCGTGCATAGTCATGCCCGCACGCATAACACGCATAAGCAGTAGTTATTCAAGGCGAATAACAATTTATATGTTGTCACCGTAGTAAAACGATAAATTATATCGCTCCAAATAGAATTCGACACTAATAGCCTCCCACCCACGATCTGCCATCTCCTTCGGATGGTAATAAACTCGCTTCATCTACGTATTGTTGTCGCTTCATTCTTCAACGGCTTATAAGCCGTATCGTAAAAGAGCTAAGTATAGGTATTCTTTTCTAGAGTACAGGACGGGAAAAAAAATGAAAATTAAACTCGCGTTAGTGGAGGCGTAGACACCGGCGAGGCCGCTAAAGAACACCTGCTGCGCCCGTTTGAAAATTGTCACACCGCGTGATCCCGCGCAGAGGGCGCTCGCGTTCTGTGCGTGACTCGTAAATATATGATTAAGGTTTACTATCTTTCCGGACGTTTCATTATTATCATAATGACTGCGCGATATCGTACCGGAATGGAATAAAATTACAATTAGAATATCGCTTTTCGGTGGTACCCGGTGCGTATACTGAAAAAGAAAAAAAAAAAACGTGTTGTATTTTATTGTGGAAAACGTTCTCGTATAATAAATTTTGATACCGGCCGCGCTAGCAGCAGCAGGAAACTGATTCTCCAGATATTGTTTGGAGTGGACGCGCGTGAGTGTACGTTTGGAATGTTTAGTTACAGAGAAGAAAATGGGTCATAGGGTTACGAGAATATGCAGTAGTTACTTTGAGATATTATTTAATAAGTTGTAAGAACAACAACCGATAACTCCTTGATGAAATTCCAGTACTAAAAATAAAAATAAATGTAAACAAATTATTATTTTTTTTTGATGTACTCAGTAATATAAAATAATTAAATTAAATTAAACGATAGATGATCTACATTTATGGAGATAAAATGAACTATATTACTCCTCTTTAAATAATATCAAAAGTTGACCTTTGGTAATCCTTTCTCATGAAAATTGTAATTTTTAATCATATTAGTTAACGTTACATATTCGGCACAACTGTTTACCATTGTTTTTTTTTAATAATTTTTGTAATATCTCACTTTGAATTATATAAAAAAATATTAATGTTAATACTCATTGTATTACAGATAAATAAATAATAATAATAATAATAATAAATAAAAGAAAATATTCTGAGAGTGCGATCAAGATTAACATCAAGTCGCTTAGCGTCAATAAATAGGCAATTACGTTAACCGATTAATAGAAACAAGCATCAAGAAATGTTATGCAGCAACTAGTATTTAAGATTAAAAAAAGATAACGGCCCAACGAAGTGTATAAGCTTTTTAAAGTTTGTTATAATCTCCAAAAGCTTTGTAAAAGAGTTCCATTGCTGTTCGTCTATTGTTGCATTGATGTAGAAAAGATTCCAGCTCTTCGTTTATATTTCGACCAAAATCTGCCTTCTTTACGGTTTTGTTGCTGTACGTATCTCCTATTCTACGTCTCGCACTAGCTCAATCGTAGAGATCATAGATACGTTTGAATATCACCATCTAAAAAAAAAAAAAAAAAAAAAAACTAAAGAAACACAAAAATTTGTTCCAAATCCTTTAAATTTCTTATTTAATATGCGTTTGAATCCTAACGATTTACATTCCTATAATCACATATCACAGCGATGCCGAACGTCGTACGTATAAATACATAGCGTACGGTTTTACCTAACCTTTCACATTAACGTCTACATTAAATGTTGACGACAAGACATACGACTACTGTTTGTAATTACATTGGTAGAGCTCTGTGTTCCCGCTTTGGGCCGTATTCACGTATACAGGCCGAACACTTAATGGAATCTAGCGCTTATTGACATTACAAACATTAGTAAACTATGAACGTTTGTTTATGTAGATTTCCATGTCGACGTCGTAATTACCGACAAGATATGACGACGCGCAACACGGAGGATGCAACAACCCGAGTGAATACGTGCATAGGTAGCTTAACGGTGACAGAGTTCGAATGTGCTGGAGATTCGCCGAAGATAACTGGCAGACTGTCTCAAATTAGACCATCTTAATTAGGTTTGACGTATAAACGCATCATGTAAGACTGCACTAAGCGCCCGAGATGTACTGTAGTGGGTGTTTTAAGGGTACAATTGTTTCATTTTCGCGACGTTTCATTATCAGGACGTAATTTGGATATAAGTAGAGAATTCTGTGGGGGAAGCGCCTTTAAACAATGTTCTTCAAATTTGCAACAGAAGCTTTGCTACCATAGATTTATATGTCAAGCGCACTGATAGATTCCGGGCTGTAATTGTCGGTATAGCTATGCGAGCGTGGAGATGAATCCTACTGACTGCGCCATAATGCAAATATGACTTATGCGCTTGTTATATGGAATTATACTACTAATAAAAGTGAAAGATACAAAAGAACAAACTTTACTTCAAAAGCAGATTGCGATATGTAATAAAATACATGCAGTTTATATACGAATATTTTTGCCACTTTCCGGCCGATTCAAGGCAATACATAAACATGTGTCGACAAGGTTACAGTACACAAACGGGGTGAAGTCAATCAAACAAAAATAGGCAAAACTAAAAGTGTCAACAATGTCATTTACTTAATAAAACAACGAAAACTTTTACTTTATGTATTAAATGTTAAGGAATTATTAAATTTCGCAGATATCTTTATTTGCTAATTAGATTACCAATTTCGTGTGTACATCAAACATCTTTGGGCCCAGATGATTTTTATAAGGTGTGGTGACGGCCCAACGGGGTGTATAATCTTTTTTCCAAGCTTGTGCTTTAATGTGTAAGTTGTGTGTATAAAGTGTTCCATGGCGTTGTTACTGTCACCCCCTCGCCGTAGGGTGAAGCGCAGTTAATTGTACCCCAACTGCGAATGGTGATTCGGGAGTGTACCGGATCCACTAAGAAAATTTGTCGACTCTATCGGGACTCGAACGCCCTGCGGTTAACTCTGCCCAGTCAAGCGCTGACCGCCTTACCACTGGGCCACCAAGCCGTTAAAGCTGTTACACAATAAGTTAAGTTTATAATTCTAAAGCTGCTTGGTTGCAATGATATGTGGCCAAATCAAGCCAAAACAATACGGATGTGTTGTGCCCTTTAGTAAGGGTACTAGGGTTCCCTTCCTCTGAATATTACTGTTCGTTCTGCCAGTAATCACAGAAACTTGTAGAATTTGATATTTTCACGTGAGTTATCTATTTAAATGTATTCCTTTCTAATAATAAAACAACATTGGCAAGAAGCTTAATTATTTATTTCAGCAACTTTATTTTAATTTCAATTACATTCAGTAAGTACCAACTTTACTTCACGCACTAAGAATAAATACTTAAAATAAGATTTCACGGACTTGAATTCTGAAGGTTACGATTATGGTATATGGGTGCAAACAGTGTATTTACATTATATATAAATGTGCACATAATCGCATGATTCTTATGTAATGTACCTACATAATTACATAATAGAGCTGCATTTCTTTACGTAATACCTTCCGTAAATTTATTCTAGTCGGCGTACATAATAAAGCCGACGTAATTACGAATAACAGTAGCTGTACCTACATCTTATCGGCCGTAATATAAACGTTAATGCGACGTTGGGTTTTCTGATTTAACGGATAGTGATCAGAGTAGGCCGTGCGCGGCTGACAAACACTCTCTCTCTCATATACGGACACGCACACACACAGACGAAATACCTACTTTCTTTCTTTATACAAGCCAACCGCGAGAAGGAAGGAAGCGGGAAAAACGAAGACGGGAAAACGAAAGAAAAAGGATGAAGATAACTAGGCGAATGGAAGCAAGTATAAATCGCGTGTGCGTGAAACGCTTTTGCTCTTTTATTTCACGGATTTTAGGGAGGTAAATGGGATATGAAATAAACGGCGGAGATGTAAAGAAGATGCTAACATGTAATAGCTTAACTTCTTTTTTTACGAGCGCGTTAGCGGCTCCTCCCCGTCTACTTCTCTTCTCCTGTCTGTGTTTGCCTTGCATTTGAATACTTGATAAGATAAGGGGGACTTCACGACTCCGTTTCGGCCGTTGCTCCCCCTTCCCCCGAAGTGTTGCTACTCTCGTGATTGTTATTCGCCCGCTTTTTCTTTCTTCTCACTTATTTTTTACGCGCCGGATCTTCCCCCACTATTACGATTATATTTTCGGATGAGAAATATTATTTTTTTCATGATTCTTTTAAATGCGCAATTAAAATGTTTATAACTGCGGAGTTAATAGTGGTAATTTTAGAAAAATACTCTAGCGTTTGACAACGCGTATACAGATTGTTTTGAAGTAAAGCGCGCTTGCTTCTACTGCTTATTCTGCAAGACAACTTCTAGTGATCAGCGAATAAAGAATTTTCACGGTATAAATATCCATTTATACGTATTAAGTTTTAATAGTCATCTCAACTTAAAGTGCGTAGAGGTGTCACCAACTGAAATATAATCAATCTCCAATGACCAGAAGCAAATACCTCGGCTTTCCAGCCCCTTTCTATTATGAAGCACGAAATCGTTCTGACGCAACTATTAGATACATTATTTCGTAAGCTATAGAACAAAAAAGGAATGATAATATCAGGAGATGGGCCATGATAGTCGACAGGCTATCGGTAAGGTACGATCTAAAAGCATTAAAGGGAGTTTGAGCAAGTTACTTGGTCAGAGCTGTGTGCCTGTATAACTGTAACGTCCTCACCTTTGAAGAGCACCCGTATTTCCGAAATTCTCCAAATTTCCAGGAATTTTCGTTCTGCTAGCAAATTGTAAAGATAACGCATTACAGCAACAAGCACCGAAGAAGTAAGCTTATTATCTATACCCTTCAGTGATCAAATTTACTCTAGCAACATCCTCAGCCAGTAGATCCTCATATCCACAAATTTGATAATAAAACTGAAGACTAGTCCGTTTTCGGAATGGATCTTTCCAAATTCATAAATTTGGCCAAAGTTTTTTAATTCACTGAACCCTAACTTATTACACGAATGGTCCACATCATCATATTCGGTCACCGGTTGATGATGAGGACCATTCGTGCCCTCAAAACGACCGTCCCGGACTAATTATTATATGAAGCGTTTGACAACGAATCCGGATCCTAAGTATCGGATAACGTATCCGAATTGAAAAACCAGATAGCGTGTCCGGATTCGGATCAGAATAAATGTGCCCATTTCGACAATTATGTCGAGTCGGCCCAACTTCTTCGTTAGAACAGCTCTTCATATTTGCCAATACGGCCCGATAATTGTTGAAATAAATTTGAATAAGGAATTGTACTTGTTTACTTGCTCTTTTTCATAGATTTTGATCTGCCTTGATCAATAGACGTTGATAAAATAATGCCTATAATAATAGATGTATTGTCCTGTAAAGTTTCGAGTAGTTAGACTTTCAATTTTCCAACTCGATAAATAATCAAGTGTCTTGAAAATGTTATTTAGATGAAACTCTAACATTTTATGCAGAGGTATGTGGACTTTTTGATCCACAATTTATTTTAAAAAGATAGTGGAAAATATGGGTTCTACAAAGGTACTTTCATTTAAAACGGGTATATGTATAACTTAAAAATGTTATATAAATTTTTAAATGAATAAACTTGAAAGATTTGTCAAATGGCAACCTTTAAATATGATAAAATGCTGTAAATTTTTCGGCACAAAAAAATAGTTTTCCTTTCTACGCCAAAATTCATTTTTACCCAAAATCACTGAATTCAAAAAGATCTTTCCGATTCTACAAACGCACAGCAAATCCGATTTTTATTTCCAATTTTATTTCAAATCACACCCAAAACGAAATATTAACACACAACAACTATAAAAAAAGATATTTTTTTTTCGTAGTATGGATTGTTTCGCTGTCTTACATCTGCGTTACAACATCCATCAACAGACGAGATATACAAAAAGCATTTCAATACGATTTACAAACTCATATATATATCCGTAAATGACATACGGCCTTCGATTCTCCAACGAAATATGTTGGACAGTCGAAATCCAAACACCTATCGTTCCGGAAGGTAATGCGATTCTTGCTCATGTTTACGTTGTCCCATAAGAGGGTAGGATTTTCTAAGTGGAAATAGGAGATTTTGAAGGTAAATGTGAAAAGCAGGGGACGAGGAATGGACGATTTGTAACAGTTTGTTTTCATTCCGATGGAAATTTGACGTACGGCGTTTGGTAATTGAATCATCACTAGAGAGGACAAAAATGCGTGAAATCACACCTGTTTTACAGCGACTAGACAGACTCGTATCATGAGACGAATAGACACGAGTCTGTCCGGTCGGTGCAAAACAGGTATGATTTCACTCGCTTTTGTCCTCTCTAATTATCACTCAGAGAAACGGATTTTTTTTTACAGCTCATTTATTATTTTAATTGAGTGAGATGCTTATCAAGGTTGCTAACGTTTACAGTTAAACTAACTCAATAACCAATCGTTGTAAATAAATCATATTTAATGATATCAAGTAGTAGTACTTTCTTGACAATATTGTACTGTTCAAAGGTTTACGAAAGCGTCTTACACCAGAAGTCAAATAATGCACGTAGGCGATGCTTTTGCTGAGATACAAGATAACTTTAATAGATTCCACTATCATGGATTATTTCTTTGTGGGGAACGTCATAATCCAGTAAATTAAAGTAAGCCCACGTTATATGGGTACCATAAAACTATGTAAATATTTTTTTAATAGAAATAGAACATTATGTTATGTTAAACCAATACTGATTTATTCCTCGTTTTGTTTTGAATAAAGCACGTTAACTATATAATAATCGTTATAACTAACACGTGATTAGCGCTATTTAGCTACATACGTTCAAGTATGTTCAAGTAAGGTTGCAAAAAGCAAACAAGCCTTTATCAAATGTTAATATAACAATATTGGGATTAACTAGCTTCGTAGCGTCGTAGCGGTTAAAGCAATAAATATACACTCCGCCAAAAAAGTATCCCATAATCTTTGTTTGTAGCATAAAGTTGTAAATATACTTTAATGCGCTCTAAGATATAATTTCTATGATTGTTTAAATAAAATACAGGCCAAATAAAAACAAGAACTCATACTTGAGATTTTTATTAAAACAAGAAATTATAATTTTGGAAAGAAAAATGTCATAACAGTAGCTTTTAATACTGAGTGTTGCCACCTCTGGCTCTTATGACCGCTCGCATACGGTTTGGCAGAGATTCGATTAACCTCCGTATATAAGCCTGATCCAAATTCTCCCACTCGTCACGGAGAGCATCTTCTAGTCCATGCAGGTCCGCCGGGGCAACATTTTGGGTTCATGTCCGGACTTACCGCAGGCCAATCTAAAACTGGAATACCAACATCGTTAAGGTATTCCTGGACGATTATTGCAACATGCGGTCGTGCATTATCGTGCATTAACATGAATTCGTTTCCTATAATTGGCGCATATGGTACTACATGTTCTTCTAAAATGTCCGTTATATACCTGTGGGCAGTCAGTGTACCTCTGTCTACTGGTACTAACTCTGAACGACCTGTTAAACAGATGCCTCCCCAAACCATAATAGAGCCACCAGCGAAATTGGGTCTAGGTCTGATATTACACTGCGAATAGCGCTCACCGTCTCGTCTGTACACTGAGATACGCCTATCTGAGGTGTAAAGACCAAATCTTGACTCATCTGTGAAGAGTATATTGGCCCAATCATTAACGTTCCAATTTACATGTTCTCTGGCAAACCTTAAGCGAGCCACTCGGTGGTTCCTAGTGAGACGAGGGGCTGTTACAGCTACTCTAGCTCTTAATCCACTCTGTCGTAACCTATTCCGAATAGTCTGAGTACTCACACGAGTATTTCTGACTCTAGCCAAGTCGTTCTGCAATTGTCTCGCAGTTACATGTCTTCGACGTAATGCTTGTAGTAGTAAGTAGCGGTCATCTTGGCGAGTAGAACATCTTGGACGACCTGGTACAGGTCTTCTACTGTAATTGCCTGTTTCCCTATATCTGGCTACGGCTCTAGAAACACTTGGCTGATTGATGTTCATCAAATTAGCAACGTATGCTTGAGATCGTCCATCTTCGATTAAAGCAACTATAGCAGCCACTTGTTCTGAAGTTAAATTGCTCATTTTAGTTTTAAAAGCGTTGATACAGAACTCTGACTTCGCACTTTAAAATTTGTCCGTATAGGAAGACTTTCAATAAACAACTGAACAAATCTTACACATATGCATTTTTCTAAATGTGTTCTTTTAGAAAAAAAAGTAAAAAAGCTATGTTCCATGATTTTGTATATGAGTTCACATATACGAGGCAAACTTTTTGTGAACGTATAAAAATATCTTGGTTTATAAATGCCCTTTTTTAATTTATGCGATACTTTTTTGGCGGAGTGTATTTAATTGTTTAGAACATTGGGATTGTGATCGCTTAGCGGTCATCTAGTTCTTCTTGTATTTAATAATCTTTCAGTTTTCAATTTTTCTACATAACCTCCTGATTCATCCAATATTGCAGTCTAGAAAGAAATGTATAATTCCCAATTCTTTGTGTAAATGAAGTAATAATGTGTTTGTATTTAAGAACATGAAATTGCCATAACAATAACTTTGCCAGTTGTTAAGTTGCTGAAATAGTATTAGATTAATACAGCCGAATTGAAAACAACATACATTATAAAGGAAACAAAATTTCGTCTTTACTAAAATACTCAATACAGTATTCTTTTTAGTAAATTTTTGCAAGTGAAAGCTTTAGATAGGAATAGATAGATGTTAGGAACACTGAAACACATAAGCTTAGTGTTGAAAGGACGAATAACTAAGAATAAGCAAAAATTATTTAGTGAAAATTTCTCAAGTAAATTAATGAGGACCAAAACGAAGGTTTTCCTCCTAGAAGACTAGATCTTCAGGTTCTTAAGATCTCGTGCAATCTCAGGCATAATATGCTAGGATATTAGTCATCCCAAAAAGCTAATGTTATACGTTAAATATGGTTGGATAAAAATAGCTGTTGACTTTCTAGTTTTGAGTTCCGTATTAAATTAAAGCAAACGTTCATTTCTGGGATTAAGTTCGTCGAAATATGCAGATGTCCTAATTCGGCGGTATCTAGTTCTTTTTGAACATAACATCAAAAGTAGCAGTTACTTTTTTGAAATAGCTCACGCTACCTACAAGAATTCTCCTGGTTTCTGGACGACGTCTAATGGCGAAGATGCAATTCAAACGGTGTTCCATCATATAATAACTTTCTGAATTGATGACGAAACGCTTTTGTTTCTCAAGGTTCGAATTCATGTCACGAACTTTTCCACAACTTCTCGAAGTATTCTCTTTGATTGTAGATAATTTAACGATATCTTCTATTTGTAATGAACGCATCTCTTTAAAAGCTCCGATGCATTTTGAAGTCGCGCACGAGATTACTGTAGGCTAAACAGGTAACTTTGAAACGAATAGAACGGTCTAAGTACTTGTATTTCACCCTACATATATAATAACTTTATGAACCTAACTTGAAAAAGAAAAAGCGATCCACTTATTTTAAACGAGCTAACGCACGCGTTTGCCTTCCTAGCCCATACGAAAGAAAGAAATCTCAACTCGTATCAACTTCACATCGTATTTCACCTCGAAAAATTTAATATACAGTGGAGAGGGCTTAATGCGTCTTGAAGTTTTGTATTTATAATCTAATAAAGTGGCACTGTACATCATCGGATCCGTCCTCGGCGACATTTAGAACTGCTGGCTGCTAACGGAACGAACCGAAGGATTACCGGCGGGGTCGACAAAAGTTTAGAACCGAGCTACGTGAATATACCTCTAGCCCCTTTAGTGCTTTATTACCAGAGGCGCGATGTAGTGCTTATACAGCGATATTACCTCGCATATTGGGTCATTTAACTCGCGATTTATTCAGATTCCTTCTCCTTCGCCTTTTGTAGCGTACGGGTACGCTCTCAAACCGGCTCGAAAACGATACATGAATGGTAACATCGTGGATATTACGAGGTATGCAAGAGACCTTTTGGAGAAGGGAAAGATATTCGGATAAATCCCCCATTGCTACTAAATCAAAGGAGCAGCGAGTAGTATGCTCGTCTCTAGTGCTTTAGACCTGTAGTCCACAGAAAAGCCACCTAAAACAGGTGATTAGAGAATGGAAGGAATTTGTATTGCCAAAAGAAGGCAAAAGCAAGTCGAAGCATTTGTATAAAGGTGCCCAAAGATGGAAACAAAAGTAAGCCTCAAAGTAAGAGATCGAAGGATACTGAGAAGTTTGTTGACAGGCCATGCAGCTCTAGAATATGGCTTAGACAAATTAAGAGACCCAATAGAAAAATTAGTATTTATATACTTCTGGAAACCCGGTCCCATATGACCATATATTTCGAAAAACTCTTCTAACAAGCACAAATACTAACATGTTCGCCTTTTTTTAATAAAAACAATTTCTAACATTTCGAGCTAGATAATGGGAGCAAGTCACAACGCTTGTGTCGGCACCAATGGCCAACAAATTAGTCAAGAAAAAGTTTAAAGATATCATTAATGATAACGACAAGGTGATCATGACCATCATTGGATATGATAAGCTATGAAGTCGGATGGTGTCATTGGAAGGAAAATAATAAGCAACTACTTTATAGCCAGCCTTGGTGAAGTTTTGCTTAGTGCAAAAATATTTTACATGTGAGCTTTCAACGGAATAATGAAGTGAAATACGCAACCTTAAGTCTAATTGGTGACAACAATTATATAATTTGAGAACTATGGCTAGAACAAACGAATACTGTGTAATAACAGAGAAATTGTGTCTATTTTTGAAAGATTACTAAGCCGATCTGGCCTAGTATAAGAAGATGTTGTGGTTCATACTTGTCCTCCTTAGTAGTACGATCAAATGAACCCATCTAATCTCAAAGAGTAAAAGCGGCTACAATAGAAAAAAATATCAACAGCTCTGTTTTAACATCAAGAATAAATTCTCTTTTATTCTTGATAATTAGTAAAGCCATCACTGATGACAATGACTTCCTCGTCCGTTTAACTCAATATCATTATATTGTCCACAATCGTACCCGCACTCCCCTGCAACGTCTACCTGAGCTCCACGACGAGAGCTCCACTTGATAAATCTTGCGAATTCCTTAGAACCGCCCGCTTGCGCTTCCAGATTTACGCTCACTTCGAAACACACCTACCTCACCTCCTCTTCAATGGCATTAACTTCTTAGCTAAATGCCGTTCCGTTGGATTAGAAAACTTTGGCTCGATTTATGGAATCGTATTATTGTAAGCAGCCCGACCGGGGTGTTCGCCTTTGTCGAACGTCTTATCTTCGCTTTCGAGATAAATCGTTTTCTTTTTTCGTCCCCTCCTACTATTTCACAAGGAACGCTTGCGATTCTTCTTTTCGATGCGAAGGTTTTGCACACTTCCGCCTTTGCAATTTTTCTCTAACTAAATGCATGGAACAACGCTCGGTTGAAGAAAGCTAAAGAAGGATTATGCGAATATTCAAGTAGCGAGATGAATAGAAGGATTCAGAATTTTTAGAGACATAAGGAAACGAATATAATATTTATTTAACTTGGTGCAATGCTAGAAGACAATGCAGCAGGAATTTCCTAGATTTATTTCCTGCTTTGGATAAAATCTAGGGGTACCCATTTTATTAAGAAATACTTGTATTGAGCAATGCCAAAGTATCCTATAAGAAGAAGTCATTTATATTGATTGGTGAAACAAATTATTACATTTTAACTAGTTTTAATTAAAAATGAGCCGTACCACCTTCATGTCCTCTATGTCTTATATACATAAGGATTTCCAAGAATTAGCAGGTCTTTTAATCGCGATATCCCGTGCGTCTCCGGTCGGTGAAGGATGTGACGATCTCGATGACCATAACGGACTAATTTGCATATTCTTTCTAGTTACATGTGGACGACCATTATCTATAACTTCTAAGAAAAACTACAAGAGCCTCTTTACTAGCAATGGCTCTTCAAACCCTAACACATACAGGTTGGTAAATAGTGCTGCTGAATCAATGGCCTGAAAAATGCAATAATTTCCTAGTCTCCCAATATTAGTTTTGTAGTAGCCTGAACTTCGTCAAGACCCAAAACAACAATAGAAGACGTTAACGATAATACTCGAATAGTTGAGCATTATTAGGACATAACAATTAAAATATTTAAATTATATAAAATTACAATTTAAAAATATCCAAGCCGACAAACTTAGGTTAGGATAAGTCACCATTATTCATCTCACCCTTTTGATCTGCTACTTCGTTTTCTGTATCCACCACATATTTCGATACACCCTATGTAATGACTACCATAAAGAGGCAATTGCTGGCATTTGAAGTTTCCAGCGAGCGTAATTTGATTTTATAAATAAGAGAGCAAAATAAAAAGATAATCTAAATTAAACAGGTATTCCGTTACAACGTCCCATCGTTAAATCGCGATTGAAGCACGCCGAAGCTCACTTTTTAATTACTGCCTGTAGTACGCGTTAAAAATACACAGAAGCGAGATATCCCGTTTCTGATTTTCGCAATAAAATTGCGGAGTAGCGAAAAAAAAAGAAGAAAAGAACGTTTATTTTAACGAGATCAAACGGGCGCACAAGCTCTAATTAATTCTAGAAATATGTAGGCAAAAAAAAATTGCGCGATGTAAGTGAGTAGAAGCAACCTATTGCACATCCGAGTCAAACGAATCCCTTACGTTTAATCAACAACAACGAGGATGGCAGCTAAAATGAGCGAAATAAACATTCGAAAAGGCTGAACGTCAGAGCAAAAGTATTTTATCTGTGAACCCTACCGCCGGCAGGTTAATTATCAACGATAGCAAAGCGACTACGGTAACGCAGGATAGCCACGAGTGACATAAACAACAGGACGGTAAAAAAAAAGCTAGTTTAAAGTAGGCTGCTCACGTACCTGTAAACTTGCAATGAGCAATATGTTTGGTGACATTAACATTTGCGGAAGAAGTATTTGAGTTGCTTGAGACAAACTCTATTTTTCAATATAATCCTCTAGAAAGTTTATATCGACAACGAAATTCTGGGAGGTCCCTGTAAAACTAAAAATTTCTGGATTTGTTGTAAACTATTTACTTATCGCAGGTGCTGTTAATAGCCAAGATTGAAATATAGCGGAACCATTACTTGAATGTACTACATCTAACTTCAGCAAGCTTTATTGTCACTTGTCCACCGAGTCTAACCATCTTCAGATTTCAAGGAACACGAAAGGAGATGGTAAACTCATTAACTTCGGAGACATTTAACAAATTTTGTACAAAAATTATATAATCCTAAACAATGAGGAAAGTGACAGTATTCACTTCTTGTTAGAGATAAGTGCTCGTCAATCATGGAGGCCAACAATGAAATTCTTAGAGAATTATTAAAAATATTACATTAACATGCAATAACGGTAAAGTGTGCGTCAAGCATTAAACTCGTCAACTTCATCGTTTGCCTACTTAACCTTTCTTTTTTCGTTTTGCTCGATACGTATACAAAAGAACATATCCCCGCATCGCGCTAGTGGGAATTATAAATTATTAACATCGGATTACACCCTCATTATACCGGGCAATGATACGTGTAATTAGTATCATTAGCGGGGCTCCGGCGTACGGTAACAAGAGCTCAAGGATTATTTGTGTGCCGCGCTGTTGTTCGTTCTCCTCGTGCCGGCTTATAACAAAACATATTACGCGCAAATAGTTCTCGGCAAACGAGAAAATAACGTCGTATCTGGACCGTACGCCAACGCAACCCGATTCGCCCGCACCGAAGCAGAAATCCTAGTCTTTGAGACCGGATTGAATCGTTGGATCGCTAATTTAGTGTTCGTAAGACGGAATTGCACGATTTTCACCTTTTTTTTTCTCTGCGAAGAGTAATGGGGATTTCAAAGTTGACGAACTGTATCTACTTCGGTGCTTTTCGTCGATAAGCGGCTTAGGATTGATATTACTTTTGTAGTGTAGTTGGTACTTATGCATAAGCTAATTAAATGGATAGAAACCGTTTGAAAATATATGGAGACTGCTCTGATGAAACTTGAAAATAAACGTTTCCTACGTATAATAAAGTTTAGTCCTCTTCTTTCCATTCGTCATGTATAGTTAGCAGTACATTACTTTGGAAGCTTAGCATATTTCATAACACAGTCAGCAACTGCAACTGAACATAAAACTAAGTTATTCAGAAGCGTCCTTCCGGATATTATCCATAGAAAATGTAAATTCCAGTAAGAGAACAGCCGAGAAAGATATATATATCACTTCGCCAAAATCGACCTTCTTTAACGAGCACGAAAAAAACACGAAATTTACGTTCACCTTTTTTACTGCAGTTGCGACAATTTCCAGCGATTGCATCAAAAACTCGAACGATCCGACTACCGCGTTGGTCGGTAGCCAACGGTAGTAAGTAGTGACGAAACGAACTGAGTACAAAAAGGAGAAAGCGCCCAGAAGAGATAAAACGGGGAAGGGACGCTGCGACGTGGGGGTAGATGAAAAAACGACAACGACCGGATCCTTTTGAGCAAGACCGTGATAAAACAATCAGATAAATAAAATCGCGAATTCCGGAGCACAGAAGGAACCTTTCTCCATTCCATTTTCCGTACGTGTATGCGTATTCGTGTACGTGCGAGTGTAGCGGCTTGTGTTGGTGCGCGAAAGTAAGTCTTTGCCGGTTCGTGTAAAGGTAGCAGAATGCAGTAGGAGCCCCGTCGCACTTGATTTATGGGCAGCGGCGTTCCGCTGTCTCCGAAGACATTATGCAAAAGGTTGCGAGACGGTGGCGTTTCCCCAAGAAGTTTCCCTCTCGATCCCCTCTCTTCGTCGCACATTTCCTCGACTCTTTGAGCGCCGCCGCCTTTGATGCATGGGTTCGCACCTTCGCTACATCTCCGTCCCGCGTCTGGATTTCGTCAATGTTATCGTAAAGTGTTCGCGGTGCGAAGGTCTTCCCCTTTTCCTCGATTTAGCGGAGGAACACATGATTCCAGAGAGCCCATGTATGTACACATTATTTTTGCAAAAATAGTTGAGCTAGTATATATCAAGATAGATACTGCTGGATCGACGACCTTCTTTCCTTCTCTCTTTTTTTTTGTTTTCTTCATTTTTACTTTAATATTTCATTCTTTTTAAACTTTAATGCCGATTCAAGTCACTTTGAATTTTTTAAAAGCGTTCTATATTTTGCCTGTAAAGAAATTGACAATAAATCAAGCAATGAAATAAATGTAAGAAAAAAGATTTTTTCTCCTCCGTTAACTTAACCTTTTTGCCCAGATTCCCCGAAAAAAAAACAAACAAATTTAATTTGTGAGTCGCTAGTTTTTCGTAGTGACTAACATTTCTGAGGATTACATTTTGCTTCATTCGTCTAGATTGGCAGATATAACCTTGATTGTTCTTTTTAATTTGATTATACGTACTGCCATTCTTCCAATCACCTGAAAATCTAGAACACTTGTTCTTATTTTTGATTTAAATTAAGGCAATAAATTGGACATTAGCAACTATAGGCCCATTAAAATTATTACTTAAAAATTCATCAAGATATTTAATTACATCTTATACATCAGAATATAACGCCGCATCGCATTTGATCAAGAGGGCCAAATCGATATGAATTACACAGATTATTTACTATCTTTGACCAGATTGATTAACGGACATTACTTACTGAGCTTGATTACATTGGCATGTCTCGATCTTTTGTTCAATTCAATGTCATATTAATGTCACAATGAAGAAGATACATATTTTACCTCAGGGTTCCAACCTAAGTCTATTGCTTTTCAACATTCATAGAAATGATCTGCTGAACAATTTGATCAGCTTTCATCAATTTTCTTAATTATGTAGATGACCTCAAAGTATACAATAGCTTAAAACCGTAGCCCATTGTAGGGCATTATAGGACAATTTACTTGTGAAAGCGGAATAATGTCTCTCTGAATACTGATAAATGTGTAGCGATTTCTTACACCAAGTGTTGTAGTCCTGTTCCAATTAAACACGTTATCTATCTTATCGAACGCTACCTTTTAGCTAGCGTCTAAAAACCTAGGCTTACTTATAAGGGAATAGCAAAGCTTTCATGGCGTAAACTTTGCGCTGCAGCTTTGTAAGGATTCAACTAGAGTACATCATCCTGATATCTTCCTGAATACGGAAAGAGTGCAGAAAAGATTCTTGAACTTTTTATTTGTGAAAGGTACCTACCCTGAACACTAATAATCTGCTCAACATACAGCTTTGCGTCAATTATTAAAAGAAACTCATTTAGAAAAGACTTTCATATGTTATGGTCAACATTTTGTTATTTACTGTTGCAATACACGAACAAGTAACATTTCATAATGTACTTAATCAAGGGTTTGGTCATTCTATCCTTTGCTTAGATACAGACTAACCATTTTTTAAATAGCAAAGAGGACTAGCATCAAATACGCTAGTCCAATACTCAAGATATTCGAATCTAAAGAGGTTTGAAACTCTTAGATATGGTATTCAAACATTTCTCTTATCAAATCATCCACAAGCACTTAGCATAGTTTTCAATTCCCCAAATGAGATTGTAACAACGCATTTATAATAATTTTTAAAAATTCGAAATCAAATTCGTGTATTATACACACCGCATACATCAAGCGCACATACTAGAATAGATCGCATCCAGAGCACCTCACACCATATGCGAGCGTTTCAATCAGCCTCCAAATGTGCATGTTGAACGCGCAATCCGGTTGTGTGTTGACTTGCGGTACTGAGTGCCACGTCAACGCATCCAAAAAGTAAAAAGACTACCCGCTCCTTTCGACGGCAGCTTGATAAACTCTCGAAAATGTTTTTAAATGCGGTAAGCCTCGACACAAAACGTTAATAATTTTCAGCGTGACAACGGCGAAAACGTGTACCGTAATTAGAACATGTGCTACACGTTTTCAGAGACATTGTCGCGCTGTACAGTAATTTATGGCTACCACAAAGTTCAATATTTACTTTTAGATACATGTACGTTACTTGTTGTTGCCTAATATACAATGTGGATCATAATTTTCATATCTCTATGTAAATATTTAATTTTGGTAAGAGATAACGGAGATAAGTATCAGATATAGATAGCTTTAATTTTAAAAACAAGAGATATAAATTAGACTAACGACGAATTAAAATTTAAATATATTCTTTTATCTACTTGCTTTGTTATTATATGAGGGTACTATGAAATTTTCAAACCTCAACTTAAAGATGGCGTAGTGAAATAGAGGCTGTTTACGAGAAGTCTGCATTTGCTATGGTGAAATATTGGGCAGATCGATTTAAATGTGGTCGTATCAGCTTGGTTGAAGATATCAACTCAGGATGGGAAAAAAACCATAACCGCTACTGATAACATCGGAAAAGTTCGCCAAATGGTGTTACACGACCATTAAATTGTTAAATGGATGAGAGAATGTGTTTGTCATGTACAGACTGAAGATTTGATTAACCGCGCTTTGGGTGCCGCACTTGCTCACTTAGAACTAGAAACTTATTTAAGCGTACATGTCAAAAGCCGAGAATGTGAAGGCGGCTGTTTTATAGGATAGACATGATAGAAGAAGCTATTGCACCTTAAAAGTGAGCTCTCATATACTCACAAAACTTACGATGAAAAGTTTAGGAAAGAGGCTAATTGTAACGCTGAGTGAACCCATAATTGTAGCACAGTTAGCACTCCTTTGTTTCTCATTTACTTATACTTTATAATTTAAGTAAATAAGAACTAAGATTTGCAATTTTTAAAGTATTTTCATTATTTTAAGACCTTTCGCCTATAAATTGTTAAAGGTGCACTATTTTTCTTATGAGATTTACATTATCTCTAGCATAATTATCTATTATACCAGCATTTATTATACATTTATTATACCAACGTTATTATACTAACACGTGATTAAGAGGCTTTGACTTCTCCGGCGGCCATGAGGTTCCCTCTCTTCAGGTCCCATAATCCCGAAGAAGCGGCTAAATTAACACCTTTGCTCTATTTTCTTCCGCTCCTAAATGTTCTTTTTTAACGCAATATTTTCCTTCAAACACGTATAGAGCAAAACCTATTATAACTATATAATAAGTCCGATAAGAAATTTCCATATTTTGCGGTAACCTAAACTCGCGAATGTAATATGGTATTGTTAAAGAAAACATACGATAATGCCTATAGAAAACCTATATCGTAATAACGAAACGACGTTGCGACGATCTGCTTCTTTAATACGAGTTGCCTTTAATTAAAGAAAAAGTGTTTGCTCGGGATTCATTTTAAAATCAATATAAACCTAATTTTCGGAATTTTAGTACATAACCCATTACTACAGAGAGGACAAGTAAACGTAAAATTTTGCGCTTAATGCCATTCCATTAGATAATTTTTCGAAACTGTTGTTGTTTCCAAGCTTTATAAATTTTAAGCTGCGGAAAGGCAAATTGTTAATCTTTTAATGTAGAAAATAATTTCCCAATTGTATAATATCAATATATATATATATATATATATATGCTGTATACTGCCTTGCAATGTTCAATTATGTAGCACCTAGAACTCAAAGCCAATTCAATAAAATTTACTGAATAATTTACGTTGCTAAATGTAATTTGAAGCACCCCAGCACCTGCTTTTAAACACAATTCTCACGGCGCAACTTCACAATTTAATAAATTTTAACGACCTCCGTACGTTCCCGGCAATTTAAATTTAATTCAATTCCGTATACCTGTTCGATAACGACAAACAACGCTCAGGATTCTCAACGTTGAAATAATAACTTTCGTCGGCCCCGAGCCATGCCATTGCCAAAGCTGCGGCGATCTTAATCGCGTTGCGTAACCCGGAATCACATTATAACAAATTGCGTTTCGATCGTAGCAGATTCGCGGTACCCGTTTATACGTTGCACATACTGTACCACTTAACCAAGGGAGAAACGGCAAAAGGAACGCGAGGAATTACGAGGTAATGGTCGGAATCTTGTTTACCTGTCGATTGGTACCTTTGAGCGTTGGATATTGGAAAATTCGGCGTACTTTATTTCAGATAATTACATATTTGTATGGACGTTTTTGGTTTACGATGATTCCCTTCGTTGAATCCATTAAGGATGTTATTACTGATCGAAGACATTGTACGTAAGGCAAAATTTGCATACATATTACGCACAGAGTCACTAAAACAGTTATATGTGCGTACAGGGTCCGCCTAAAACAATCAGACGCGGTGTTAAATCCTTCATGTAGTATATGTAGAGATCAGTAAAGATCCGTATCTCTCTCAGTAGAGATCCTACCAACTTTTAATGCCACTAACAGTTCAATTCAATTTCTAGTCTTACCAAAAGTGATACCAACTAAATAGAACATCCTGTACATTACAAAATTATCTTCCAGATGCCACTCTTTTCCTAAATTTACTCTTGATACTTTGCCAATCATTCTCTCAGCTTTTTCAGAACGCTACAAAAGACTTTGTCTTGTTATTCGTTCTGCTTTGTTGATTCGTACTCTTTCCGAGTTAACGGACCGTTTCTTTCAAGATATCGCCATATCTTAGAAAAGAAATTTTGTCGGTGTTCTCGAAGAATTAATCTCCACGTGTTGCTAAGTCTTATATTCTTGCTCGTAGTTAAAACAGTTTGAACTATTCCTAATTTCCAAAAATGTGCCATTGTCTGGTATATTTAATTATTTACATTTGCCATCTTATTAGCTAATTATACATGCATATCTTTAAAAAGCAATAATTTAGTCCTGTATTAATACTTAACTTAACAATCCTTTTCCAATTGTAATTCTATGCTTGGCTTTCAGCTGATCTAATGTAGCTCGAAACCGGCAGTTGCATATTAAAGGTATCTGCAAGATTTACCTCGCAACTAGATGGTTTATACCGTAACTTTAACCACTTAACTATTTATAGTACACAGCAATACAGTTCGCGTTACTATTTGTCCCCTATTTTCGAATCGAAGGTATCAGCTGAACCTAAATTTTATATTAAGAATAAATTATTTTTATTGCTTTAAACAATATTTCGGAAAGAAAGCTGCCATTTGTTTTGAAAAATTTTACGAATTTGCTCTTGCATCTGAGGAATACGTTACTTTTATTAAATTTTAACCCCATTTCTTGAAATTCTATTAAAAAAAATATTTAAAGAAACATTTTAAAAAAGGAATAAAACAAAATTCCAAGAAGTAAATTAATTATTATTTAAAGAAACAAAAACAATTCGACATACCCAAATAACAAATTTAATTTTAAATTAAATAAAAATAACGATGTTTTTACATCGATGCTAACGATGGTAGACTTAGACCACAGCAAACATAAAGCTACTGAATGAAAATAACAACAAATTAGGCCTCCTTCTTCCTTTAAGGTGCAACTTGGCTATTAGCCATGGTTAACAACGAATATGTAAAACAAACTCGAAGATTAAATTCAAAATATTTTCATTCAACACTTATTCGCACCATTCCCTATTTAAAATTTAATCAATTTAAAAGCACTTGGAGACAACACTGTTCGCCGGCAAAATGACTGCAAGTTTCAACTTCAACGAGACGAAAACCTATTAAGGAGATTGTTTAAATTAACCTCAATGATCTTGTTGTGCAAACACTTACGCATTACTGTAATTACGGTGAAAAGGTAATATCGCGTTCTTGTGTGCGTCATAAAAAAAAAGAACTGACGACAGGTTAAACTATTTGTTTTGAGGATTTATTTTGGGTTTCCGTCCGTTTGAAAGCCCTCCGTAATCATTTTTCGAATATTATTCTTTCTACCTCTTTTGGTATTGGTTATTTTTACGATTTTCATTCTTTCTTAAAACGTGTTCAGGGTTAATATTACTGTTCGTCTATTAACAATTTGATATTATTAAGTACTTATCTGAACGCTAATAAATTTAAATACCATAAATACTCAAAAAAATTCACATTACACGCTAGACTATCGCGATATTCCGACAATTACCATTCAGCACGCACAATTGCTACGAAAACTAATTATTAAAAGCAAAACTAAAGGTAAACAACACACCTGAAGCGAATGCAGTTAATTTATACGCTTGCATCACTAAGATACATATCTAGCAATTCATGTAGCAATGTTCTAGCTAAACTAATACAATGCATCAACATTTACGTGTTGGCTATTTATTCTTTCGCAAGCCGGACAGAATCTTTTAGATTTAGATTAACTTATTTAATGTAATCATATGTTATTACGCATTTAATCCATAAATTGCAGCGAAATAATATATTAGCGAAGTAGACTGAAGGCGTATATTACGTATAACTAAGTGTTGGAAGTCACGTCAGGATAACCTACACACCTTCTTCCCGTAAAAAAATATGTTAAAGATAGAGATCAGAATTCGTAGTGTCTTTATTTTATGATGAGAAGGCGAAACGCACTTCTGGAATTCGTTTTTGGAAGAAACGTCTCCACAAGTTGAATTTCATTTATTTTTTTTTCGAACTGAAAGGCTCTGGTCTCGCCATCAAATTCGATTATTGCGCTTTTAATAGTTCTTGACTATTGTTTTACTTATTATCTGTATTCAACCAACAAGGTACTTCTAATATATTGAATAACAACTTTAAGTTCATTGAATACATAAAACAATCTTCTTGACTAGTCTTTACTGAAATATAATTTTCAAGCAATATCTTGCAAGCAATTATGAGGTTTAATTAAATTCAGCTACCGCAAGACTCGTATTGTTTTATTTCGCATCGCAAAATCAATATATCGATGTTAGTGGAACAACCACTACAATATAATCACCAACAACGGAGATTAATCTCTCGACCAATCACGGTAAGACTATTAGTATCATTAGCAGCGAGATGCATTATGTACTTGAATATCATGTTCTAACGTTCCCATCTATGCATTACGTACATAAAAGAGCGTGGTATCAATAACAAAGCGCGTAAAGATAATTACTCACCAATACGAAACGAGGAACAATACAGACTTTCAAGTACCGAAATATCGTATATCTATGTATGAAGCAATTCCAACGCGCAAAGGAACAATATTATTAATGCAATATTAATCGCCTTCGCATTGAAAAATCTTATACCTAGACGATAGATCTAGTAAAATATCGACAGTTAAAATACCGCCAGAAGGGATATCCTGCAACTATGAGGTGGTTTACAGCAAAAACTTCCGTTTCAAATAAAGCGTCTTTAATTTAAACAAAGTCCGGCAAAAAGCGGTTTATTCGAAATGACATATTTGGTAGCAAGCCACTCTATAATTACAAGGCTGGGCTACTTATAACTTTAACATAAAATTACAATGCGTGTAGCGTTGTGCCAGGAATATTAAAATTCTTGATAAATTTAAACCATGAGATATTCTTACGAGGAAAATGAAGGGCGAATAACTTTATTTGCTATAAACCTTATGTTCTGAGCTGATCTCAGATGGAAGAACGTACCAAAGTTAAAGACGTTCGCAAAGGAAAATATACTGTAATTTTTCGGATAAATTATAAATATTTTGAAATCTAGTAGAAACCCATATTATATTGTTTCACGTTAGGTTGATGGAACCGAAAACATAAGAATATACAGGGGGTTACATTTAAAATAAAACATTAGTGTCTAGTTCGCTGCATGTTAATAATTGAAAGATATTCTATGACGTGCATTATACAATCCGCCAAAAAAGTATCGCATAATTTAGTTTTGAATCATAAAAGTATCGCATAATCTTTGTTTGTAGCATAAAGTTGTAAATATACTTTAATGCGCTCTAAGATATAATTTCTATGTTTGTTTAAATAAAATACAGGCCAAATAAAAACAAGAACTCATTCTTGAGATTTTTATTAAAACAAGAAATTATAATTTTGGAAAGAAAAATGTCATAACAGTAGCTTTTAATACTGAGTATTGCCACCTCTGGCTCTTATGACCGCTCGCATACGGTTTGGCAGAGATTCGATTAACGTCCGTATATAAGCCTGATCCAAATTCTCCCACTCGTCACGGAGAGCCTTTTCTAGTTCATGCAGGTCCGCTGGGGTAACATTTTGGGTTCGTGTCCGGACTTACCGCAGGCCAATCTAAAACTGGAATACCAACATCGTTAAGGTATTCCTGGACGATTATTGCAACATGCGGTCGTGCATTATCGCGCATTAACATGAATTCGTTTCCTATAATTGGCGCATATGGTACTACATGTTCTTCTAAAATGTCCGTTATATACCTGTGGGCAGTCAGTGTACCTCTGTCTCCTGGTACTAACTCTGTACGACCTGTTAAACAGATGCCTCCCCAAACGAGAATAGAGCCACCAGCGAAATTACGTCTAGGTCTGATATTACACTGCGAATAGCGCTCACCGTCTCGTCTGTACACTGAGATACGCCTATCTGAGGTGTAAAGACCAAATTCTGACTCATCTGTGAAGAGTATATTGGCCCAGTCATTAATGTTCCAATTTACATGTTCTCTGGCAAACCTTAAACGAGCCACTCGGTGGTTCCTAGTGAGACGAGGGGCTGTTACAGCTACTCTAGCTCTTAATCCACTCTGTCGTAACCTATTCCGAATAGTTTGAGTACTCACACGAGTATTTCTGACTCTAGCCAAGTCGTTCTGCGATTGTCTCGCAGTTACATGTCTTCGACGTAATGCTTGTAGTAGTAAATAGCGGTCATCTTGGCGAGTAGAACATCTTGGACGACCTGGTACAGGTCTTCTACTGTAATTGCCTGTTTCCCTATATCTGGCTACGGCTCTAGAAACACTTGACCGATTGATGTTCATCAAATTAGCAACGTATGCTTGAGATCGTCCATCTTCGATTAAAGCAACTATAGCAGCCACTTGTTCTGAAGTTAAATTGCTCATTTTAGTTTTAAAAGCGTTGGTACAGGACTCTAACTTCGCACTTTAAAATTTGTCCGTATAGGAAGACTTTCAATAAACAACTGAACAAACCTTACGCATATGCATTTTTCTAAATGTGTTCTTTTAGACAAAAAAAGTAAAAAAGCTATGTTCCATGATTTTATTAGTGTTTTTATAGTTCACATACACGAGGCAAACTTTTTGTGAACGTATAAAAATATCTTGGTTTATAAATGCCCTTTTTTAGTTGATGCGATACTTTTTTGGCGGAGTGTATTATCTGAAAGTTCATGCTTCGTACTGTTTATACACTGAGACCATTTACAATTCCAGACGGCAGGGACACCCTCCATATAGCAGCACGTCAGCTTTCTTTTCTAAATTGCAGATATTTCGTTTGAATCTACCGATATGCGTTATCTCGTCACTGCTACACGCTTTATTCATTCAGCAACGAACGCAGGTGCTACGTTAACCCGCGCAATTACCCGTAGCAAATACGAAGCGGTAGCTTGCATAGGTGCGTCTACGTTATAATTCGAACGTGAGTATTAAATTCGAGCTCGCGAATTGTCGCTGGTAGTTTAAGGTAGCGATAGTAATAACCTAGTATTACCTCATGAACGGTCCGCTTCTAATCCAGATGTTAAAATTACACGCTATTGCAACGGTAAGTCGTAATTCAATATTACACACAAACATAAATTCGCTTCCAGAATTACTAATGCGCCTCTGAGCCAGTAATTAGAACTATAATTAATGGGATTAACTCGAGCATTCCGCGTCGGCGGCCGCTGGAATCTCTCCTGTCCCCCGGCGGGTGGCAGTCGTCATTTTTCCCGCCGCTTGCCTCTTCTTTTTTTTCTTTCCTGATTTAATTCCGGCTCTATCTCCGTGTGCATGTCTATTGAATGCAAGAAATGGCCATGTTTGCGCGCACGGTTTAATTAAATTTAATTAAATGTAACCGTCATCTTCCAGTTCTTACACCAACACCGTCTCTCCATCCAGTCAGCCTAAGATTCTCAGCTTTGGGAACGAGGATTCTTTTCTTTCATTTTGCAACGGATTCACGTCGGCAAAGTGCATGCGAATAGCGTCGTCCTCTTGCAATTTATAATGATGACCCTCCTTTCCATATCTAAGAATGTAGATGACACCTTGGACTAAGATAATTTGTCGACGGGTATTTTGCTATGTTAATTCCTGAGTGTTTTTATTTCAGAAGCGTTTTGAATGTCTACTTATTAAAACGGATGGAATGGAAAATGGTATACAGTCAATTTTTTCACAAAATTAATTAATAGTGCTCATTGAAGTTGTTGATTTGGAGAAATCTTTTGAATTTACAACGTAGAGCTTGGTATAAGCGTATCTAAAACTACAAGTCTAAAGGTTCTAAAAGTTCTAAAGGAATCATATTTTCCAAGGTCTCCGGTTTCATCATCTTTGCACTTAGGAAACTTATACTGTAACTTACAGAACAATACTTACACGATAATAGTCAAAATGCTAGTCGAATAAATTGTAATAGGAAGTAGAAAGGAATAATATTGAACCAAGGTTAAACCAAAGCGCCTTCACATTGGTTTAGCAGCTAAATAACGTTTGGGTGCATGTTTCAATGTATTATGGATATAGTAAAAGATACCAAAAAATATCGTGAAAAATGATAAAAATCCAGCCCAATTCATAATTCATTCATTAAATAACGTTTGAGTGTGTTTCAATGTATTATGGATATAGTAAAAGATACCAAAAAATATCGTGAAAAATGATAAAAATCCAGCCCAATTCATAATTCATTCATTAAATAACGTTTGAGTGTGTTTCAATGTATTATGGATATAGTAAAAGATACCAAAAAATATCGTGAGAAATGATAAAAATCCAGCCCAATTCATAATTCATTCATTAAATAACGTTTGAGTGTATTTCAAAACATTTTGGACATAGTAAAAGATACCAAAAAATATCGTGAGAAGTGATAAAAATCCAGCCCAATTCACAATTCATTCATTAAATAACGTTTGAGTGCATGTTTCAATGTATTATGGATATAGTAAAAGATACCAAAAAATATCGTGAGAAATGATAAAAATCCAGCCCAATTCATAATTCATTCATTAAATAACGTTTGAGTGTGTTTCAATGTATTATGGATATAGTAAAAGATACCAAAAAATATCGTGAGAAGTGATAAAAATCCAGCCCAATTCACAATTCATTCATTAAATAACGTTTGAGTGCATGTTTCAATGTATTATGGATATAGTAAAAGATACCAAAAAATATCGTGAGAAATGATAAAAATCCAGCCCAATTCATAATTCATTCATTAAATAACGTTTGAGTGTGTTTCAATGTATTATGGATATAGTAAAAGATACCAAAAAATATCGTGAGAAGTGATAAAAATCCAGCCCAATTCACAATTCATTCATTAAATAACGTTTGAGTGCATGTTTCAATGTATTATGGATATAGTAAAAGATACCAAAAAATATCGTGAAAAATGATAAAAATCCAGCCCAATTCATAATTCATTCATTAAATAACGTTTGAGTGTATTTCAAAATATTTTGGACATAGTAAAAGATACCAAAAAATATCGTGAGAAGTGATAAAAATCCAGCCCAATTCACAATTCATTCATTAAATAACGTTTGAGTGCATGTTTCAATGTATTATGGATATAGTAAAAGATACCAAAAAATATCGTGAGAAATGATAAAAATCCAGCCCAATTCATAATTCATTCATTAAATAACGTTTGAGTGTATTTCAAAATATTTTGGACATAGTAAAAGATACCAAAAAATATCGTGAGAAGTGATAAAAATCCAGCCCAATTCACAATTCATTCATTAAATAACGTTTGAGTGCATGTTTCAATGTATTATGGATATAGTAAAAGATACCAAAAAATATCGTGAGAAATGATAAAAATCCAGCCCAATTCATAATTCATTCATTAAATAACGTTTGAGTGTGTTTCAATGTATTATGGATATAGTAAAAGATACCAAAAAATATCGTGAGAAGTGATAAAAATCCAGCCCAATTCACAATTCATTCATTAAATAACGTTTGAGTGCATGTTTCAATGTATTATGGATATAGTAAAAGATACCAAAAAATATCGTGAAAAATGATAAAAATCCAGCCCAATTCATAATTCATTCATTAAATAACGTTTGAGTGTATTTCAAAATATTTTGGATATAGTAAAAGATACCAAAAAATATCGTGAGAAGTGATAAAAATCCAGCCCAATTCACAATTCATTCATTAAATAACGTTTGAGTGCATGTTTCAATGTATTATGGATATAGTAAAAGATACCAAAAAATATCGTGAAAAATGATAAAAATCCAGCCCAATTCATAATTCATTCATTAAATAACGTTTGAGTGTATTTCAAAATATTTTGGACATAGTAAAAGATACCAAAAAATATCGTGAGAAGTGATAAAAATCCAGCCCAATTCACAATTCATTCATTAAATAACGTTTGAGTGCATGTTTCAATGTATTATGGATATAGTAAAAGATACCAAAAAATATCGTGAGAAATGATAAAAATCCAGCCCAATTCATAATTCATTCATTAAATAACGTTTGAGTGTGTTTCAATGTATTATGGATATAGTAAAAGATACCAAAAAATATCGTGAGAAGTGATAAAAATCCAGCCCAATTCACAATTCATTCATTAAATAACGTTTGAGTGCATGTTTCAATGTATTATGGATATAGTAAAAGATACCAAAAAATATCGTGAGAAATGATAAAAATCCAGCCCAATTCATAATTCATTCATTAAATAACGTTTGAGTGTATTTCAAAACATTTTGGACATAGTAAAAGATACCAAAAAATATCGTGAGAAGTGATAAAAATCCAGCCCAATTCACAATTCATTCATTAAATAACGTTTGAGTGCATGTTTCAATGTATTATGGATATAGTAAAAGATACCAAAAAATATCGTGAGAAATGATAAAAATCCAGCCCAATTCATAATTCATTCATTAAATAACGTTTGAGTGTATTTCAAAACATTTTGGACATAGTAAAAGATACCAAAAAATATCGTGAGAAGTGATAAAAATCCAGCCCAATTCACAATTCATTCATTAAATAACGTTTGAGTGCATGTTTCAATGTATTATGGATATAGTAAAAGATACCAAAAAATATCGTGAGAAGTGATAAAAATCCAGCCCAATTCACAATTCATTCATTAAATAACGTTTGAGTGCATGTTTCAATGTATTTTGGACATAGTAAAAGATACCAAAAAATATCGTGAGAAGTGATAAAAATCCAGCCCAATTCACAATTCATTCATTAAATAACGTTTGAGTGCATGTTTCAATGTATTATGGATATAGTAAAAGATACCAAAAAATATCGTGAGAAATGATAAAAATCCAGCCCAATTCATAATTCATTCATTAAATAACGTTTGAGTGTATTTCAAAACATTTTGGACATAGTAAAAGATACCAAAAAATATCGTGAGAAGTGATAAAAATCCAGCCCAATTCACAATTCATTCATTAAATAACGTTTGAGTGCATGTTTCAATGTATTATGGATATAGTAAAAGATACCAAAAAATATCGTGAGAAGTGATAAAAATCCAGCCCAATTCACAATTCATTCATTAAATAACGTTTGAGTGCATGTTTCAATGTATTTTGGACATAGTAAAAGATACCAAAAAATATCGTGAGAAGTGATAAAAATCCAGCCCAATTCACAATTCATTCATTAAATAACGTTTGAGTGCATGTTTCAATGTATTATGGATATAGTAAAAGATACCAAAAAATATCGTGAAAAATGATAAAAATCCAGCCCAATTCATAATTCATTCATTAAATAACGTTTGAGTGTATTTCAAAATATTTTGGACATAGTAAAAGATACCAAAAAATATCGTGAGAAGTGATAAAAATCCAGCCCAATTCACAATTCATTCATTAAATAACGTTTGAGTGCATGTTTCAATGTATTATGGATATAGTAAAAGATACCAAAAAATATCGTGAGAAATGATAAAAATCCAGCCCAATTCATAATTCATTCATTAAATAACGTTTGAGTGTGTTTCAATGTATTATGGATATAGTAAAAGATACCAAAAAATATCGTGAGAAGTGATAAAAATCCAGCCCAATTCACAATTCATTCATTAAATAACGTTTGAGTGCATGTTTCAATGTATTATGGATATAGTAAAAGATACCAAAAAATATCGTGAAAAATGATAAAAATCCAGCCCAATTCATAATTCATTCATTAAATAACGTTTGAGTGTATTTCAAAATATTTTGGATATAGTAAAAGATACCAAAAAATATCGTGAGAAGTGATAAAAATCCAGCCCAATTCACAATTCATTCATTAAATAACGTTTGAGTGCATGTTTCAATGTATTATGGATATAGTAAAAGATACCAAAAAATATCGTGAAAAATGATAAAAATCCAGCCCAATTCATAATTCATTCATTAAATAACGTTTGAGTGTATTTCAAAATATTTTGGACATAGTAAAAGATACCAAAAAATATCGTGAGAAGTGATAAAAATCCAGCCCAATTCACAATTCATTCATTAAATAACGTTTGAGTGCATGTTTCAATGTATTATGGATATAGTAAAAGATACCAAAAAATATCGTGAGAAATGATAAAAATCCAGCCCAATTCATAATTCATTCATTAAATAACGTTTGAGTGTGTTTCAATGTATTATGGATATAGTAAAAGATACCAAAAAATATCGTGAGAAGTGATGAAAATCCAGCCCAATTCACAATTCATTCATTAAATAACGTTTGAGTGTGTTTCAATGTATTATGGATATAGTAAAAGATACCAAAAAATATCGTGAGAAATGATAAAAATCCAGCCCAATTCACGTTTGAACTAACCGATAGTTGCATTATTGATCAAAGAACGATTATCGGATTCCTTTAACTTTATTATCATACTTTCCATCAGATCACGTATTTGCTATCCATTTTTGAGTAACAACCAGTCTAACAAGTTACGAAAAAAGGAAAAAAATTTAAACACCATAACTTGCTGTATGTTACTCAAACAATGATCCGAAAAAGAACTTTACATTTCAAGTATGGAAAGCGCAATGAAGAATGTTGCTTCTCCAAATTCGTATTTTCGTTTAATTAAAATGTTTCATGCGGATTTCCCTTCGTCCCAAAAAAAAGGCTAAAAATAAAAATTGAACGCGCAATAAAGCGAAAAGCAGATAGAAAGGGGAAACCCAGCATAGGCCACCGCAACACACTACATTTCACTTTAACAAATTCGCGAACTCATCAAAACTGAATGGAGGGGATGTTTTTTTTTTTCCCCCGTGAAACACAGGTTCAGCGTATCCGATATTACGCTTAATAAGTAGTTGTACGTAGTGATGAGTGGAATCGAATGACTGTAGGAAACGAATTAATCGAAATCGACAAATTTTACGGTAGAGATCATCGACTACTACTTGTAACGGGTGATTTTTACCGACTATCAATCGAGCGCATCGAGTCATTTTTATCATCGATGCCAGCATGATCGTTGGCGAAGAAAACAGTAATAAAGCGCGATGTGGATATAAAGATTCGTATAATTTACATATATTGGAACACGATGTCGAAACATATCAAAGGGAATATTTGAACTTTGTCTTGGAGGAGGTATTCGCAAAAGAATTTATACTTAGATGCTAACCTAGTCATCTTGTAATGTGTATAAACATGTTGCGCTTTATTTTCTTTATCATTTTCGCTTGGCTCTTCATATCATCCAAGTAGTAAATTCCCAGTGCCATACCTGCTGCTTCTTATAAGCTAGTATTAAGATGATTAAGCGTCAAAAAGATTTCTCTGAAATCCAAGCAGCTTCCTGGCTAAATCTTTGTTTGTTTCTTGAATTAAATGACCACATCGAAGACCTTCAGTTTAAGTCGTATAAAGTTCTTTAAAACTCAACAAGTGCATATTGTTGTTCATAAAGCAGTGCAGGTTACTCTTCCTATACGCCATTACGAAAAAAATTTCGCTCTACGAAAGTGATGAACGTCCTTCATGTACTTAACTTTGCATTGGAACCATCATTAGCATACGCATACCTTAACCTTCGCTTCTTCTCCAGTTCTCCAGTTAGTTTTATCTTGAACAGATGCTTCTTCAATGGACGATGTATAGTCCGACTTCTATTAGTCATGTTTCTTCTGGACAATCCCGGGTGTCTTATCCCTTCTGGCTTCAAACCAGCGAAGCTAGCCAGATTGGCCTCATTAATCAATTTGTTAATGGTAGGGTTAATCTGCTGTTTTGTCTTTTACTCTGCCAATTGAGTGATACTTTCCTGTATACTCTCTTAGGTATCCCCGCACGAATAATTTGTCCGCCAATTTACTAGCTATTGACGCTTACTTGGCTTATTTGAGCAATATAAGGCGCTGTCACGCAGTTTTCAGTTGAGCATGGAGTATTGGCGTATATTGTTAACTGTTATAACGATATCAAATATGTCCCCAATTTGGTAATTTTAATTATCCATTAAAATTTCATCCCTCAAAAAATTATTGAATAGTGTACGGTGGTTCACGATTTTGGTCGTTGCGTCATGGTGTATCGTAAAATTTCTTTGTCGTATCCTTAACTGAGCCCAAAATCAAATAATTACCTAATATTTTGGAAAACATGCTATCCTACGATTAATCTTTTCGGCTCGTTTTGATTAGACAATAAAATCACGAATTTTCATCACGAAAAGATTTCAATTAAGTATACTAGGAGCTTATTGAATCAAATCTTCAACAACAAAAAATGACCTGTCAAGAGCGGGTATTATAATTCAGACAATTGATCACTTAAACGGCTGATATACACACATAAAATTGGAACATATTCTGATTACCACCATTACAATGATTAAATGATGTTTAATGAACGAAAAAGAGGGGAAACGTCTCTGGCATTCACGTATGTCTGTGCGTGTTACCCAGTATAAGGATAATTATATGCTTGCATGCATTCAGTCGAAGGGCGTACATAATTATAATTACAGATATACAATTTTTTTCTGTTTTGAGGGGTTAGTAGAATTAATTGTTGATATTAAAACGGGTATTAAGCGCTTATCAAATGTTGTACAAACGTTGCGTTTAAGGAGTAAGAATTTAATGTTGGATTTGTGAATTGAATAGAAAATTGGAAAATAAGTTCAATTTTGTTTAAACTTCTTTTAAATAAGTGTATTTAAAAGAAATTTAAACAAAATTAAAATAGTCGATATCAATGGAGGAAGAAGAGTACATGGAAAAAGAGAAAAAGATGTAGTAGAATTACAAAATCTCTTCTTTTCAATGCCACTACAGAGCATCTTACAAAGAAATAAAAAGCGCGATAAGAATCAGAGAAAGGCAAATAGTTGCATATGCATGGAGAGATACAATGAATAAAATGATGGAGAAAAAAGATATTAAAATTAAAAATAAATAACAATAAAACTAAAATAATGAGAATAGGAAAAGAAGCCAAAGGTAGCGGAATTAGAGTAAGGAAGTCAGAAGTCCAAGGAAATTGATAAATGGTAATGGAGGCACGTCAGTAGGAATTAAAGAAGAGATCATATCGGCGTACAGAGCATTCCAAGCTAACAAAAGAATGTTTGCGAGCAATATTATAACAAGAAAAAGGGATGATAATTTGCAGACTACTAACCATACCAGCAAGAACAAAGATAAAGGGAACATGCATTAACAATCACCGAAAGACAAATTGTCAAGGAAAGTGCTTGGCTCAGTAAGCACTGCAGAACACGAGTTCAAAAGAACAACGAATCGAAAAATAGCGCAAAAACTGAAACATCGAGCTACCGACCAATTTGATCTCTCGGAAGGACTAATATGCGAAATCCAAGCGAAAAACAGAAACACCGCTATCTCATGAAATAAGAAGATCCAAGACACAACCATAACTTGCTGCTAAATAATAGTACGATCTGCGAAAATGGATCAGAAATGGAATCGCTCTAACATAGATTGCATAGGCCCGCACCTTGCTTTAAATGTTGTATTTTGAATATAACAGCACATAATTAATATAACAGTATCCTTACATTGACAATATAACATTTCTACACCGCATGTGTACCCAATTGTAGTAACTACCCCATTTCATCGTGTATACAGTCGCATTATCAGACACATAACGGTCAAAATTACACGAACGAACGAAATTTTATCATCAGACTCGGGGAATCGTGGAATTTGGTTCGCATGACGTTACGTTCGATCCAGTAAATTACGTCATGAAATATTGTTTACCGCTTTTCCATGCTAAACGAGGTCGAATGGACTGCCGTTGCTACTACTACGCTACGATTCAACTACCTTCTCTTTTACGTACGGGACGGCAATCATTTATAATCTAACAACGATAGCGCCGGCTTTTCTAACCGCGCGTAATTTATAACTACATTTTTCGCGGTATTATTCATGAGCGGCCGTGGATAATGTTAGGATTATACAACTATGTCAACGGTGCAACATTATTTATAATCTCTAATTGGGTATATCTAGGAAAGCTTGTAAATATGACCGTTATATTATCAATACCTAAAGTTCTTTGTAACAATAATGTTTCTATAATGATAACATTTTTGTTGGAAATAATCAGAGTCGTTCGAAATAATGAAATAATAATAATAATTAATATAATAATTGCATAATATGGAGCTTCTGCAATTCAACTGAACATGAACAAAGTTTGATGAATAACTTACTATTTCGCCGCTTGCGCTCTATGTGAACCCGCATTATCCCGGTGGAAGTCGTTGCAAGTTGTTCTTTCGATGCACGACAACAAGCACTAGTAGCAAACAAAGCACTGTCTGAGGGAAGATCTATAATTATCTGATCTCAACAAGAGATGGCGCTACTAGCATTCACATAACTTTTTTTTGACAGTCATATACAATGAACAACCTTTGTGATTTAACAACAGTGAACAAAATCGAATGTGGAGCAACGATCAAATATTTGTTTTTAAACAGAAAAACGAATGATGAGTCCAAAGTGGAACTTAGTGAAGTTTGTGGAGATTCTGCATTTTAGTTGTCGACGATAGAATATTAGACAATTCAATTTAAATGCAGCCATAAGAGCATTTTCGATGAAAAACGACCAGGTCGTCTATATAAGATCACCACATCAGAAATGATTTCAAAAATTCTGGATATAGTAATGAATGATTGGGCATCGTAAAATGCGATCAAATGCATAAAATTTTAACAATTCATTTGAATGTAAGGAAGGAAGATGGCAAGATGGGTGCCGCGATTGCACAAGTTCGTGGTTGGTTTTAAATTTAATGATTACAAAAATTAGTTTCGGCACACGGCACCCTTTACGCGACAACATCCAAAAGTAAAAAGACAATCTTCGTATTTCTCGTTTTTTTTTTGTTTTTGTTTTTCGCATTTCTCGTTTTTTTTTTTTGTTTTCGTCATATTCATTCTTGTATATATATGTACATACGAATCACACTTATGCTTTTTACACAAAAGGCGAAGGAAAGGACGCTGGATGCTGCATCCGTCACGTTTTTTTATTTTAAACTTGATATTAAATAAAATATCAAAGTTATTACAAAATATAACAAAATCTAAATTGTCATAGTAAGCCATTGTAGTTGAACTAATGGTGACGGCATTTAAAATATTCACTTTTGTGGTTAAGATAATAACCTAAAACGATATACTACTCGAATATTTCAAATAGTCATTAATTAACGACAGCGAGGAAACCCACACTCCTTGCTAAGTTGACAAACAAGACTAAAGTATTGGCACACACAAGGTTAATTAATTAGTCTGCACATTACGTGCTACAGGTCCGGTAGAATAGAATCGTCAACACATAAACGAAACCGGGCATAATATTAAATTAGGAAACTTGAAATATATTGAAAACATCGAAATTAAGCGCCTATGAAACTACACTCCGCCAAAAAAGTATCGCATAATTTAGTTTTGAATCATAAAAGTATCGCATAATCTTTATTTGTAGCATAAAGTTGTAAATATACTTTAATGCGCTCTAAGATATAATTTCTATGATTGTTTAAATAAAATACAGGCCAAATAAAAACAAGAACTCATACTTGAGATTTTTATTAAAACAAGAAATTATAATTTTGGAAAGAAAAATGTCATAACAGTAGCTTTTAATACTGAGTATTGCCACCTCTGGCTCTTATGACCGCTCGCATACGGTTTGGCAGAGATTCGATTAACCTCCGTATATAAGCCTGATCCAAATTCTCCCACTCGTCACGGAGAGCATTTTCTAGTCCATGCAGGTCCGCTGGGGCAACATTATGGGTTCATGTCCGGACTTACCGCAGGCCAATCTAAAACTGGAATACCAACATCGTTAAGGTATTCCTGGACGATTATTGCAACATGCGGTCGTGCATTATCGTGCATTAACATGAATTCGTTTCCTATAATTGGCGCATATGGTACTACATGTTCTTCTAAAATGTCCGTTATATACCTGTGGGCAGTCAGTGTACCTCTGTCTACTGGTACTAACTCTGTACGACCTGTTAAACAGATGCCTCCCCAAACCATAATAGAGCCACCAGCGAAATTAGGTCTAGGTCTGATATTACACTGCGAATAGCGCTCACCGTCTCGTCTGTATACTGAGATACCCTTTCTGAGGTGTAAAGACCAAATCTTGACTCAGCCGTGAAGAGTATATTGGCCCAGTCATTAATGTTCCAATTTACATGTTCTCTGGCAAACCTTAAGCGAGCCACTCGGTGGTTCCTAGTGAGACGAGGGGCTGTTACCGCTACTCTAGCTCTTAATCCACTCTGTCGTAACCTATTCCGAATAGTTTGAGTACTCACACGAGTATTTCTGACTCTAACCAAGTCGTTCTGCGATTGTCTCGTAGTTACATGTCTTCGACGTAATGCTTGTAGTAGTAAATAGCGGTCATCTTGACGAATAGAACATCTTGGACGACCTGGTACAGATCTTCTACTGTAATTGCCTGTTTCCCTATATCTGGCTACGGCTCTAGAAGCACTTGACTGATTGATGTTCATCAAATTAGCAACGTATGCTTGAGATCGTCCATCTTCGATTAAAGCAACTGAAGCGGCCACTTGTTCTGAAGTTAAATTGCTCATTTTAGTTTTAAAAGCGTTGGTACGGAACTCTGACGTCGCACTTTAAAATTTGTCCGTACAGGAAGACTTTCAATAAACAACCGAACAAACCTTACACATATGCATTTTTCTAAATGTGTTCTTTTAGAAAAAAAAAAGGTAAAGAAGCTATGTTCCATGATTTTGTTAGTGTTTTTATAGTTCACATACACGAGGCAAACTCTTTGTGAATGTATAAAAATATATTGGTTTATAATGCCCTTTTTTAGTTTATGCGATACTTTTTTGGCGGAGTGTATTTATACAAGAAGGAATAGAAATTTAATGAATAGAGAAAACGCACAGTTGTTGCTTCACGCTTCATGCTAGGATCGTCAAGAGACCCTCTTGCATTTTTCGCCGTCCTGCTTTTAGAATATATAAACGACGAGGGAGTACATATAAATAATATCTTCCTTAAAAATAGAGACACAGCAAACATGTTAGAATTAACGTTTTTTTTTTTTTTTCTCACAAAATTCGGTTGACAATGAGGATCCACACGTCATCAAAACAACTATTCCAGAGTAATTAATTAAGCTTGTGTGGTGCGAAGAGTGTCGATACTTTAGTGTTGTTAGTCAAATATTTAATAAATGTAATTACTTTATGTAATTGCGGAGATCTATGATCACATTGTTATTAGCAATCAAGTATTTTCTGCTAATTATCTCTTTTATATTCAACAAAGGTACTCTTAATTCTTTATTTGTCGTTTGCATTTCCTACTTGAAAATAGTTTATTCAGAAAATTTATTATTAATAACCCAAGCTTTTGTTTAGTGTTGCCTAAGTGGTTGCTAATGATCTCTCGAAAACGCTACAAAATGTCTGGAATAAATATTAAATCTAAGACAAATTTTTGTAATTTCTATATATGTACTGCTAGTGCAGTTAATGGATTCCCAGTTTGGTAGTCATTCTTAATGAATGTCCCGTTGTTTTCTCCGTACCTTTCTAATTGCCAGATCAAAGCTAGTAATGTTTAAAATGAAGCTTTCTCATACGAAACATCAAAAAAACAAAGCAAAATGTCCAATTATGAATTGCTACAATGAGAGTAACGCAACATTCGTCGAAATGAGTCAAATTACTTCGAAACACTTAAAGTCTCCGTTTTCAAAGTATAAAATATCCTACGTAGAATCTGAACTAACACATCACTACAGTAGGTATACAAAAGGAACGCCTCAAATACTCTACCTGATGGGTTCGTGCTTGTTCGCGGCGAATTAACGTCATCTGCACTTTAGTCGGCGTTCAGCGAACCCCAGGAAAAGAAAGACAAGAACTCGTGACAGTTAGGAAGTCGGAAAAAAGACAGGAAAAAAGGAAAGTAGTAAAGGTACCTCTGCGAGTACGCTTGCAAGTGTTCAGCAGCGAAAGGTTAAACGTATGGCCGGGGTATAAATCGCAGTCGCACGCCCTTTAAGCGTTCCAACTGCTTAAGACGTAAGGTCAGAATGGGCATCAGACGGCGCGTCGGAACCGAGTTTCAGACAGCGTCGCCCGGCGTTAAGACCGGAACAATAAAAAGAGAAGAAATCCCAACACGCATAGACACGGGTACACATTCACATAGAAGAAGAACCGCCATTGTCTAGTACAATTATTTGTTGTTGTTATTGTTCGACTTTAACTCCTTTTTTTCTGCTCTCTTAGATCCTCTCATTCGTCTTTTTGGCTTTCTCCCTTCTTACCCAAAGCCGACGTGCGGTACGGGTGTTCCGCGCGGGATTTATTTGTTTTAGTTCTCGTTTTTTGGTGTCTCGCCTCTTATATTACTGTAAACACCGTTGGAGCGCTTCAATGGAAATTGAAATAATATTTAAGTGCATCGTGTTTAGAGAAGAGTGAGATGTTTTACGCCTTCCCAGCGCCACAAAAGGAATATTCTTTTCAGCGGTAATATACAAAGGAATTACCGAAAGAAAATAAACCCTAAGCTATTTTCGGCGCAGTAGTATTGAATGGGTGGTAAATGAAAGGATTTTTTCATTTCATGAAGCTCTCTTTGTGATTACGTTGTACATAAGTCAAAAAATTTTCTTTTTCAGACTTTAGTTTATTTATTTATTTATTTATAATTTTCCTACAGATTCTATAAAGAACCTTTTCCACATTTAACAAAAGTAGCGCCATGCGAAGTAGGGTTTCATTACTTTTGTACGTCGAAATAAAAGCCAAAAATAGCTTAAATACATCTGGTGACTTATACGGGACTCTATCTGAAAAGGAGCCTCACTTCAAAATGACTATAATTTATTATTATGACATAAATTTCAATATTGATTTGCATGTATATGTACATATGTACGTAGTAAAAGATATTGTTAAAAGAACAACGAGGAAGGCCCGCTTCAGAAGAAATAATAGTAATCATAATGTTTATCGATGTCCAACGGGTATAAACTCATAGAAAGATACGAAAGAATACATATAATGCACTAATAATTAAAGAAATATATTATTTACCAATTGTCTTAAATAAGCTCTGCTTTACATTTTAAAAATATCATCAATGGTACTTCTCAGTACGATCGTCACTGTAACGAACCAACCTTTCATTATGTCCATCCTGCCTTGCAGTGATGTCTAGATGGTTTCACTCCTGGAATTTAGATAAGTAACGTAGAGTATGACGTTCCTCAAAAGAACAATCAACTTTATTACTGATCAGATTTGGTAAGAATTTACAGCATAGACTATTACGTTTCCCAAAGAGGTATCATACCAACAGCAGGTACTTTCTAAGCATTCTATAAGATTTTAAATAATTGAACATCCGCCATCAGGAAGACAGAGGACTCGAACACATTTTTACAGACTAAAATAACTTATCGTTTAAAGATAAAGCCAGTGTGGAAGAGAATACCGAAATCCTTAGAGTCGGCTTTCCGTTATAAGGAATTTTTTATTGATATTGTAATTTGCAATAATAGGCGAGCTTATGCGTGTATATGACACAATGTAACATTTCTTAACGTTAATAAAGAGACAATCGCTAAGGAAAAAATTTTAGAAATTCTCGAGAAGATGTAACCGGTCGTTACATCAGGTTTATAGCAATCACGGTTCAAACGGCTCGCAATATAATAAACAAGACAAGAACGATTTATCCGCATTATACGTACAAAATGCGTTGAGAAAATTTCGAGAGAAGGACCGCTAACCTCCTAAACTTACGACGCCAACACAATAAGTGGACTCAATTAATTTGATATTTTCTCAAAACAGATATTTGTGTAGAGTAAATTGTAAAATGAAGTAACTTCCTGTTAGGTTGTACGTACTTAACTATGAGCATACATTCGAAACACTTCTGGCTTTCAAAAAAAAATCATATGACTACTGAAGATCTCAATTTTTTCAAAAAGAAGCCAACATCGTTTCACCATAGTATGAATGTATATGTAGATATTCATGTAAGCATATATATTAGTTGAAATAAAGCAGAGTTTAGGTGATCCATCAGCTCCATTGACATTATCAGCGCCTGAATCGTGCCACGCGGGTTTCGTAGCCGGGGAGAGCTAGCTGACGTATTGTGCTACCGCTAGCGTAAGGGGTGAACCGTTTAGAACATTGCATGAGCTCATATAACCTCATGACTGTCAAAAATATCAACATATATTAATTCCCTACGCGTACGACCATACATCAACTCGGCTCGCTTTTAATATCTTCACGGCGTTGAAAACAGTCGCTTTTCGATTAACAACAGCGAGCCGGGTTGCATGATTTTAAAGGGTGGCGAATTTTGTTTTCTACGTACTAGTTTTGTTTGTTTATTTTGAATTGTTCCTAGCCGTTGACGAGATATACCGAAGGAAGGCGGTTTACATTTATTTCCGTTGTTGGAATTTCAGACTTCGCTTATTCATTTCGATCGTTTCATAGCAAGAACGTCTCACCAAAAGTCATTTGAAATTTATTCGGGTAAATATGTACCGATGTCAATAGTTTTGAAATATCACACCTTTTATGTTCTTTTTAGTAGATAAAATTTAAAAAACGGATATCCAACGTTTTTATGTAAAGAACTTTCAAGTCTCACACCGCACAGTGGAATGATCTGCAGGGGATTTTGGTCTTCTAGATATTACATTTAATGTACCGCAAGGCTCCATTGTGGGGCCATTACTGTATTTGATTGTCATAAAGAATCTATTGGGTTTTGTGATCTTGTAGCGGATGGCCAAAAAAGAATGACAGCCGACTATACTTAAGAAACTAGTAGTCACAAATCTTTCGGATAAAGCACTTTTAGTAAATGTGGCCGAATTGATGACTAGAAATGATTATTAAGTTTCTAAAATGAACAGTAGGTAACGTAAGAATTATTAAATAGCGTAAGTTTAAAATTGATGAATGATTTCACCCTGTTTTGTCTAATTAATAGTTATCAAAAATTATGCATTTTATTTCCAACCCCATTCTCTTTCCTTTCTGTTAAATATTACTCCATATCTTCTAAAGTAAGGTAGTGGGAGGACGTCAATTGATTTTTTTTTTAATAAATATTGATTAGTTGAGTGTAGGCTTTCACGACCGTAACCGCGTTGTTCGTATGCGTGACTATTTCGCCGATCATACTGTCAGCTTCTTCAAAAGAATTCTAAAAGCTGGAGCGTCAAGTCAAACATAATATTTTTACTATACTCCTTCTAACAATCTTGGTCCCTCTTGAAAGAGGTTTATTCGATCAACAGAATGCGACTTTGGTTTAGTTCTGATAAACTGTATTCTCGCCACTAGAGGACGTCATCGAAGTTTAAAGCAAATGAAGCGGTTATTACTAGACATTCTAGACAGAACGATATTTTTCCATTCGTGGGGAAAATAGAGAATTAAGAACTGAAGATGGCAGACAGAACCGCGTTCCGATATTCTTTCTCTAGCCGGAGATATTAACAAAAAAAATTATTATATCTAAACCATATTAGTAAAAGCAATAGGTGCCTCAATTGAAATATAATTATTTGTTTTAATGTCTTGGCTTAATAAATAAGCTTGCAGAAATGAGTTGCGCTTCACGGAATTTGCTAAAGAGATTGGGTATGTTCGCTTTTCTGATTTCTGATTTCCAATGAGAGTCGAGAAAACACGACGAATTTGTTTAATCTCCGCTAATTTCGTGAAGCGCATGGAAACTGCATTCGTTTCTGCAGCCTTACTTATAAGTACACCGAATCTTATTTTTAGCGATATCAAATTGGAATAAACTTTTGATTATAAATTTTGATTATAAAAAATAATTTATAATCAAAATATAGATTATAAATTATAAAAGTTAAAAAAAAGGAACAGCATGTTTGTTTCAATAATTAAACTAAGTATAGTCATCGATATCTATTCGCATTTATTTAATTCTACAGCCGATTATATTTATTTATATTTCGTTCACAAAAACAATTTCGTATTTTTCTCTCAAATTCGATGCATATACACGTACGATATCGTGTTTACTTTTATCTGTATTCCTCGCACTATCATTTCTAAAACAGACAAAACAAAACAGAATTTAGCTCGATTTTATATGGAAAAAAATTCTATATCGCTAGCCACATATACATATTTGTTAAAAGAAGAAAAACAAATAGATGCTATAACCAAAATCGATACGCCAGTTTAGATCTGAATGGTTATCCTGGAATATTGAATAATATAGAAAACAAAGAATGGATCGATACAAGGATAACATCCAATTTAATCCTATCTACGCCAACTGTGGCTAGCAGATTTTTCTATTTTACATTTTATTTTCTCAATATTAGATGGAAAAGCAACCTACCTAGCTGGTCTATACATATAAATAACGTAAATATTTATTTAATACAATTAGGTTGCGTAACTCGATGTTGTCGAGCACGTAAGAGGTATCCCAGCTACTAGATGCATTTTTGCATTACATCGTCTGAGAGCTTTTAGAAACATTGGCTTCTTGCTCAATACCACCAGTTCCGTTGAGGATACATTACTGTCACGAATAAATATTACATGTTATTAATATTTATGAGGTTATGAAAGTCTTGCATTGAAGATGCTTTCATATTATGCCTTAGTTTATGGGGGAAGGTGCATAACCCCGGAATAATAATAATAATAATATTCACGTAACAAGAACGCAGTTGTCGTTGTACGTGATCCATTTTGAATATGAATCCGCATAATTCGATATAGATAAGATAGTGCAACGACTAGATTATGCAATTAAATGAAAATTTGTATTATGTAAAACACTTTGATACTAAGAATAAGCCATCTTGCTGCAAGCTTAATGTTGATTATATTTCTTACGTAAGCAAGCACATTTCCAAAAAATTACTGAGAAAGATGTAACGACACGGAAACTCAAACGTATACGGCAATAACATGGAGCATTGAAAATTTCCTAAGAGCTACCGAGCTGCGCCACTTACACAAATTAAGCAATGACAAACCCCATCGCGAAATATTAATCAACGCCACTTTAAATTAACGTCAACAAATTGCCTCTAATTACATGAACGTTTGCTTCGTATGATAAGCATCTGTCCCTTTGTAATTAATCTGACAGAAACAAATTGTAAAAGAACAGCTCTACTCTGTTCTAAATTAGAGATAGGTTCCGCGGTTCATTATTTAAACATTTATTTTTAAAGATAACAATCATTTTCGACTAATTAAAATGATTATATTGAGTTTTTCTACATTTTCTTAATTAAATACATCCACCACACGACTGCTGCTACAAAGATTTACTTAAATCGGTAGCTCAAGTGACCTTATAAGGTTTCCCTTTGCGAAAAAGTAACAATTGGAACATCCCCGTGAATCGTCCTCCTCGAAGATCTTGATTAATCACCCGTTTCAATATTAATAACACTTTCTCGGGTGCATTAATTCAACGTCAATGATCTAGCTCTAATGCTGATATTAAACGGAAGCCGAACTTTCCGAAATTTCCCTCGTAAGCCCTGATAAGTACAGAGTACAAAATGGAGTGAAATCGTACCTGTTTTGCAGCGACTACACAGACTCGTGTTTTGTCGACTCTCGGGGAAACCTATAGGTAACAAGAAACCTTTCTTATGAGACGAATAGACACGACTCTGTCTATTCGCTGCAAAAAACGTATGATTTCACTCGCTTTTGTCCTCTCTACTCATGTATACCAGTAAAGTTTACTGGTGGTGGAATGCGCATTACAATAGATGGAAATATTAACGGTTCGTTTCATTAAATATCATAAGCATGTGAGTGTAATGGATTAAAGGCTGGTAAAGTGATATGCGTCGCTACGCTTACCTTTTCAATTCAACAATACATTTTCTCAGAATGTGAAGCACACGCAGTACATAAGATGTGCAGAGGATGATCAAACAATCGGCTGAAGTTACACACAAACCGAGTGTATCAAGTACCGCCTTCCACAAAGATGTAGGCGCATTTGCATATAGCACAAAAGAAATAAACGTCCCCAACAAAAACTCTTAAAATTTTATACAAATTTTCGCAACACCTGGTATAATTTTGTAAGCATCAGTTTAATTGAAAGCCTTTCCTTAGTAGGCCTAATAACTAATAATAATGTAATGCGGGTGCCAGTCTAGTTATCACAGTAAGAAGAAGTAAGGATTATCGAACTTCTTAAGTACTCATAGTGACTAAATAGGAAAAACCATTACTCTACATCGTTCCTTTACAGTTTAACAGCACTTAAAATTCTCAATGGTCCAGAGGGACGAGAACAATTTCGACAAATAATATTTCACTATACATTTTCTTTCATAATTAAAAATACTGCATTCCAAAAGCACCCAACATCGTAGGGTATCGCTTACAACCACTCCGAAACGTCAAAAGACCCAAAAAAGCCCACAGCCCGCGTTCTTAACAGTCGAACTTTAGCATCGGCTAACAATCCTCCGAATACATAATGAATTAACGTGCTCCGAAAGCTTCTATGCATGAAAAGCGAAACGTAAAAATACGCGCGAAAGTAACAAAAGAGCAAAATTACGTCCAGATTTTGCAATTTCACACAGTTCTAGATGCGAAGCGAACGCGTTTGACCGCGTGACAAGTTGCGTTACTCGAGCTCGAACTCGCGCCAGTGAAGGTAAGAAGTGGTCGACGCTAGGCGGAGAAGGGTGAAAGGAGGCACTCTGCAGCTCGTCGAAGGGGATTGTGCCCGTGGCAGCTATACGTAATCCTTCGCAGGGAACCTGTTTGGAAAGGATCTTGTCAAAATATAACATTTTCCGAACTACCGGATGTATTATTATAAAGGCTTTCAACGCCCATTTATTTGAAACGCACGTAAGTGCCCGTTGTTGTTTTGTTTAGGTTGGATTTTCATTTTAAAATCGTGTTTCGCGTTTCGTGGAACTTATAATGTATTCGCTCCTTAAGTCCCAAACGGTCCAAAGATGAAGTTGAGTTTCTTGGTTTCATTATCCCTTTCATCCCTTCGCAGTCCACGCGTTCTTGGCTTGATATTCGTGAACGGAAAGAAGTTGTTAAAAGGTGATAAATTAGGTGAATACGTATAATAAGACATTCTTTTTCCTTCTGGGATAAGCAATTGTTTGACGAGTTCTGCGAGAACTATCGTTGTTATGATAAAGGATGTTGTGATATTGTCGATTGTTCTCCCTGATTTCATCGATTGCTTCTGGCACGCACAATAACAAAGACGTTGCCGTATAACATTCAGCGTTGACTATTCTTCGATCCTCCAAAGCAATGTTTTCAACGGATCTAGTACAACAAAATCGGGAACAGATAGTTTCCGAATTGTAGTCTTCGATATATCCCAGAACGGATGAAATCGTAGAATTTTGCAATTTCATCCATCGTCATATTTCGTGAGCTTTTGAGTAAGGCCTCGTATTCTACGTTAACCCGTAGAGCTATGCTGGTCTGGCGCCTATAAATGATATGTAAATCGCGCCATTTATTATTATTATTATTATTTATCCACCTGTTTTTGAAATTATGTCTAAGGAAGAAGATATATGATTTCGTCTTTGGAAATATTCTTACTTTTCACTAAGTACCAACATTAGAACGATTACAAGTTCTCCCCTCTTCTCGCCCCTGAAAAGACCTGCAACTCTACCACTCTGCGATATAAGATATGACAGTTGGAAAATAACAAAAACTTTGGGATTATACATATACGCTCAGCCCGACAGCTAGCCATATATCTGCTAGTGTTCTTTATAAATCACGCTTTATTACCATCGTAAAGCATAAGGGGCGGCCGCACGAATATAGGGAAACGGTAAGGACACATAATTGGGCATCAGGTGTAAATGTCAACTTTTGTCAGAGAAAAATCGTCAGATGCTTGTGCAACGTTGGGGCTGCGACAATATAGGGGAGGAGAACTCGGCAAAAACTCCACAGATTTTATCATTCCGGTTGCGCCTATCCATCATATGTGCGAATACGCGTCGTACTCGATGCGTAGCCCTAAGGGCGCAGCAAACGAATAACTGCGAAGATGGGATCTCACCAGCGTTACGCTTGTGTGACAACAAGTACAAGGTGGATATTATTAAGACGGAAACGTACAAAGATATGAGTTTATGTTTGTTTTGATTATACAGGCTGTCTAGAAAGTTTCGGTCCAGTTTAGTAAAAAAAAAAAACAAAAATTTTGAAAGAAAAGTATATTGCACAAGTTTACAATGTCGTTTAATATAATCACCCTGCATTTCAAAGCACCGTTCTCAAAAATTTTATGGAATGTACCTGCTGTAGTGGTATTGACTGAAATTCAAAGATTTTCTGACGATCTTTAAGCCATTTATACCACTTCTCTGCTTTAGATGTTTCCAAAGCGATCCCAAAAGAGAGCTCGGGACCAGTCAGCGGAAGTACACTGCCGCTGACGGTTTGGCTTAATCGGTCTAGCTTTATTGTCTGGGTAGATAGGACGAGGTTGAGTATGGCATCTCCTAGAAAAACTTTCATTAAGGTAGTCTCGAATAATGTAGGAGGTATGCCATCCTGACCTAAGAATTCAATCCTCTATTAATTACAGATTCAACATATCGAGATAAACGTTGCCAGAAACCGTGTTTTGTGCAAAAAACTAGGTGATCTACTTTCCTCTTCGGTAATTACGCCTGTTAACGTACCACATGTATGAAATGCAACGCCGTCGAAGAGTAACATGCTGGCCATTTAATTTTCGTTATCTGAAGGAGATCACTGCTGTTGGATAAGACGAGTCTATTTGTTCAAAGTGAAATGCAAGGCATTGCAAACAGTGCAAAGTGATACTCTGGACCACAACTACAACGTAGTTTACGTGCACTAAGACAATGCCTTCTATTGTTTGCTGAATAGTTTGGACGGTATCTTCCTGTATCGGCGGCCTACACGAATGTTATTCGCTTAGTATTTGATACCTGCTCTTTCGAATTTGTTAAAACGAACCATAATATTCGATCTTACAAGACAAAATTTTAAATTTCCTATTCTCTTCTCGAATGTTAACATTATTGAACTAGTTAAAGATGCCTGTAAAGCTTTCACTAAAACGGACCGAAACTTTATGAATTAAAAAAGTAAGCCTTACTCCACAAATTGTTTTCGATTCCTTCATCCTTAATCCTTTAAAGACAAATTTTGAGGAAAAACTAGATTTCATATACAGAGTAGTAAGACATGAATGGTTAAGGCACCGTTCTTCGGAATCATATTTACCATAACTTTAGAAAGAGAAATTTTAGGAAACAAAATAGAAAATTTGAGGTTGACCGGGAAAGGTTGAAGTTATTTTAAATTTACAAACATGCATTTTTACATAAGCAGCAGCAGAATAAATTGTCGAAAAAAGAAATATTTTAAACCGTAATTTTATTGACCTCAAACATACTGCTGCCATATGCAAGAATATTTTGAAGGAAGAAACGATTAGATCACTCAGCTTTTGTGAGCTGAAATAATAAACGACAACCGTAAAATACCCAGCAGTTCTGGAATTTACAGGCAATGCAGCAACAACTTAATAACGACCTATATCTAGAAACTGCTAAAATAAATGCTTCAAAGCTAAGTCACTATAAAGTCTAAAGCATTATAAGCTAAATAATATATAACGTAAATATTTGGGGGTTGTACTTTAATTTCTTGTTTCTTTTATTTAGTACTTTAAATATTAATAAAAATTTGAATAAAAATCACAACGTATACACTCTTTTCCAAAATATATTACTGCTCTAAAGCATTATGACGATACTGTGCGTATAAGCCAGTTCATGATCCAATGTAAACTAAATGTAATAAATAACTAAAAACTGATAAATAACTAAATGTAATAAAAATAACTAAATGTAAATAAAATAAAACTTTTCTACTTGCTAGTTAGTTACTACAACGGTGTTCCTTTAACATAAGAGAGTTGACGATTTAATTAAACTACAAGGTATATTTATATCATTTAGAATTTTTTATCTGTATAGAAAGTGAATAAATCTAAATAAGTAAGTAAATAAAGAAAGGAAATAAATTTTCCACGTTTCTAACTATATAGTCTATTTAACACTCATAGCAAGCATCTGTGTACAGAATAGCATAAATAATGAATCCGACAACATATGCTTATTATACAGCAAGAAAGCGAATTTAATGCAATGCTGTTTGTCCTCCCTTACAGAGCTGCCCAGAAGCTGAACCTGTCATCCTCGCCGCATAGACGGAAAAGGCATAATTCGGAGGATGCGGAATCTTCGGGGTTCTGCGGCGTGTTGCAAAGGTCGCCGCCGCCTGTACCACCCGCCCTCCTCCGAAGGATAGGAGTCAAGGAGATCACCGGGGTAGGCAAGGTAAGAATTTAAAGGGAATTTTTATTTGTCTCGGAACGAATAAATTTGAAAAAAGGAGAGATTGTTTATCTATAATTCTAATCTCGGATGGAAGCGCCATCTTTCTTCCTTCCGCGATATCCTATCTACCTGCGTATTTGCCTTTTTTTTCCATCTTTCCTTTCAATTTAAATCTGCGCGATTCGTTTCCTCCACGATCAGATTTATCATCTTTACCGCGACTTTTATTCCTTTATCTCTTCGGTTTCATCATTTTCGTAAAAAGGAAAATGTAAAAGAAGGCCCGAATATGATCGCCTTCCATCGCAGATGTTTCTTTCGCGGGAAAAGGAGAATGTTTTATTGCGTTGATAGAGCAGATAGAAAGGGGTCAAAATATGTTGAATTTATTCCGATTCGTTTGTTCCTTTTTTTATGTTTATTCGTTCTTCGGAATCGGCGATGATATTTCAGAGAAATGGAATACGATGCGCTTCGCTTTGCTTTCTTTCCTTTCTTTTGGGAAAGATATGGGCAATTCGTGGTTGTTCTGAATTGGTTTTGTGATCATTTAAGACTTATATCTCGGGGTATGTGATAAATTGGATAGACGAAAGCGAATGGAAATATTTAGTGTTGCTTCACATATTAATTAACTGGCAAATAAACACAGAAACAACGATTTCGAATTTAAATAAGACCAATAAGGAAATAGTAATAGCTGGACAATGTTTTTTAATTTTTTAATTTTAATTTTTTTGGAAAGGCTATAGAACCTAGAAAAATGCTGATGTACAATCAACTCCGAGTTTATAGTTAGGTTCATTAAATATAGAATTATTTCGTGATCTTTTGTATACCTTCCCTTTAACTGCCCGAATAAACATTCAAGTTCGTTTCACAAAAATTGACTGTCGCTGATCAACATAATATACCCGATGAAGGCTTGGAATATACTAGCGAACCCAAATAATGAAAATCATTATAGTGCTCCAAAATCTAAATTTACTTATCTCATTCATGGATATGGATTCGTCACTTATCTATGGCTGACTAAATATTTCAAATTATTTTTGCCTCATTATTTTTTTAAATAACATTTTCTTTCTCATTGCGTGGTACGAATATCTCAAATAACATCCTTTTCTAACACATTTTTCCATCCGTAAAAATTAATACTTCCTATCCAACAATACCAGTTAAAAAAAAATAATTCTTCGGCTCTTTATTTCTCCGATACTCACATTTTTAGGCAACTACTCGAAAAAACGGGTTTCTTCGTTTTTTCTTTTGCCTATGCATGAAAAAAAAATACTCTCATCGCCTTTTTAAAGGAGTCTCTCTTTATAATCATTAACGGGCGATAAGGGGAGAACCTCAAACGAAAAACAAAGGTTTTTTCTTCCCAACCCGACCGCAAAGCCAATTCGCCAAACATAAAGGAGATCTAACGAGTGAGAACGAACCCCCTCTTTCCCGGAGGAAAGGGAGTCCAAGGGCATAGGGCTTCCCTACTTCTTGTGCGGCGAGTATGATAATTGAGGTTGATTGGGGTTTCATTGGCGCGACGCGGGAGATCGGAAAGGGTGCGCAGTCAATGCAACTACCGCGACATTCAACGGCAATACTATAGTTGCGAAGGCCTTGACAGAAAGGTACCTTATTACGGGGTACGGACGTGATTGATATCAATTTACCGTTGCCTTTGAAATTGAGACCCTTTCCGTCGATAATAATTCCGAATTTGGCGGAGGCGACGATTCGAATAAAGGATGAGGAGGAACTAAAGTCGCCTTTTGGGTTTTTACGCAGCGATTACAAAGGGGGATATGGGAAAGGTGCACCACTAATGCTTACTTTAAAAGAGGGCTAGTCGAGCGACCGCAATCGGATTATTTAAAGTAGTTACCCTTGCCGTCATCTATTAAGGAATTATTAATAACTAACTATATTGGACTTTGCTTGCGGTTGTAATCTGACTTAAAAGGAGTACAATTTGTTTAGTTAATGAATTATGCTGATGATGAAATATTGTAGCTAGTGCTATACGAAAAGGATTCACTATGTAGGTAATGAAAAATGTTTAATCCGAAAAACTCTTCAGAAGTTTTTGCATTAGACATGATTGTACTCAACCATTAAATATTTATCCTTTTTCGTTTGAAATGTAATAATATAATAATAAATGTAATAGTTTTAATCCGTAGAAGAAGTTGTAACGATATAAGCGACCCGATTATTGAAAGCCTTAAGTTGGAGGATTTATGTTCAGGAGAACTTACCTGTTACCTGAGAAAATGATGAAACGTCCCAATGATAATGTATTTATTGCATATAAGGCAGACACTATTTTTCAATTGTATTTTTTGTTGGAATATTGTTCGTGTATAGTAAGTTAAATGAATAATAAGCTGATGAAACTGTATTTTAAGATTCTACAGAAATTTCTTCCATTGTATGGATAAGTCCGCCGTACTGGATGAGGCCTTTCCTATTAATGAATTTGCTCTAGTTTGATGTGTCAGAGTTCCATTCCTTTGAGTATAGATAACGGATATCAATTTACTATTTATCGGAAATGACTATTATTTTAGCGTGGTAAATTATGCATTCTTCACCAAGTTTGTATGAAGATCTAGAAAAATTATTCACCTTCCTTTCCTAGATATTCTCGTACAATGGTTTGCTGGAACACTTAAGCCATTTATATTCAGTGTACAACAACAGCCCTAAAAATGTCGCATAAGAGAGCGTAACGTGCTGTCCCAACCCAGAAACCAAGATTACAGCAGCATCAGAAAACTTTGTCAATACTTATCTTTTTGAATTTGAATAATCTCACTAATGTTCAAGTTAAAAAAATTTTCTTCAATGATCCGATTCAATTGTTCCGATGCGTATCTAGTCATGTTTACTTTGAAACACGGCTAAATGCCCAACATCAATCAATATGGTTTGCCGTCAGAAACTATCCACATACCTTCTTTATTATTCTTACATATAGCGCTTATAGTGTTAATCTCTCTGGAAGCTAGAAACGTCATCAACCATAAAGCATCAATTCATCACGTAGTTTATACACAATCAATATAATCGAATTACCCTTTCAACGAAAATCTATTACACGCCATAAAGAGGAAAGAGAATCTGGAAAAAAAGATCAATAAAATCCGGCAGAATTAATATCGTTAGATCCTTAAAGGCTATTAGTCTTGTCATACATCCGCTGATATCCATTGACTCCGCTCCGACTCGCTCCACACAGCGGAAATACAATGGGAAAGTTGCGAGGAAAACTTTTTCCGCGCGTACTTTTACCAACCGGAAACCGGGCTGTCGTGCTGTCAAGTCTGGCTTGTTTTTGCCTCGCTAATTGACTAAGCGATATGCCCGACATGTCGTTTTATAATTCAGCCCGATCCGTCAATGAGACGAAGCTGGCAGCGTTCTTTTTTCCGGCTAAATAATAAACACTCTTCGGAATTACGTGTACAAGAGGCAATCGATAAGTGACGCTGTATGGAAGAATTACGTATTGCACATGGAGCAGCGGATGCAGCTTGACGTTATGTTGTTCGCGTATGCAGAGCTATTCGGATAATTGACGTTTTTAGAGTGCTTTATCATTTTTATCACGGCTAGTTTTTAAAGTGTATTATGGCAGATGGTGCGTTCCATTTTAATGCAGAAATACTATGGCATCATTTACTAATAACGTTGAAAAGTTAAACTATTACTGTTGTAAGGTATGACAAACATAGAGATACAAGCCCATAAAATGGAAGATTAAGATCTTCCATCTTATGGGCTTGTATCTCTTCCATCCAAGATCTTAATCTTCCATTTTATGGATTAAGGGATGGTGCTCGACAATTATTTGCAATACATCTATGAAATGTTCCCAATTTTGTCTTCAAGTATTGTTTCTTGAGGCAGCCTTCCAATCCAAAAGATCAATTTTCATGTAATCAATCTTTAATAGTTATGGAGCTTTATCTTGTTAGAAAAGATATTTTCTAAAAGCTCTTCTTCTACGTTTGGCTATTCATGGTATCTTGACATGCGAACACTTCCCAACGTCCACGTCCTGTGATCAAGACGCCTTCACATAATAATGCTACCATCTACGTGCTTAAGAATACTACGGCTTTTCTTTATGAAATTCCTCGTTAACTTTACGACGTACAAAGGTATTTCAAGCGGCACCAAAAAATTGCAATATAATTACTTCTACATTCGCTTCTTCGAACCACAATACCCTTCTTCGTTTTTTCAACTTAAAGTTGTCCATTGTCTTTTCGTCCATTCCAAAGGGTTCTTTTTGTTAATCGCAGACGACAACGGCTTTTTCTTACTCTGTAACTATTGGAAATGTATGGACCACCTTTGGCACTAATTTCTGCAGACACCTGCGAAGATGCTTTCTTCCTATCCTGAAGAGAATGTCGCTTTAATAGAGTCTCCTCTGATTGTTGATATTTTCGGTTCCTGGTTTAATTTTATAGGATCCAATAATCCAGCCTGCGAGACTCCTGCAGAACTCAAAATTACGATATGTGTCGTCTTAGCTTCCTTTAGCTCTCTAGCTTTTTTGATAAATATTTATAGAAAATCCTCGCCAATGCTTAAACTCATAGTTTGTACGCAAATAATATGCGAGTAAGATCCTTGAGTAATGGTTAGCGATGCACTAAGAAATAAAGGGATTGATAAAAAAATACACTATTTATCTGGAGCAACGAAGATGAACATGCCACTTATCGTAGTAGTGAGTGCGGTCTGTTGGCCAAAGCCAAAAGCATTGAATATTTTTATACCTTTGCGAAAATCTACAGATCCACCTAACACAATAAAAAGATGAATTTGATGAGTCTCCAACAGCGTAAAGGTTTTAATATTCTGTAGTTTATACATATGTAATCTGTTCGCTCTAGATTCTCTTCAAAGCAATTTTGGAAGCCTTTTTCATCTTCGATACTAAATAAACCAATCCTCGACATCCTCATATTACCCCTTTATTGCTGCGGTGACCTAGAAACGATTCTTCCGGCAAACAAACATCTTCAAAGCTCATTTTAGTCGAGTGCGGTTCTCTTATAGTTTTCGAAAATTACCGAGAGGCGCGCCGCGTTCAACGCAAACGGCATGCACGCCAAACATCGTGCATAGATGCGGGTTACCGTACCTACCCCCTGATTGTCGATGCATGGAATTTTTCGTCGTCCGTAGCGCCGTTCATTGCCTTATTCGAGTGGTTTTACGCTTCTCTTCTCTCAATATTCTGTCTCGACATTGCATATACATACGAGCGAACGAACCAACAAAAGCTGGGGATATATACAATCGACGTATATTCGAAATAATAAAAATATAAATGGGGATTAGGTCGACATGAGGTCCTAGGCGTATTGTCATCTAGCATTTGAAGCGCGGATATAAACAGAAATTATTATTCGTGGAGTTGATATCGGAATCATCATTACGGATTCAGTCAAACGAATATAATGGAAAGAAAATCAAAGGAGATTTCAATAAGTTAAAGGGAAGAGGTTGGAGTTCAAGCTGAAGACGAGACAAGTCTGATGATGGTAGTAGAAAGAAAGTAATACTATACTAATATAAAATATTAATGGTACATTAAAAGGAACCAATTGAACTAATGATTTTAACAGCCTTATATTGCGACAAACGAAATAAAACAAAAATATCAGAAAACATTATTTTTCTTTTTAATCTTTTATGATGATGGCCATGCGAACTTATCATACCATCTGCGCAGGCCAATTAACCACGTTTAGAGGAATACAAGACCGAATCTTCAAGTCCAGGATTCTGCTATGAATTCAGCCACAAACAGATGAAAAGTGCCGATACATGGTCGCCGGTCTTATAAAATACATAATTTATTTGATGCACGCTGGAAACGACACGATCTTTAAGCAATATAATTTCGTCGAGCCTTATTGAAAGCCGAGTTCAGTGTTGAGTGGGTATCCGGTGAGTTTCAAAGCAAATTAGGTTCCCTGGAACATCCCAAGAATAGAAGGTATTGGAACAGGCATAGTGGGGCTAACAGCCAGCTAAACATGCCTACGGGGCTTTACATCTTTTTGCTTTAAGCCAGTAAGCCATATAAGATCGCGAGAAAGAGATTCGCCACTATAATAACGCATTCGGAGATAGCCAGGAAGTTCTAAAGGCCATTAAGACTTACTTACTTAATTTGGTCTGATACACAATTGTAAAGCATTTCTGCAATTCAACTCGAAATGTTATATAAAGGCCTTTGAAAAGAAATGCATTTGTAAAAAGAAGAATAGGGCTTTAGAGAAGACTTTATGGAGAAGAAATTGCAGAACTACCTATAGATATCTTAAGATGCGACAATTAAATACTTATTGACGACAGAAGACACCGGAAATCGAATGTCATTGTTGGATCGTGGAGGTTTGACTCAAGGTAATCTGAAGTAATCCGAAATGGAAACGATGTAAACCATTCAAATGCAAATTAAACCATATTCGCAAGACATAAGCACAAAATGTCGGGAAATTTGTAACTAAACTAAGTTCGGCAACGTTAGGAAATATATAACAATACATCCAAAGAAGAAGCATAATTTGTCAAAGAGGAAATAAGTTAAATTAGTTGATGATGTATGCATAGGTAGATAAGATCGCTGTTGAATTAGATATATTTCTACACCATGTCATGGCAGGCTTTCAATCGTGTTCATTAAATCGATTCCTCCGAAGCCATGTAGATACAATAAAATCAACTCCGTCTCTAGACGAGAAATGTTTTACAAATTTAATTTAACTTGTCAGCACCTCTCCAGCCAATAATACAAAAGTTTGGAGCGACAATGCACTCGATCCTGCACGTGTCTCCCGCCTACATCTCGATTTTCTCAGTTATGTACGCGAAGCATACATCTATATCTACCGTACGAGCGAAGAATCCGGAGATAGAAACACATGGTCAGTTCGCATCAGCTGTGTGTGGGTCAGGGGTCGCATATTGGCAATCACGGCACCCCGGGACCCTTCACTATCCTCCACTTCCTCCGTTTCCTTCTTCTGCATTCAGGTCCCGTATCCAATCTGTTTAACTCGCTTCATTGAATCTTATGCGCCATTGATTTGGTTTGGGAGTTGATGGAATGTAGTCGAACGAGGAGAGGTTGCGTTTTTCGTACCCTTTCTTTTTTTCTTCTAGTTTTCTTATTAGCCCGAGAAAACGCGCCCAATCGTGATCGATTTTTAGATTGGACCGATTTTTTGACTCGGACCGACGGATTGAGCCAAACGTAGAACGTGCTAGCTGCAAATTTCCGGATTAAGTTTTTCAAACGACACGACAAGCTAACTACGATGAAGCGTTGCTCATAGTTCTATAAAATGTTCTGAATATTATCCGTATTCCAAGACGTAAGATTTGTTCACGTCGCATGAAGTAGAGTGAAGTTGGGTTTAATCTGGCGCAGCAAAATATGTGAAAAAAAAAGATTTATAACAATAATTCTTATAACAATTGCAATCTAGGACTAACATTGAAATATTAATAAATATCAGTAACTACTTTGAAACGTGTAAATAGTCTTTTATGCCAGAGTAACGGTTATCAACAAGATGGTTTTTCGTAAGTCTTTTGATTTGTTGAATACCTTTGCACTTTCTTCAAGATTCCCGTGGATAAATCGAAGTCGTCGATAAATCGAAACAGACGAGAATGGAGATTCTCTTTCGTACGTTGCCGCTGTGGGGCTAGGAACGCGTAGGTCATCTCGTCCTGTTGTGTAATGATCCTGGCAGTCGCCATTTGCCTTGTATTGTTGACAATTCTCAAATATGTACAACTCTTATATATAGATGTAAATGCCAGCCAAAGTAAAGGTATTCTTCTCTTAAAATACTGGTTTGCATGATTCTCTACAATTAATGCCGAATCTTTCCCTAATTATTCGCTTTTGGATAACCGGTAACCGTTCAGCAACACCAGTGGATATATAAACCGTTTTATCGTGATTTCATATTAGTTTACTTTACGAACGCCACTGCGCCACTTTAGTCATCACTAGAGAGAGCAAAAGCGAGTGAAATCATACCTTTTTTTGAATAAGAAAGGGTTCGTGTTGCCTATTGGTTTTCCAGAGAATCGACAAACCACGAGTCCGACCAGTCGCTGCAATACAAGTATGACTTCACTCGCTTTTGTCCCCTTTAGCTATCACTATCCGAACCTATTTCTAGCTCGTCTTTTATCAATTAACATTCACGTAATCATACTGGTTAGTTATAATGTAATCAAACAAATCAAGGTATCCAACGTCGATTCGTGCCACGTTATTCCAATGGTTGTCTGTCCGATGTCACTCCGTTAGCAGATACGAATAGCCTGCGTCCAAGTGGAAGATAATTATCAACTTAAGCGGTGCACTTCTAATGCCAGTAGTATATAACTTTTGTTGGACATATTTTGGGTCAATGGAATCGAAGATCTTCGAGAGATCAAGACATAACCAACAAGTGTCATTCCTTTGCGCAGTTAGTTCTTGCTCCAAGAATTCGAAAGGTCGCCGTCCCAATCAACTTTCCGTTTATGAACTCGTATTGTCCACTGTACAAAATGTTATATTTAAATAAGTTGTGGATTTCGTCATACCGGGTTTGTTCATAAATTTTCGAAAATATAAGTACTCAGGATCAATATAGGGCGAAATTGATTTATAGTTTTTTCATTCGGTTTCTTTCGCGCAGGAACTACCTTGCAAGTTAGACCCAAAAAGATCAAGTAAACAATGTGAACGCGAACACCAATACTTTTATTACAAAGATTTGCATACATAAAATCGAGGAAGAAAGGAAATATTTCGATAAATTCCTTGTATTTAAATCTATAAAATGTGTATTTCGAAGGAGAAAATTCTCTGTAAATATAAATACGTTGCAAAACAAAGGCACTTACATTTTATACTGTTAATAAGGAAAGGAACTTATTTTCTTTGCGTAGCGACTCTAATATACTTTTACATGTAATTTTAACAGCTCTCATCATCTTCTTATTTTAATAAAGAATGCATGGTCTCTTTTATTCGCGCATAGAAATAACCTTGCAGAATTATTCCACTTCTTTAAATCAGACAAGAATAGAATGTGCTTATAACAGCAGGAGGAGTAGTTTGAAATATGGTTAAACTTCGACGCTGAAAAGCTTTAGGAGATACATATATAACATTCTATTAGACTCGATATGTTCTTTCGAAAATTTATTAGTAACATGTGAAATTAATAACAAACAGCGTATTTTATAACATTTCGCTTGATTATTATGTAAATGGATAACAATGTAATAATGAATAATTTATCTCTAATTAATCCAACCTATATCAGCTTCTTTACATACACATATACATATCATACCGTATTTATTTACATCTGTATTACTGCAATATAATCGCGTTTAACATGTAAATAATTGCAAATAAATCACCATAATTGTGAATTTTGTTAAGCATATGCAATGAATGGCTGCCGAATAATTTATCGTTTGTTAATTAGCGTAATGAATCACCTGGATACGTGCGTTGGAATATGTTATCTAGATCGTTCGTTTTTTATATACGGGGAGTCAACATTAGGCTGTTGTTATGGTTGCCTCCGGTATCATTGGCACTACGAAATGAGCACCGGAAGACAATTGAATTTCGCATTTTTACAAGAAGAAATTAAGTATTTGTCTTTGGAAAAGAAAACGAATGACGAAGTAAAAGTGGAGCTTAGTGAATTTTATGGGAACTTTGCAACTTCGTTATCTATCATAAAATATTAGACAGCTAAATTTAAACACCAAAACGGCAATTCAAAGAACTTCATCAAATATCGAAGGTGGTATGGGAATTCTGAGGCGTTGATCCGAATGCAACTTTCCAGCAACTCATTTGAATGTAAAAGAAGCTTTCCACAAGGTGTTGAATGTTTGGCGATGTTAGAGCGCAGCGTCTGAACGACGTTTGGCGTCGATTCGCGACCGTTGACGAAGCATGGGTTCATCACAGCAATCAGAACAGGTGAACGTCAAAAAAAGGAACATCCAGAGAGTGAGTTTTTCGTACCCAACCGATGCCAAAGACACTTTGTTGGCCAACAAGGTCATGGTGACGATATTTTGAAATGTGCGCGACATAATGACGTTCGTTACATTCAGAAGAGCAACGCGATTATTTTCTATTTCCGAATATGAACAAATATCTCAATAGAAAAAAGTTTAGCTCAAACGATGAAGTGTTTGCAGAAATAAACGTCCAGTTCATAGAGTTGGAAAAATCACATTTTTTAATTTTTGAATTATAAATTCCTGCAAGTTGATAAGGTAGAGGAAGGGCATGTGTACGTAGTGATATACGCAGAGCTTTATTTTGGTAATATTGCTAATTAGCTAAGTAACACTGTCAAACGTTCAACAATAGAGCTTGAAGGCCATTCAGCGCTTGGTGTCGACAAAATGCGGTACGTTTTGTCTTTTACACTTTCACTGATGTTTTCTCGATACTTTGTTCCTTAGGCTAATTACACTGAAATAACTTCGTAAATCTTATGGTGTACTAGTGTTGACTAAAAAAAGAGAATCGTTCAGGCTGAATAGCAGTAATTTTGCAGAAATCAATCGTTACAATAAACAAAAAAAATGGGAAAGCGTCTTAGAATGAGTAAAGATACAACATACTGGGAGGATGTGTAAAAGCTCCAATGTTAAAAGAGAAAGGTCGCTCGATTAATTACCACCTGCCACAAATATGCACTAATAAGCTACATTACGCCAAAACGTGCGTCTGTACATAATGATTAAGTGGTAATCTAGCTTCATTATTAGTTGAATAATTCATTCTTTATCTTTTTATTTAGCTTTGCCCCGTCACCTAAGTCACCAAATCTAGAACACAAAATAGGTTTGACTATCCATCAAACCAAAAGCCCTCAAGACTAGGCGACACAACAGAATGTGTTCCATCAGCGCCGTCCGCAGAATCTACCATTACTAATTCTCAAAAATTCATATCAAAAACTATAATAACAACATTTATTGGCTAGTAAAACAAGGATTAATACAAAATTAATTAACAAAAGACAAGCTTTGCAGAATAAGTAGTTTGACTTCGAAGCGAAGGTATACAGCGCTAAATTTAATATGGGTAGCAAACGAAATTGCACGGATAGATAGACTTGACGCAAATCCATACGTTATCTTCTCCATCATAAACAACTGCTTAATTCCAATCCTTGTCAACTCAAATGCGTTTCCGTTGCGTTTAATTTTCGTCTACAAATGAACTCCCCGTAATCCCCCTACCACAAAGCCTCCCTTCCATCAACATCGTTCGCCACCGCAATTACTATCTGCCGACCAGAGCTACTCCATTTTCGAAAACGTTTAACCGCTAATAAAAGACTATACCGAATTTAGCTACTTTTCCCGGTTATCCATCCACCCATTCCATCGTCTGTGCCCTCATTTCGCGATGCGTGCAACCTCTATCGAATCGGGTTGGGCGGTCGGACGCCCCTCGTCCAGTATATCAAACATTTTTCAACGACTTAATCGTATCAAGCAAATGATTCGACATAATCTGGTTGAACTAGGCCGGGGGAAAGAGCCGCCATTGCGTAGAATGAAAGGTCGATCCGTCGGACAATGACCAGAAAACTGACCTCCCGGCTTAGTCGGTCCTTCGGATTGAGTAATACCGTTTTCTCTCCTGACTCCTTGTTATACTGTCCAGATGTGTACGGCCCTTCGGTCGTTTCGTCCTTTATCTAAAGCCAGCAGTTACGGAGTACATTTGTATGTGTCGGGACACTTCAACGGAGACGCTCTGTCACGCGGCGATTCCATGCGTTCGGTAAATCTGTTTTAAATTGTCCACTTTAACGCCCGATTTTATAACAGTAATGGTCATTAAAAGGGGTCGCCGACAGAAATTATATAATGTTACGAAATTGAATTAGTTTTGAAGGCGGTGTCACGATTAAATTTAAGTTAGATATTGAATTGGGATTGTTCTGCTTCATCATGTTATATTTTTTATACATTCATTTTTTTTAAGAAATAAAAGAGAAGGATCTTGAAACTTAGAACTACAAGAACCGAAACAACAAAATTGTTAAATTTTAACCGTTTTCTGCCTTTAAGGTTTAATGTCTCTAATTCCAATGGCTTTTTCTTTAATAATTTTTTAAAATAGGAGATTGTGAGAATTCAGTTTCCTTTCTTATTTCTCTTCGGAATTAATAATATAATATAATAGATGTACATGAGGTTATTCACCACATTTAGCTTTCATAATACTTTTAATACTTAATACTTTACTTATACTTTTATGCTTGAAAATTTAAAATTAAAAAAGAAATAATTTTTTCTTGAAATGTAATGATGTCTTAGTCGTTGGTGAATTCTCAATTTTAAGCGGACGTTTTTTCTTGGTAGTAGTGGCATTCGTGATTAAGAAGTTTCCTCAAATAAAACTTCTTTTCTTTGATAAATTGCTACATATTAAAAAGGAAATTAAAGCATCTCTAAAATGGACAATTACAAATTAATATTCTAGTTTTCCTTTGTTGCTGATCGTGCAAAGACTGTTGACAAATTTCCCATTTAATGTCAACAGCCAATCACAACAATAAGAATTAGTACGCTAAACTCAAATTTTCTATATGAGGCCCGTAATTGTATTTAAAAATCAAAAAAAATTAAAATACAGAACTCAAAGTGTTTGAACAGATATAATATGTAAAATGTGCTGTTCACCATTCTACGCCACAGTTTTTGCTATCATTATTAATGTTTATTTTAGAAAGCATTTTAATAGCTTCTTTCATTGATAAATTTCAACTCAACAAAACAACAAAATATTTTTAGCATTTTTTTATTAATGCCAAGCTACCCAGTTTTTATACAATAAATTCTATTGTTGATATTGTGTTTACGTAAATGATTTTTATTATAAAATTAGGGAAACAAAAAACGTGCATGTTAACATTATTAAACGCAAAATATTGATTACATTGTATTGAAATTAGAAATTGAAAATGGAAGCAGAAACTTCCGTATATCTTCTTTTCGTTTCTCGAAATTATCTTGGCAGATCTCCTCTCGCATCGTGTATATTCCCGAAACGACGAAAAGCGTATTGTTTATGTATGGAAGTGTACATCTCGAAGCTTACTGGCATTCTTCCTGACGAGTCCTACATTATAAAGAAGCCCGAGTTATTCGTTTATCGTCAAATATCTCTCGTATTGGGTACGTCGCACGTGGATCCCTAAACGTCTCCGAACAAGGCAGAACCAAACGAAACGAGAACAGGAGCATACGTATGTAGAAGAAGGACGAGACAGCCTCTCCTTGAATATTCTACGCGTGTTATCTTATCGGCATCTGAAACGACAATGACTTGTCAAAGAAGAATGGAACAACGTGCGAAGATATTGTCAACGTGGCGCGTTCCGGAGGGGGCAGAAACGTGCGCGTGTTGTAATCGATTTGGAGCTACGTCGAGTGGCAGTATTTGCATGCATATGTGTTTACGGCGGGTTTTACTTAAAGTCATACTCCCTCTGCCAAGTTAAGTGTCCTTTCTGAATATTGTCTGTGCATGAATACGTAGTATGTATTACCACTACTGCTACACTGCCTGCATCATCTGCGCTTGGCGGGGACATGCATGTATGTACATGCATAATGCGGTGCTTACGTATTCATAGTCCTGTCAGTGTCGTTATTATAGCAAAGTAGAGGATTTAGAGGAGTTGCAGACGAGCTATTACGTCTTAAGAATTCAATTTTCCTTTGTAGTATGTTGGATATTTGTTAAATGGACTAATTAAGTTCTTTGAAAAGGAAGATACGCTTACTTGGATAGAGTTAATGTCTAATATTTGTGCAAGTGTCGCTTGTAAAACGAGGAAAACATCTAAATGTCTTCAGAAATAGTCGAATAGAAAGTTACCATTTAGATACTATTTTTTCTTACTAATCTAGTAAATTATTTCCTTTACCTTATAATCGTTATCGCCACTAACCTTAAATTTGAGACAAATAAATAAATAAGACCATACGATTGCTTCGCAATACCAAGATTTACTTTGTCGGCTCATAAATGAAGAAAATTTACAGTCAATAACCTTCAACACCTTAATTCATGATCCGCAGGATGTTAGTCCCAACTCCAACTTCCTTACATAATTCGTCCTACAGGTGATAAATGTATATGTCGGCGCAATTCACCCGACGTGATCAGAATATAGCCGCTAAGAATTCAGGCTCGTCCTCGCGTTATTCATACTGAGAGAAACCTCGGTCTTAATACGAAAGCATCTTCGTTTTCTACAGACGTCGCATATGTTACAAAATTGCATGCAAATAATCCCGAATCCGTAATATGTGCGTACACATGAGACGAACGGAAGAGATGAGTCCAATTACCGACGATCGTAAGATATTTCTCCCGCCATAGTCGTCTTTTAAGGGGCGGAAAAAAAAACAACGCGCCGAAATGGAAAAGAAATTCGTATTCTCATCCGAACAATTCTCGGGTCTCATCTGCTCGCCTGTCAGCTCTCGATTCGTATTCAAGAAGCGAAGTGGAGTCCAATTATTGGACTCCTCTTTGCCTCCCGTTCCACGTGCGCGCGGTACCGTCTTACATTCAACCTATCCTTGTCCTCCGCACCGTCCTATCGTCCGAAGATCTGCAGCAGTCATCAGATACCTCAGACGCGTACACAACTCTGCGTCGCGTCGTACAAGGGTTGAATTTTGTTTAGTAGATTGGTGGCTGGTCGGAAAATCGTGCAAACTTCATCTGGGAATCGCTTCTAATTTCGCATGGAAATTGCATTTTCAGATATGAATAAATTTACGTCTTGTCTTCTGGCGATATTGTCTTCGTGAGGATACAGAGACGATAATCTCGTACGTGCATCGTGTCTAATGTTTTATAATGTCGAAGAAAGCGGCGAAGGAAGAACTCAAATTCTGAAGAAAAGTACGTGTTTGAAAAAAGATTTTATAGAGATGAATATTTTGCCGCCTTCACGTCTCCGGTGCGGGAATGTCTTCTGGGAAGCGGCTTCTTATTTAAAGTTGTCTGATGTCTGGTCGTGTTACTGTCAGTTTCCGCGAAAGTTTAAACTTTCGAAAAGCCCGTGAAGGAACTGACATCGCGAACATGTGAATTTTACGTTTAAATAAAACTGAAACAATACGAAATATATTACGTCAGTAGAAGCACACTGCATTAAAGATATTTGTGTAATCTGCATGTGCGCATAACCTTTCAATGTTATAGAGATTACATGGTACAAAATTATTGTTTTCGGTATATTCATATGAAGAAAGGATTTACTTGTTGTTTTCGATTTCTTTGACATAATTAAATTTAATTATTTTTGTTACGTACGGTAAATTTCAAACTTAAATTACTTCATAGTTCATACGATTACATACGGCAAATGAAGACCGTAGATTTGAATTCTATAGGACCCAATGAAAGGTTAATCCCGTCAAAGAGACCAAGATTAACCGAATTTTTACTGCACGCCAATGGAAGCCGATATATTTATTTAAGAGTTATGTATTGGTAACGAAATGAAATTTTGATTAATTTCAAGTAAACAACGTTCAAACGAGCCTTCTTATTTTGAATATTTGAAATCAAATTCTGTAAATTTGTACATAAATCAAATAAAAGAAATAGCGGAGAAGTGTGTGCAATTTCGTTAGTATACAAAGGTCCCTAAAAATATCCACAACCGTTCGTCATGAATATTTTGCCTACGTAATGATTTAAATGAATAGTAGTCCCATTGTATAGCCTGTAATTAGCGGGTAATTACTTCTCTGAGCAATTAGGATAATGTTACGTTATTCAATGGCATACAACAAAAATTATACACAACATTTAACAAACCTTATACATAAACCTCACGGAAAGAAATCCAATGGCACCTCATCTGCCAATTAAATAGAACCGATAAACAACGAATATTAGCACACGAATGTTGATTGAAATTTGGCATAAGGAAGAGACTTATTAAAACATAATGTAACAAGGTTTCCCGCTAAAAAGAAATCTTTCCACTTACCGGAAAATATTACCCAAATTTCCTAAATAAAAGTATAAGTGTGCCTCCGGCGCACACGAAAGGCGCTATTACCCCAGTCGCGAATCTCTAGATTACTAGTCTAGACTTACAAGGAAACTATCTTGAAAGATAAAATTGAATTTGATGAAAGATCTCTTTTGTGGTTTTGATCTCACCTCTTTTTGTGGTAGGCTGAAAACTTTCATGCTAACTTCGGATAACACAGTAAATAAACTAATAACATTTATAAAAATAAAATAAATATGAAATATATTTACATAAAGATTAACGTAATTCCATATTTTTTGAAAATTGTATTTACATTCTAGATTTTACAAATAACAAAGCAAAGAAAGAACAGCTTGACTAACTAAATTAAGAAAGTAATTCCGCTCTAAAGCTTAAACCAAATATTAACACACAAACCTAAATTATCAATCTGAGGCGGAGGTTAAACTTTTCTCCTTCGTTCCGTTCTCCCCCAAGCAAATTTGAATAATTTACGATACCGACTTATATTATTAATTGGCAGAAAGCTCGCTGTACAATTCATTATTAAATAAGAGTAGGCCCTGAATCGCTTGCGGCGCTGATGGCGCGGTCCCGCCTGGTGGGCTCCGCGCAAAAAAGAACGAAGCAGGGAAGGTGCGACCTATGTAAGAGCTGCTCGGGAAACGTCAGCCCGTTCCGTACTGCACCAATTGCCGGGAGTCTGGGCCGCGCCGTCGATCCATAACTCGGGTGAAAGCGCTTCGTTTTTTGACGACAGCTCGCGTTCGCAAAAACGTTAACAAAAACAGGGAATAGTTGAATTATGTTCGGTGGATGTACGATGCCGCTAGTACGGCGTTTGTTACGTTGTAAGTCTGCTGTGTCTGATATTTTCCGGGAAAATCGGCAGCAACAGGCATATTCCTTTCTCTGGCGTATACATAGATGTAATATTTATATATACGTGGATATGTAGACGAAATTCACGACGAGATCTTCCTACTCAACAAGTTTACGATATTGAAAAAATTGTTTTTTCGCTTTCGTTTTTCTCGGGTTTCTATAAATACTGCTACGTGACTTTATATATTTTAGGTATTATACAGGATGGCGCAGGGGAACGGGAAATTTTGAACGTTACAGTTGTCAACACTGTAGAGCTGGCTGTTGTTCGTAACGTCGCACAAATGTTGTGAACGCATTGCCATTTAGCAGTCATGGATCCTTGGACTGGTGCGGAACGTGCAGTAGCTGTGAGAGCGTTTTATAAAAATGGTGATAGTGCGACTGCCGCGCAGAGAATATTTCGACAGCATTACCAGCTTCGACGTCATGGACGTGTCCCATCTGCGCATGCGATTACAACGTGGGTGCGTAATTTTGAAAAAACAGGATCTGTCTTGAAAAAGAAAGCTCCAGGTAAACATTGAGGCTGTTAGAGCTGCAATCGAGAGAAGTCCTCGCCGCTCCGTTCGACAGCATGCATCTACGCTAGGTATTAAGCGACGAAGTCTACCAAGAATGCTGCGCGAATTACATTTCCATCCCCATACGTTGCAGATTGTGCAACAATTACATGAACGAGACCCAGCGTCACGTATGGAGTTTAGTAGGCAGATATTGGCTAAAATTAACGAGGACGCGAATTTCGTTGATAACATATGGTTATCAGATGAAGCCCATTTCCACCTGAACGGTTTCGTAAACAAACAGAATTTTCGTTATTTGGCCCAGGACAATCCTTGTGAGTTAGGTCACAATATGGTGTGCTGTATCATGTCATGGTGTTATCGGCCCTTATTTTTTTGCACGTGAGGATGGTAGTCTAGCGACAGTAACATCCGCACGATATGTTGAAATGCTTCAAACATTCTTTACACCGAGACTGTACGAGCTTAATCTTAACATGGAAAACATGCGGTTTCAGCAGGACGGAGCCACGTCACACACTGCTCGACATTCGATGGCAGCAGTTCGTCAATTGTTTGAAAGACGCATTATTTCACGTAACGGTGACATTGAATGGCCTGCGAGATCCCCTGATCTTAGTATGTGCGACTTCTTCCTGTGGGGATATCTTAAAGGCAAGGTGTACCGTACACGACCTGCAACAATCCATGAACTGAAGAAGAACATTCAACAAGAAATCACCGCCATTCCCCAAGATTTGCTACACCGCGCATTCCAGAGTTTTCATAACAGGCTGTTAGAGTGTGAACGCCGAATGGGAGGACATCTTTCCGATGTCATCTTTAAAAAGTAAAGAGGCACTTTTGGACATTTTGATTGTAAAAACATAAATGGCATGCTGCATACATGCACTTTCGTTAATAAATTACTAGTTTTATGAATTTATTCGTGGAAATGATGTTACTTCAAAATTTCCCGTTCCCCTGCGCTACCCTGTATATTTATTGATTGTTTGTACACAATAATAATAATCTACAGAGGATAGAATAAAAGCAGTAAAAAAAACAATGTAATTAATTGATCCGAGAAACTAAACTGGAGATAACTGCATTTCGATGAGTTCTTCCCCAGGACGGTTCAAGTATCATGTTTTATTTGATTACAGGTAGCGATGACAAACACTGCACACTTTCAACAAGAGTCAATCTAAGACTAACGACATCTATCTATTTACAATGTAAGAAGCGGAAATACATCCTTCCTGTTCCAAGGCTACTTAATTGACTAAAAACATGACAAATTATACGATGGCATAGCAATCACTATACTGCGTGGCCCTTACATATAAGATTATTGCTTCTTTTAAATATACAAAGTATTTCTTCTAAAGTAAATGAGCTAGAGAAGCTAATGTTAGGAACATATAAAATACATAAGGATACGTTACACTGTTGTTCGAAGAGAATTTGCATAGAATTCTAATATCATTCTTTAAATACCGTCATTCAACATTACATCTGAAACATAAAACCTATTATAAATTAAGCAAGAATCCTTCAAATGCACTCTTACGGCAACGCTAACGATAAAAACCTAACATTTTGCCGCATTCTCAGTGACCGTTTGCAATAGTAGCAATAAACGCGGAAACTCGCCGTCAACATTCAAATTCAGATTGCCGTTTAAGGAGGAAAACCATCAAGTTCTCGTCGCCTGACGTCGTATAACCCGGTCGGGTCGTAAAGTTAGCGTGTACAAGCTGCAAGACTGAATACCTGACGTTTTTACAGCGAGTTTTTCGATTTTATGCGGCACAAATGGTACCCCGGCTATTACTGCGAGATAAGATCCCTCGATCGGAATTAGCATTTCCCCCCTTCGATAGCGTTTTCGTCGATTGCATCGCTCGGAATAATTCGAATTGTTCGAGGCGTAGAAAAAGCGACGGATAAGTTTTTTTCGACGCGTCTGATGCCGCTAGGTGAATGCAGCCGGCTTATTACCTTTGAAATTCCCCAGTTCATTAACGTAATAGGTTCGTTTGAACGGATAATAAACCAGTAAGAAGTATATATGAGTAGGAGGAGTAAAATATAACATTTTTACACTTACATGAGAATACCTAAGGACCAATGCTAATTTGAATCGAATTTTTACGACTTACATTTTTCCGATCGGCCGCCTATGTCAGAAGACTACGCGGTATGTGAAATGTTCTCTTGGGATTTAGGCGACTTTCTGATCTTTTGCTATTTAAATTGTTGTTAAAAACAAAAAGAACCAGTTGGGTATTGCCAAATGCATCTTTTGTAGGTCTGTCATATTAACCGGATGTGATTCTCTTACCTTCTTTGCAATTTCAATCCACCCCCGGGGTGAAGTAAAAAACGTAAAGCATACCAGAAAATTATCGCTTTGACATATTTTCCTTTCCTTTCCTTTCCTTTCCTTTCCTTTCCTTTCCTTTCCTTTCCTTTCCTTTCCTTTCCTTTCCTTTCCTTTCCTTTCCTTTCCTTTCCTTTCCTTTCCTTTCCTTTCCTTTCCTTTCCTTTCCTTTCCTTTCCTTTCCTTTCCTTTCCTTTCCTTTCCTTTCCTTTCCTTTCCTTTCCTTTCCTTTCCTTTCCTTTCCTTTCCTTTCCTTTCCTTTCCTTTCCTTTCCTTTCCTTTCCTTTCCTTTCCTTTCCTTTCCTTTCCTTTCCTTTCCTTTCCTTTCCTTTCCTTTCCTTTCCTTTCCTTTCCTTTCCTTTCCTTTCCTTTCCTTTCCTTTCCTTTCCTTTCCTTTCCTTTCCTTTCCTTTCCTTTCCTTTCCTTTCCTTTCCTTTCCTTTCCTTTCCTTTCCTTTCCTTTCCTTTCCTTTCCTTTCCATTCCATTCCTAACTCAATCTTTATTGTTGTTTAAAATAAACATTGTCATGCCCATCACTTCACGTTTGGATATACATACCTAAATATGCTAAAGGCTCCGAGTGAACAGATTACAAATAGAAAAGGAACAAGGGTTAACCTAAAAAATATACGTATGACAGTCGCGAAAGCACACCTGAAAAAGCTGGAGATCATTCGGAACGACATGTTGAAAACGCTGATCTCAGGTCCGTGGTGTACTAAAACCAACCAAATAGTAACACAAACCCAGCGTTTACACGAACTGGTGATGAAAAATCCGACAATGCCACAGGATCGACAAGTTCTCGTTGTAAAACGACACGCCTGAAGAATTTTAATACCGTTGTAAGAAATCATCCTGAGCATGTGGGACGCCAAATGTTATATTTTATCTAAAAAAACATGCTATTGAAACCTCTGACAGAGAGCAATGCACTGCCTAATAGTGATTAAAAAGCTAAAAAGCCCCCAGAAGAAGCTTCCCAACGAAAAATATAATAATACTTAATTCTAATATAATACATGTAGTGTATTAGCACGCCAACAAAGATGACATTTGAACGCTCATCTAAACTTAACAATCGCGTTACATTAAAAAACGTAATGTAACATGCTAGATTTGAAATTGCTTCTAGAAATTGGCGGCACCGACTCAATCCATCGCTTAGCATTTCCGGGGCATATCATTAGAACTTTGCGCAGAACGCGTGACTAATTGCTTCGTACAATTAAGCTTCCCTTCTTGAAAGGGGGAAGTGATCTCGTATTCCGTCGCCGTTGCATCCTTTCTACTTCTTCGCGGTTGCGGATCGACGGTAAAGCGTCTTCTATTGCTAAAATGCAGGATGATGGAAGGGTGTGTAAGAAAGTTTCAGAGACTGGCAAACCCGTCCGCTACTCAAGCGGAAAATAATTGTTATTGGTGGGTTTAAAAGAGGGAAGAAACGTTTGTCGGCGCACTTATATATATAATGGATTACGCACAGCTGCGGAAGTGAGGCACTTAATAGAGGTTATGGTTATGGGAACCACTTCCTCTGGATGCATAAAGGTCACTAGTACCAAACTTTGTGTGTGCCGTTTCCTGTTCAATTGTGGGGTGTATTGAAGCAGTTATTCTTTAGGATCATCATCAGCTAGGAATCTTTGGGAAAGCTTTTCAAATAATTTAGAATCTTAACGGATATAAAATTTTCACATTTCAACATTTTCTTTCAGGACATTAATTAAGAAATGGTGTTGATGAATCTAGAAAACGTTAAAATAAATCCACTGTTGTCATTTGTTGAAAAACACTTAACATATTTCGTCAACTAACAAAAATGTTTGTTAACGTATTACACGTGGTTGACATTAGAAAAAGAATTAGTTGCGTGGAAATTCAATATGGAACCGTTGTATAAAAATTTCGAGATCGCCATTAAATAACAGATCGAACATGGTCTCTAGGTTATGTTTTCAGTTTTTCTCTGTAAGGCCAAATAAATGTACCAAAGGTAGAAGGAGAAAATGATTTTTTTTAAATACCGAACGTCATTTGTCACACGTCCTTGTGTTCGTAACAAACACAAACTTTACAAAATTTTAGCATACCCTCTATTTTCAATAAGAGTCGCAAATAAATCAGCCCGCATACAATTCTTTTCAGCAATGTCTTCACTTCTTCTTTCCTCAATTGTGATTTCGTCTCCTATAATTAATTTATTAATTTATATGCAAATAATTCCGAAATAGACACTTCAACTCCCCGCTACAACAGCACAATACCCGGAAATACAAGAGCCAGCGCTCGTCGAAAGCAATTATTCCCCAAAAAAAGAACTTCCTCGGCTGTACTATTCGGCTACTCCATTCTGTTTATCCGTTCGACCATATAAAGTGAGGTTCGCCAAATTACAGCTACCCGATTCCGATTTTACTTATTCATATATTCCTCGAATTCCTTGCTCTGCGCCGCGTCTATGTCAGCAAGGAAATGTACCATCGGCGAAAAACAATAGATCTATTTTCGAGCGGAATAACGCCAAACATGATTTTCCCAATTTCTGTTTCGCGGGACGCATATATCGGCGCAATGCATCACATCGCTTCCGTATGCGTTGTTCCGGTGTGAAAGGCGTCTTTCTCGCCAACCAGGACCGACTTGAAAACCTTTTCACTTTATTTGCAGGCGAATTTTATTTATTCAGCGTTATACCTTAAGTCTCACCTATAGCCTTGTAGGAAGGCTTCGGTTTTCTTTACTGACGGGTTAGCACATTGAACGTGGGTGTGACGCCCCAAAAATGTAATTACTGAGACGGAATAAAGGCAATACATCTTATTTCCAAAGTTCATAATTTGTGTATACTTTTTATGAAGAATTTGCAAGTTTTTGATTGGGCTATTACTTTGCCCCTCACATTTATTTTTTAAAACGGTTTATAATAATATGATGTGAATAATGAATATAATAATATTCAATTCAAACCATTTGATACGTGCTATAATAATAATAATATATGAAAGTAATAATCCAGCAGGAAAAAAAATACAAAACAACGTACAAAGTAAAAGTTGCTAGATAATAAGTTGCTAAGATAAAAAAATAAGCTGCTTACCTAACCATACATGTAGGTGCAATATAAATAAATAAATGTCGAAACTAAGCAAAGGAAAAAGATAAAGCGATACACCCGTTGTAAAAACAAATTAGATACTCCTGCTTATTCGTAACTGGTCAATCGTAATCATAGCATACATCAACTGCACTAAATCTTCCATAATAAAACATCTAACCTATCTCGACAGATATATTGAATAAGATCTAAAATGTTCAGGCAAATTATTGTATTTTGCGTAGATATTGAGAGAAAAAAATCTTTAAAATAATGCAATTTTGTGGGAAAGGGGCAACATTAAATCGAGAAAGCAAGTAATCGCATTATACACATCCGTTCCGAAGTTATTTTATGAAATGTTTAAAGCTAAGCTTCTTCCTATGAATCTTTCCTAATCGTCATCCTTTAATTTACACGATATGTGGTCAAATTTTCGGACGTCTTTTAAACTTTCTGAACGCGTTTGAATATGGCACTATCTAATCGTAGATTATGTGCTTTTGCATGGTATGTACACTCCGCCAAAAAAGTATCGCGTAATTTAGTTTTGAATCATAAAAGTATCGCATAATCTTTGTTTGTAGCATAAAGTTGTAAATATACTTTAATGCGCTCTAAGATATAATTTCTATGATTGTTTAAATAAAATACAGGCCAAATAAAAACAAGAACTCATACTTGAGATTTTTATTAAGACAAGAAATTATAATTTTGGAAAGAAAAATGTCATAACGGTAGCTTTTAATACAGAGTATTGCCACCTCTGGCTCTTATGACCGCTCGCATACGGTTTGGCAGAGATTCGATTAACCTCCGTATATAAGCCTGATCCAAATTCTCCCACTCGTCACGGAGAGCATTTTCTAGTCCATGCAGGTCCGCTGGGGCAACATTTTGGGTTCATGTCCGGACTTACCGCAGGCCAATCTAAAACTGGAATACCAACATCGTTAAGGTATTCCTGGACGATTATTGCAACATGCGGTCGTGCATTATCGTGCATTGACATGAATTCGTTTCCTATAATTGGCGCATATGGTACTACATGTTCTTCTAAAATGTCCGTTATATACCTGTGGGCAGTCAGTGTACCTCTGTCTACTGGTACTAACTCTGTACGACCTGTTAAACAGATGCCTCCCCAAACCATAATAGAGCCACCGGCGAAATTAGGTCTAGGTCTGATATTACACTGCGAATAGCGTTCACCGTCTCGTCTGTACACTGAGATACGCCTATCTGAGATGTAAAGACCAAATCTTGACTCATCTGTGAAGAGTATATTGGCCCAGTCATTAATGTTCCAATTTACATGTTCTCTGGCAAACCTTAAGCGAGCCACTCGGTGGTTCCTAGTGAGACGAGGGGCTGTTACAGCTACTCTAGCTCTTAATCCACTCTGTCGTAACCTATTTCGAATAGTTTGAGTACTCACACGAGTATTTCTGACTCTAGTCAAGTCGTTCTGCGATTGTCTCGCAGTTACATGTCTTCGACGTAATGCTTGTAGTAGTAAATAGCGGTCATCTTGGCGAGTAGAACATCTTGGACGACCTGGTACAGGTCTTCTACTGTAATTGCCTGTTTCCCTATATCTGGCTACGGCTCTAGAAACACTTGACTGATTGATGTTCATCAAATTAGCAACGTATGCTTGAGATCGTCCATCTTCGATTAAAGCAACTATAGCAGCCACTTGTTCTGAAGTTAAATTGCTCATTTTAGTTTTAAAAGCGTTGGTACAGAACTCTGACTTCGCACTTTAAAATTTGTCCGTATAGGAAGACTTTCAATAAACAACTGAACAAACCTTACACATATGCATTTTTCTAAATGTGTTCTTTTAGAAAAAAAAAGTAAAAAAGCTATGTTCCATGATTTTGTTAGTGTTTTTATAGTTCACATACACGAGGCAAACTTTTTGTGAACGTATAAAAATATCTTGGTTTATAAATGCCCTTTTTTAGTTTATGCGATACTTTTTTGGCGGAGTGTATAACGGAAAATGTGTAAAGAATGCGTCGTGGAAAAGTGGTTGGCATTGGTAAGATAGGTATTGATTTTTGAGATAACCCCCATATATTCTCATGGTTCTTCGTATAGTTTAAGTGAGTAGCAAAACCAAAATCATTCATTGCTATCCGCTTCAAGATAACTAACGGTCACTCTTCGTTTCTGACTATTTTTCAACTGCGACTTAAAAATTGCTAACACCTTACAGCAGCACGTGTTGCACTGCCGTTAAAGCCGGTTCTGTCGTACGTTTCAGCATCGCATTACCACCGAATCTGACTTGCAAATAATTCACACCCAAGTCAGCGATACTACCACCACCACACCGCTACCACCCTTAACAACCACCTTTCTCCGTACGATCTACTGCTGCAATACTATGCTGGCGCGCATTTCGCGCCATCAGTTCACCTCATCCCCATTACGAAATTCACGTTTCAATTCTACTCACTGAATATGTAATGCGGTTTCGTTCGGCTATCCCTGTATCCGACCAGATATACGTGATTTCTGACCGTTTCTCTGATGGGAGCGTGGCGGCGCTGATTTTGGCTGCCTGAGATGTTTGAATCTCGACTTCGTCGCAGTTGAGGAGTTCGCCCTGAAAGAGATCGGGACCGTTCGTTTCGTTCATGCAATAATAATTAGGTTTTGCGCTCATGGCTGTGAATCTTGTTGTGGGATGTTTGGCAACTATTTGCTTAGTTTGTCCCGTTTGAATATGTCTCTATTTTTTAGAATACATACTTAGGTGTTATGTTCTATAACGCAATTACCTTACAATTTAGTTGGTAGATCGGGAATGGCCGAAAAGTCGATAGCAAAGCAATTTTTGATCGATCAGAACCGACAGGAGCCGATTTCGCAAGCGCATTGTAGTTACATGATCGTGACTTCGAATCATCGAAACAGATAATTGCGACTTCTTTAATATTCACAATGAACATATTGTATAATCGTTTCCAAAGGAAAAATTTCAATTTATCTTAGCGCTACCTTTGTAGAAAACTGTATAAATTAAAATACGCTGTATAAAACTACTGCATAATGTTAAGTGTTAGTCAGCAAAAGATTAAATACATGAGAAAGTATGAACATAGCGACTAAAATTGTTATTTCCACTCGAGGAGGGTCCCTACAATTGCAGCTTCATTAACGACAATTATTCAGACATCATTTAAGTTGACTTCTCATGGCATGCAATAATGCACTTTGTATCGTTAAATATAGCCTCAGCGGCGCAGTATACGTAGGCAAATACAATAAAGTTATTAATTTTATTAGCATTTGTACGTTCAATATTTAGATTTTCTATAACAGTAGGCCTTGAAAATGTTATTACGCGTGTGTTGTTGGTAGAATGCGTTACTTGTATTGTTGTAGTGAAAAATTGCTTCAGATGAACGAAATAATAAAGTTTAGATTGTAGATTTTCATTTGTTGGTGTTCAACGAATACTAGACAAGTTAATTCATGGAGATAGAGGGTAACCTTAAACTTGGCAAAGACACTGTAGCAAATTACGTTGAAAATTGGAAGAAGCTCCTTGTAACACTTGCACCTTTGAGCAAGTGTTGTGCAAGTACCTTAATACTTGAAATTTTTGTGTAACGTTTGATTTACTTTAGGCCATTATTAACATTTTTATTCCTTATCCATGCTAGATTTCATGCCACTAAGGCTATGTTAACTTATTCAGAATATTCGAAGCACCTTTTTTCCTTTTTCCCCTTCCTTCCTTCATATTCTCTTTCCAAATTTATTTCAAATACTCTAGAATGCAAGACTTCTGCTTATTTTTCATATATTAGCTATGCAGTAGGCAATATTGTGCATTTTCTAATACTACTAATGCGAACTTCCTGAACACGCCATAGTGTCATGATTGATAAAGTTGCTATATAAGTTACGAAATACAATCCTTGACTGGCAGAATTTAGCACTGGTTGACCACGAAAGCACGGTATACGTGTTACATAATTCAACAAGTTATGCGTGATAAAGTGATAATTTCTTTGTCAACATTTTTCAATAAACCGTCAAATCGTTTTTACATGCCTATACATCGTTCTTCGTATAAGATGAATCCGGTTAAAATAAGCAAGTACATCATAAAAAAAAACTAGATATCTGTTATTTCTGATATATAACAGCACTGCTACTGCTATAATGTCGGTGATTTTGATAGAAATCTGAGCGTTCATTGTCAATTATAAACGTTAGCTCAAACCAAAGTGAAAGTTCCAGCGCAACGCTACTTACATGTTGTTAAGACGCATCAACTTGAGATTCCTTTAATTATTACAAGATAAAAATACAAAATAGGGTAACCAATTCTTAGAACAGATACTACACTTATAGCTAGTAACGCAACACTTACTAGTTTAAGATTCCCGGTAATTGCTGCTGAGTGTTAATATCACATGATAACGAGAATAATATTCTCACGATTTCAAAGTATTCCTCATCATGTAAATCGCTTCCTTAAGTGCAACGGTATCAAAAAAAAAGAGGGAAATTAGTAAACTAAGTGGTAGGTGGAGAATACTCGGAATCGATGGACGCAGCCAACTTGGGCTCGTTAAAAAAAACGATGCTCGCTCAAGTATCGGGGAATTAGCTATACAATAGAGAAGTATCTCGGATTTTAATTACTATCGATAATAAACGCGGGTAATTTAGGCACTTGAATAGGCGAGAATTTTAATTAACCTTTGACCGATAAATGCGTTTGGAATGTCTTCTTGTTGAGGTCTGTTATAATGATGTAATATGTACTGGATTTCACTAGAAACGCATTAAGAATTAAGGTAATATGTTTTTTTCATAAACCACCGTTCCTAGTATTAAATTAGGTAGACGTTTTTGTTAGTTTTACAGAAAAATGAAAGAGAATTAGATTAATTCGGAAAAAATATTTGAAATAAAATAAATATAAAAACCAATATTTTGGATTTTCCAGTACTACTGAATGAAATATGAGCGGAGCACCAATATCTCTCACCATATTTCAACGCCGAGTCGGAGATTTTGAATTTAACACTGGAACGAAGAAATTCATCACCATTGAGGTAATTGAAGTAAAATAGTATCTCCGAAACCGGGTAATCTTAACGCAGCAACGGTGATTTTATCGGTCACAGCAAGCAAGGTTAACACCAAACCGGAGAATGTTTTCACCAACGCGAAAAAAATAATTTTTTCACTGAAACGGAATATGTGCAACACAAAGCAAACTCCGTCGATTCAAGCTATTTGTCCAAATGGACGCGAGGGAACCACCAGACAATATTGTTCGACTTTTTTCCATTGTTGCGAGTAAATGTTATTCACAAACTAACCGGCGTATCGACTTTTATTTTTTTTATATTTTTTTATGTAAAGTTATTTCACTTCTAGTACCGGCACATCTTGCCAATTCCAGGTGTCAAAGAATAAATAAAAGAACGCATACAGAGGTAAGCGTAACTAACTCAACTTCATCCATAAATAAATAAATCATTTCTCTTCCGTAGTTCTCTCAGTTCTCGTATCCACCCATTTATTCCAACGAAGTAGACTCACTATATTAGTAAAATTAGAACCATAAATACCATCTAATATACATTTTCTACGAGCAATCGCACGAACAAACTATACTCCAACCACTACAATACTACTCAAGGTTCTCCGGCAATTGCCTATTTATTCTAATATTCCGAATTCATCCACATACTTGTACGCAATAAACTTGACAAACAGCATAGCCTGTTCATAATCCGGACCTCCCTGTTTAAATAAGTGAGTTATTGAATCTCCGCTCACCGCCGAGCGGCAAACGAGATCCATTATTGCGCCAGCGAAACCAACAAAAGGTACACATTTTATGGTCTCTACGATATGTTTCCGTTACACGCTAGCATAATACAATACACGACCACCGTTGCGTTGAAAGGTATATAATAATATCACAGGCAAAAAGAAAAGAAAATTGCCTTAATAGGCTTTGTACTACTTTTTCTCTTTTCCTTTGTTGCACTTTGTTGTTCACGTTTGGAGAACTAAGCATAAAAAATTGTGCGCGGGAGGAAAATCCTTGGTTTCTGTTTTTTCACCGGTTGGCCTCCCTGACTTATTTAGGAGATTCGCGATATATGTTTCGAAGGGTAACGATGAATGTGAACAAAGTTAACGGAAAGCAGTGAAGCTTAGTAATCCCGGGTAGCTTATTGATTGCGAAGTTGTGACGGACCGTCATGACAGAAAATAAATAGCGACGTAGTAGAGAAGATATAACGAAGATTGTATGAGGATACTGAGTTTTCAGACTTGCCAATATCGATCGTTAGTGGCTCCTTAAGACAATAAGTATTATTTCTAGTATGCTTAACGTTGTCAATTTGCTTGTAGTTTCTAAATTATTTCGAACTTTAAAAAACCTTTGAAGTACACAAATAAATAAAACCAAACATAAAGTATCATGCGATGACATTAGTATTTATAAAAATCCTGAAAGTAATAGACAGGTGCAACACAAGGGGTCGTTTACATAATCCCGAATATGGCATGAAAGAAAAAAATTAAAACATTGAAAATGTATTTTTCAATATATGAATCCTCGAAACGGCTGTTACTCTGCAGATGCCTAATGTTACAACACAAACAATGCTTGCTAAGTAATTATTCTGAAATAGGCAGAGAGTAGAAACAACTTTGATTGATTGTTTAGCTTTCAGCAAGGAAACTAGAAAACATACATATGTGTAAGCACATAGCGAGGACAACATAAAAATTTTGAATTAACGCACAAATAGAACGATATAATCATCTTTGCTTCGTTTGCTTCAGCTTATACAAAAGAATAACAGTCGATTAAACAAATACTTACCTGTAAGCGTTAAAAATGCTGAGCTTACTACAGCCATTAGTTAGTGAGATATCATCGAGCAAATGGAGGAAATCTAACGATGCGTCACCTGACTATTCAAAGAAAGTTACCACAAACTGTTTCGGAGGGGACATCGTCATTTTACGCAAGCCTTTCCTTAAAAGCATGACATAGCAGTGACATAGTTTATTTAAGCAAGCAGGGAATCGTTTAGAAATTGCCTTACATCTTCAACAGCCTATCGAGATAGCTGCGTTGCAATTTGTCCAAAAAGTAGTAAATTTAGTATACGAAGATGTGGTATACGCTCATACCACAAAAACGACAACTTGTTGCATATTCGCTTGTTTTTGGACCTCTGCAACAACAACATGGACAGAATATTGAGGATGAAATCCAAGTAAAACAGCCAGTAACGATAAGAGACATACCTCATCGCGAAATAACTGCGGGGAGCTTCAGTCGGTTGGGAAACTATTGGCTACAATGTTTCTCAAGATGAAGAAAAAGCATAAAAAAGGTGGTACAAAAAGCTCCGCTTTACGGCGAGGATATCACTTGATATCTGTTTTATCCTCGTCGTGACATAGCCCTACGTTACAACTTTTACTTTCTTGCAACATTTGAAACTTCTTGATTAGTCATAATGTACTTCATAAAATACAATTACGTTAGCTAAATACCAACTGTTAATAAGCATTTTTACAGTTTTTCCTGAATAGTTCAAAAATCATCCAACAAATAGCAAACTGTAAGAAACGAACTCAGGGAAATGAAACGACGTGAGAAGATAAACTAGCAAAAATCCGGATATACGACGACGGGCATCGAAAGACGACCGGGCGAGGGAGAAAGAGACGGGAATAGGGTGCAGGATGGAGGGTAACGGCGATATTGAATTTCGCAAGAATAAACTCGTTATTACCTGTTCTGTTTGCGCAAGTTGGACAAACAAGAGAGAGTTACACACAATCAACTGAAGTAAATGAATCGGAATCCCTTTGTCCATCGGAGCCTAATCCCTACCACCGTCCGCGAAACTTGTCCAAGCAAACTTGTTACCATTCACCACGCTTTATTCACATTAATTAGTTCGCTTCGGATCGGTAGTACGTCTATATACATATGTAGGCGTACAGAGTAGAATATAAGGATCGAGATACTGTTGAAGGTTTTGAATAGAAACTTCGTAAGGCATGAATAGATAGTTTTTAAAAGGCTTTTATTTTGCAAATTGATAACATTGTCTATGGGGGAAAAGTAGTTTCTTGCAAACCATGTTTAACACGTATAAAGATGTCTCTTTATATGTGTTTTAAGGAAAAAAATGATTTATATTTCTACCAAGTCGAGTGAAACCGTTTTACTTTCATAGTAAAACAAATAGGAGAAAATTTAATAACAGACGAAAAGATAAACATCTCTGTTTCATCTTCATGGAGAGGGACTTCAGAAACATTAATAAAATGTACACAAGGTTCACACAAAGAAATAAAAAGTTACGTGAGATCAAAACAAAGGAAATCTAAATTGTTTGAAATAATGGGTGTTAGATAGAGGTGCGTTCTAAGCGATCTACTATTATTTACAATAGTACTGGATGCGGCGATAAATGAAGCAAAAGCGGGAATTAAGCCATTTGAACTAGATTGTTATAATACACTCCGCCAAAAAAGTATCGCATAAACTAAAAAAGGGCATTTATAAACCAAGATATTTTTATACGTTCACAAAAAGTTTGCCTCGTGTATGTGAACTATAAAAACACTAACAAAATCATGGAACATAGCTTTTTTACTTTCTTTTTTTCTAAAAGAACGCATTTAGAAAAATGCATATGTGTAAGGTTTGTTCAGTTGTTTATTGAAAGTCTTCCCATACGGACAAATTTTAAAGTGCGAAGTCAGAGTTCTGTACCAACGCTTTTAAAACTAAAATGAGCAATTTAACTTCAGAACAAGCGGCTGCTATAGTTGCTTTAATCGAAGACGGACGATCTCAAGCATACGTTGCTAATTTGATGAACATCAATCAGTCAAGTGTTTCTAGAGCCGTAGCCAGATACAGGGAAACAAACAATTACAGTAGAAGACCTGTACCAGGTCATCCAAGATGTTCTACTCGCCAAGATGACCGCTATTTACTACTACAAGCATTACGTCGAAGACATGTAACTGCGAGACAATTGCAGAACGACTTGGCTAGAGTCAGAAATACTCGTGTGAGTACTCAAACTATTCGGAATAGGTTACGACGGAGTGAATTAAGAGCTAGAGTAGCTGTAACAACCCCTCGTCTCACTAGGAACCACCGAGTGGCTCGCTTAAGGTTTGCCAGATACATAAATTGGAACATTAATGACTGGGCCAATATATTCTTCACAGATGAGTCAAGATTTGGTCTTTACACCTCAGATAGGCGTATCTCAGTGTACAGACGAGACGGTGAGCGCTATTCGCAGTGTAATATCAGACCTAGTCGTAATTTCGCTAGTGGCTCTATTATGGTTTGGGGAGGCATCTGTTTAACAGGTCGTACAGAGTTAGTACCAGTGGACAGAGGTACATTGACTACCCACAGGTATATAACGGACATTTTAGAAGAACATGTAGTACCATATGCGCCAATTATAGGAAACGAATTCATGTCAATGCACGATAATGCACGACCGCATGTTGCAATAATCGTCCAGGAATACCTTAAAGATGTTGGTATTCCAGTTTTAGATTGGCCTGCGGTAAGTCCGGACATGAACCCAAAATGTTGCCGCAGCGGACCTGCATGGACTAGAAAATGCTCTCCGTGACGAGTGGGAGAATTTGGATCAGGCTTATATACGGAGGTTAATCGAATCTCTGCCGAACCGTATGCGAGCGGTCATAAGAGCCAGAGGTGGCAATACTCGGTATTAAAAGCTACTGTTATGACATTCTTCTTTCCAAAATTATAATTTCTTGTTTTAATAAAAATCTCAAGTATGAGTTCTTGTTTTTATTTGGCCTGTATTTTATTTAAACAATCATAGAAATTATATCTTAGAGCGCATTAAAGTATATTTACAACTTTATGCTACAAACAAAGATTATGCGATACTTTTATGATTCAAAACTAAATTATGCGATACTTTTTTGGCGGAGTGTATAAGAAAAATATTTGTATTAGAGCTGTATGACACAAACGGCGTGGAAATTATAGCGAAGAAAGAAAGAAGAAGGAAATATATAAGAAAGTACTAGAGAAAACGAACACGAAATCAGTGAAGAAAAATCTAAAACAATGATCTACATATTCCCAAAGTATCATAAACTTGGGAATTACTGGGTTCGGGATCGTCCCTGGTAAGACGTGCAATTCGTTGAATACATCATCTATTTCTTTCCGAACGGAATGAGAAAAATCGGTGCGTTGTGTATTAGATTAATCAATCGCAAAAGCGAATATATTTTAATGAAAGAGTCCGATTTCCAATACAGTAACTTATCGCACTTAGAACCAGATCTCGTTGATTGAATTGGAATCGTTGAAAGAAGCAGAGAACGCAATTTACTGCAGAAACGAACCACGATTCCCCGAGAAGTAGCCTTGATACGTCCATGCTAGGCAGAACCGAATTGATTTCTTTGTGTAAACTTCAGAAACACACATTAATAATATAGTACGCGATGCGTAAAAAGAGCAAGCCTACAACACGGAGGAAAAAAAAAAACGACAGAGAAATAGGAAAATTTCAATTTTCGATGGCTTTCCCTTCTTGTATACTCCCAGACTTCGTCTCGCGGGAGTAATATTAGAGTGACCCCTAGCGTTTATAGAAAAGGTTAAAACTCAATAAAGTCTTTTCCTTTTCGTCTTTATTTCTTTCTTTTTCCCATTCCTGGACGAGCACGTATGTATACATATAGGAAACGTCCTTATCCTGAAATTACGGCGAGACAAACGGGACACAATTTTTTCCTTTCATTCTATACTGCACCCAACGTCGGCCCCGCCTAACCGTCGCTGTCAATTTTGGCAATTTACTTTTCCCTCTTCTACGTGAATTTCCTATTTTATTTCGTTGGATTTTCACCCGCCGATAATATCGTCGTTCCGATGTATTATTTCAGTTTTATTCCGTTCGTTTTTCCTCTGGACGATCCGACAAAAACGTAGCGTTGGAGGGCTTTCGCTTAGACGTCCTTTACTTTCCGCTAAGTTCCTTCCACTCTTATCGCCTATTTTGATCCTTTGAACTACTCCTTCGACATACTCCAGACGTCTTTATCTTCGAATTGGATTGTGAAATGCATGCAAGGAATTCGCGACGTTTTGGGAATGAGGAAGGTCTTTGTTAACTCTTTTCACTGATAAAGTCTTTTCTTTTCGCATGGACTATACGCCTTTTATTCCTATTTTTAGATCTGAATGAGCAGCCTTTATGCAAAGCCTCGCATAAACTCACATATGTACATATACGAGGTTACTTTTTAAGTGACGTAATTTCTGTAATAAAAATAAGTCAAATAAGCAAGCTATCGACGGTCGCTTTGATTTCATCTCTGCAGCGTTTGCCATAATGGGAGATCTGCAGATGTTGAAAGAAGTGGTAATCACTAGAAAGGACAAAGTCAGGTGAAATTATTCCTTTTTTACAGCGATTAGATAGATTTGTGTCTATTCGCTTCATTAGAATGGAGTCGTGTTACCTACGGTTTCCCTTAGAATCGACAAAACACGAGTCAGTCTAGTCTCTGCAAAAAAGTAACCATTTCATCCGACTTTGTCCTCTCTAGTAATCACTAAGCGCAATGTCTGGATGGCGAATGATCAAATTCTTCCCAGCCAAAGTAAATGACCCGCTCACGAATTTGAACCGAAGTATATGGCCTTGCATTGTGATAAACCAATACGACATCTGCTGACAGCATTCCATGCCAAGTGCTCTTGATGAGTTGACGTAGTTCTCTTAGAGTCTCACAGTATGAAGTTGAAGTGATTGCTGTTCCTTGCGGTATAAAGTCAACAATCGATACCAATTGCCTTAATCAGAACATAGGGGCCATGATCTTGCACTTTAAAAGGGTCTATGGTATGTACTTTGCTTTCAAGCTGATTAGCAATTATGTGTGTCGCTATTCCATTGATTGTTGTTTTGATTCAAAAATCACGTAAGACACCTATGTCGTATCTCCTATGAAGATACGATTCAATAAATCATTATTTTCCTCGTCATGTCGAAGGAACTCAGAGCACTTGCCAAACTCTTCCGTTTATGTTCCTCAAGCACTACTTTAGGAGCCCATCGAGAACACAAGTTCTTGAATTTCAAAGACAAACTGAAAAATGGTGAATCTCCTGCTTTCGTGAGTTTTGGTGTCAACCGGTACCAAATCGTCGTTAATTAAAGATGGCCTAGCGAAGCGCGATTCGTCATGGACGTTTGCCAACATTTATTGAATAATCCCGGTCTGCATACACGTGAGCGAAATTTTAAATAATATTCATAAACGGACATTACTGAAACAATAATCCGCTTATTTACAAAAATAAATACACTTGTTTCAAGAATTCATAAAAAATGCATAGAAGAACATTTGAATTTTCATCGTATCGTGATTTCTAGAAACAAAGCACAAAATTGTAAACAATTATACCACAAAAGCTTCAGGATTACCGCAATTTGTTTCAGGATTCCTGAAACACAAAATCACTTGTATCGCCGATTTTTCACATAATACGCTACTATATACTATCAAATATAGTATTCAATTAACTCGCACGTCGTACCTTCCGCAATGATACAACAGGAACAACAAAAAATATCCAACTACATACTTTATACGTAAAATCTCGGGAGATTCGCAGATGCCAGCCTCCTCAAGTTTCCTACCAGATATATATTCCGCATTTACTCTTTTATATATTTATGTTGCGAGCTTTTGGAATCGACTGGCATCGCGCAGAAGACTTAACTGTCTGTATCTACTATTTTCAGTTCTCGCTCAAACTCGAGCAAGGTAACTATCTTTTTGAGTTTGGAAGGAAATAGCAAATAAAAATAAATAGCTGTGCAAGCATATCTCAGTTTTACAGGTACTATATAGATTCGGAGATGTTAGCTGCATATTGCAAGTAAAGAAAGAAATATGTGTCGAAAGGAACCTGCGGGGTGGATCTCCGTTCATTCGTTAAATTTATCAAGTGACTACGAATATTTTTGACTAGACTGGTGCGAAATATAAAATATCTGTCTTCAAATGTTTCGTGCGTATAATTGCACGTAAGATCTATATATATAATATAGAATAATTTAAATAAATTTAAATATTATTTAAATAATAATATAAATAATTTTTATATATAATAAAAATTTTGAATTAACGCACAAATAGAACGCTATGATCATCTTTGCTTCGTTTTTCCTCAGCTTATACAAAAGAATAACAGTCGATTACAGAAATACTTACCTGTAAGCATTAAAAATGCTGAGTTTAGTAGGGCTATTAGTTAGTGGGATACCATCGAGCAAATGGAGGAAATCTAACGATGCGTCACCTGACTATTCAAAGAAAGTTACCACAAACTGTTTCGGAGGAGACATCGTCATTTTACGCTAGCCTTGCCTTAAAACCATGACATAGCAGTGACATAGTTTATTTAAGCAAACAAGGGGTCATTTAGAAATTGCCTTACAGCCTCAACAGCCTATCGAGATAGCTGCGTTGCAACTTGTCCAAAAAGTAGCAAATTTGGTATACGAAGATGTGGTGTACGCTTATACCACAAAAACGACAACTTGTTGCATATTTGCCTCAGTTTTTGGACCTCCGCAATAACAACATGGACAGAGTACTGAATATTAACGATTGATGGTATCTTTGATTTGTGCCTGAAATATTACGGAATCTATCAGCACATTCCATAATTCTATTCTATAATTGCTCTTAAGTGGGTTAAGGTCACGACTGGGACCTGCCCATGGTATAAGTCTCCCATGACCAATTCACATATGTATTTCCAAATCGTCTTTGAAAAAGTCCCTTGTTCTTCGAGAAAAATGAACCGACACGCTGTCATGCATGCAATTCATTCCTTCAATAACATTCAACGGGACATTTTATAGTAAAGTGTTGAATTCATTTTCTAAAGTAATTTCGATTTAGTCTACAATACCTTTTCTTTATTATTTTATGGTCCTGTATCACGTATAACCCGGTATATGTATAGCTCATGTTCCCTGCCTTTCTTAGTTTCTTTAATGCCTTTCTCCATATATCAATTTGATCAATTTCTTCATATTGCAGTGAAATGATGCTATCGCACTCTATGAGATAATATATTTTCATCCATGTTCATTTTAGTCTTCCATTACTACTTGTTCCCTTGTTTTTGCTTGTCTATCGTACTTGTTTCACCTGACCAAATGTCCGTATCATATTAATTGATTTCGTTCTATTATTTCTATGAGAGATGGTACCTTCAGAAATCCCTTGATCCAATTGTATCTTTTTTTGTAACTCAGAAACATCATCTCTGTGCTCTGTCAAACATTTCACTGTAACCTTTACTGCAATACTTCACTCGTACTGGTCACATATTTTCAATAGCCAAATTATCCATATTAACAGTAAAACTGAGTTCAGTTCATTGCTGGTGATGATAGCTTGGCTATTGAAACTAGCGAATAAAGTGGTTCTGTTTATGAGTTTTGTGAAGTATTTCAGTGCTTCACCAAGTTTCAGCGCTTCATCTGTACTCTGTAGTCATCTTGTCATTTTCTTTGGTAGGAACAAACACTGTTTTGTAAATTGTGGTCTTCGTTTGTTGATGAACAATGAAGCTATTGCCACGCTCTCAATTCTTTATTTTTATTTTCTCCGATGTTGTTTATTTCAATGTTGACCATAGTTTTGGTTCATAATCTTTGTTTGTTTGTACCGTTGATTTCGAAAGTCGCCTTAAATCTAAAGTACTCTTTAACCTTACTTTGCGTGTTAAACTTGACTTTAGAGCTGCTTTAAATTTATTGTGAAATCCACCGTTCAATTTCCAAAATTAGGCGAATAGTTTAGTTGGTGAGCTACCAATTTGGTATAGCTTCAATCATTTTGACGAATCATTGCTTCCAATGCGTATTTCCGAAACAATCAATTTCGGGAAATTCGGGCAAATATTACTGAACAAGCAAATGAAAACACGACTAAATATAAAAAGCATTTCGTCGCGTATCGAACATCGTGTTTTGGTTCGAAATTTCCGCTTTATTAAATGCATGTTTTTAAACTTTTTTCACGACGTACACGTGCCATAAAAAAAACACCTACGCTCACACTCACACGCCGACCCAGAGAAAGAGAGAGACTCGGCCAATGTTTGATTTACGAAATTGAACCTGTTTTAATTAAAATTCCACACAACATTTCCGTATCCAACTCGGCAAATAACGGGGGGAAAAAAATCTTCGCGTTCTGAACAACAAAACACGGCTGCCATATCTGCGTGTACATCCGAGAGTGGGCCTTTTCGTCGACCTACGTAAAAGCACCATCATCTCCGAGAGTTTTCCATCTAAAGTTTAAAGCCTCATCGGAAAAACCGGAGGCTGGAGTTGGGTAGGAAAAAGTTTGGGATGAGTTGGGCGGAAGATGAGGAGGAAGTGGACCGCGTGTAACCAATTTAACGCGGTGTCCTCCCTTTATTTTCGCGTATAATTTGAATAATGATGACCGGGTGACTATATGCATTAAAAATAATGTCGTCCGGTGACGACAATTACATCCCCCATATATTTTCATTAAAAAAATGGCCTCACGAACACCACAGGACTTAATTAGTTTTTCTAATCAAGCGAAGTTATTAATTAAATGGGGAATGGGTAGGCAGTGATATCGGCGGTGGTTTTCTCGTCGTCTAATATAGGGTTTGTGAGTTAATTCTACAGTGATCGGGATAGAAGTATGGATATAGCAGCGCTAGTGTTGGTACCTCTCGAAATAATGCAGTCCAACTTACCAACATATCTCATCTTTAGTTGTTCAGTGGCTATCCGTAGGTACACGTCTCTGCCTTGTTAATTAACCCATAACCGACCGATTTTAATTAAAAATACTGCGTCTTCTTTTTATGCAAGTGCCGGTTACATCTTCTCGGAAAATACCACCAATGTTTTCGTATATATACAGGGTGGCGCAGGGGAACGGGAAATTTTGAAATAACGTCGTTTCCACGAATAAATTCATAAAACTAGTAATTTATTAACGAAAGTGCATGTATGCAGCATGCCATTTATGTTTTTACAATCAAAATGCCCAAAAGTGTCTCTTTACTTTTTAAAGATGACATCGGAAAGATGTCCTCCCATTCGGCGTTCACACTCTAACAGCCTGTTATGAAAACTCTGGAATGCGCGGTGTAGCAAATCTTGGGGAATGGCGGTGATTTCTTGTTGAATGTTCTCCTTCGGTTCATGGATTGTTGCAGGTCGTGTACGGTACACCTTGCCTTTAAGATACCCCCACAGGAAGAAGTCGCACACACTAAGATCAGGTGATCTCGCAGGCCATTCAATGTTATCGTTACGTGAAGTAATGCGTCTTTCAAACAATTGACGAACTGCTGCCATCGAATGTCGAGCAGTGTGTGACGTGGCTCCGTCCTGCTGAAATCGCATGTTTTCCATGTTAAGATTAAGCTCGTACAGTCTCGGTGTAAAGAATGTTTGAAACACTTCAACATATCGTGCGATTGTTACTGTCGCTGGACAACCATCCTCACGTGCAAAAAAATAAGGGCCGATAACACCATGACATGATACAGCACTCCATATTGTGACCTTGTCGCTATGTAGTGGTCGCTGGTGTAACTCACAAGGATTGTCCTGGGCCCAGTAACGAAAATTCTGTTTGTTTACGAAACCGTTCAGGTGGAAATGGGCTTCATCTGATATCCATATGTTACCAACGAAATTCGCGTCCTCGTTAATTTTAGCCAATATCTACCTACTAAACTCCATACGTGACGCTGGGTCTCGTTCATGTAATTGTTGCACAATCTGCAACTTATGGGGATGGAAATGTAATTCGCGCAGCATTCTTTCTAGACTTCGTCGCTTGATGCCTAGCGTAGATACATGCTATCGAACGGAGCGGCGAAGACTTCTCTCGATTGGAGCTCTAACAGCCTCAATGTTCACCTGGAGCTTTCTTTTTCAAGACAGATCCTGTTTCTTCAAAATTACGCACCCACGTTGTAAGCGCATGCGCAAATGGGACACGTCCATGACGTCGAAGCTGGTAATGCTGTCGAAATATTCTCTGCGCGGCAGTCGCACTATCACCATTTTTATAAAACGCTCTTACAGCTACTGCACGTTCCGCACCAGTCCAACGATCCATGACTACTAAATGGCAATGCGTTCACAACAATTGTGCGACGTTACGAACAACTGCCGGCTCTACAGTGCTGACTACTGTAACGTTCAAAATTTCCCGTTCCCCTGCGCCACCCTGTATATTTTTAATTAAGTTTGAGAAATGTGCATTTAAACTATTACTAAGTAGAGATCTATATTTAATTAACTAATTACTTGTATTTCTCAATGATTGCAGCATGTTAAGTGTCATTGGTCATTGACGTATTGAATAGTATCTACAAATAGTTCATCAACTTTTTGAGAGTTTCTCTTTAAGAGGGTGACAAGTACTGTAATATGAGGTCGTCTGTAGAAATGATTGGATATAAGGTCGATATTGTACGTGTTAAACGGAAAGCGTTTAACACATACTCTGGTCTTAAGTTAAAATTATTTACCAAAAGTAAGGAGAGGCTTAAAAAAATGGCTCTGTTTCTATACACTCATCGTTGGGATGAAAGGAAGCAACCGTGAATTTCTGATATACATTTATGTAATACAAATAACTCGTATTACATAAAATAATTTGCATATGAGTGATGCAAAATCCAAATGAAACGACAAAACAGCATATTAGCATTTACTTTGAATGAAATTAATAGAATAACATCTGTTGAAATTAATTCCTATTACATACTGGATGATCAAATTATCAAAATCCTTCGACATGACAGTCTTGTCACGACCTCGCCATTCGACCATCCCGAAATCCGTTCGATATTTTCCCCACGAGATTCCATAATCTTCGGATTTACCTTCGTTTTCCGTTATAAATTTTGAAACAATACGTCCGCAAGAAGAAGGGGGATCGCCGATTCGCCGAGGCGTAGGCGGCGGTCCCCATAATTGAAGATTAAGCCCTTTTGGCATGTGGAGTAGCTGGAAAGTTTGGATTACGAGCTTAGCGGTGTCTAAACGGACTTAATCAATCATTAATATTTCAACACTGGATAGGCAAGTCCATCCCGTTGTTATCCACAGTACGTAGCGATCCAGAGCTAAATATGTTTCCACGTGATATGAAATCGATTCTCCAATAAGCAGCTGCATTTCTTATTATCATTCCCATTATTTAATTATAGTGGCGATTGTATAAATATTTTGGCGAATATTTTAAAGAAAGATACGACAACACACGTTTGCTGTCCTCCATGAACAATACTACAATACAATGTAACATAGAAAACAAGATGTCGATCGCATCCTTAAGGAAGTCCGATATTGACATGTGTATGTAATGTTTGTATGTAATAAATTCCACGACCTTAATCCGGGTAGAAAGCCGCAATAAGTAAAGTTCTCAAAGGTCAAGATATGAAAGTACGGACAGAGAATTCATTTCTGAGCGAAACGAGGTGAGGCGAGCAAGAGAGAAGATATGGATACTTAGCGAGGATGTGTACCGATACCATCTCTCTTGCTCTCTTCGACGCGTTTCGTTCGGAAAAAGCCTGGGCAATCCGAAAGATAAACTGGAAATGAAGGAAAATTCGGAAATTATATAAAATTGCATTCAATGCAATGAGAATATTAGGTTCTATAGATACGGAAGGATAGAATCGTCAAAAGCAGCACAACTCACTAACGAACCCGAACACAATATTAGAGAACCTGAAATAACGTAGCTTCGCCGCAGGAATGAGACACTTACGAAACTATTTACATAAAAAAGTGCGCAAATTGCATCAATAGGACAAACATTGGTACCTGGTTTGATGCGCAGTACATCGATACATAAAAATTGTTTGCCATATCGCCCAGTCACCACACAGTCCTTGCTTTCATTATTGAGAAACAATATGAAGAAGGATATAAAACGACTGAAAGATTGAAATTTCAACAATCTAACATTTAAATATACGTTTTATCAAACTCACTCAAGCAAAAGCCGTACACAGATAAACCATAATTAAATGAACACAAAAGATTCGCCCGACAAATCCTCATCTACTTAAGCTTTTAGTTTTAAAAATAGGCAATGTCATACTTTGTAATATGGTGACGATGCTACCACCTTGCAAACTTGCGGACTCCGCTTCATTGTGCATCTACACCCTACATCCCGTCGAGACTGGCAAGGATCGTTTATTGAAGCACGGGAACAGAGAAATCAATACGGAGATTACAAAGACAAATAAAGAAATTTAATCTTCGCTGAAAGGAAAGCCATCGACACGAAAAGGACGAGATCGAAAGCGTTCCATACCAATGAAGCGAAAGCTGCGAGAAAATTGAGAGACTGAGCAAGAGGAGAAGTGCACGGAAGGTAGTTGGTAATCCGCGAACGATGCCAAGTTCATTAGATCTATACATACACGGAATATACCCGGAGTGCCGAAATGGTATAGAGACAAGAAGGAGGATATTAAATACGGAACGAATAAGAGGGAAAAGGAAAGTGAGACATACACGTGTACCAACCAATGCCGGGTCATCCTCGAAAAACGCGCACGTTTTAGGTTTAGAGAGCGAAAATATCGATCCGGATTTTTTATTTCGGTAACTAACGGGCACGTCAAGACCGTAGACCAGACGTAGGACGAATAAGAAGGGTAGGAGGACGGGAACAAAGCTTACGTAGTCTTCGCGTTACTCCTCTTACGGCCACAGTATGTAGAATCGGTTCGCAATTATCCTTTTCGCCATCTCATTGTTAACGTTGTTACATATACATTGTTAGTATGTCAAGCTGAGCCTCCGTAGAAGTACAGCTACTTCCCGGCGTATGTGTGTAACTAGTAGTCTAAGCGAAATTGGAGAGAATATCATTAGGAGGGTATTGTAACGGCGACAAATTGCCGTTACACGCGAACTTGCCTACGGCGCGTGGTAGTTGAGCGGCGAGAAATCCTAGAAGACCGTACTATATTATTATTATTATTATCATTATTGCCGTTATTGATCGCGAGATGTATCATTAAAGGCATTATGTAGGATGAATAGCTTTTCTCAAGATCATATTTAAGGTACGATTCGTCGCTCGTATTGCTGTCAACGCAACATATTTTGTACTGTAGGTTTAAAGGAAATTGATATATGCGTTGCTTCCTTCGTTCATCAGCCAGAACTCCTAATATTTACATCGGTGATTCTTTAAATTCGCAAATTTGGCTAACTAATGTAACTCATTTACGACTCTGATGAAGCCTTAAAGATAACAGTGAAGTGTTGGTCAAATTTAAGAGAGTATTTTCAAAATTTTGGTCTTTATCCGGACACTTTTAAGATATTCCCTAGAAAATACCAAGTAACTTCTCCAAATAAAATCAAACATTAGTGGTATTCAAGAAAATTCGCATAATTTATCAATTTAACATGGTTTATTAGTTATTACTATGCTTAGTATTTATAATTAACGAGTTAACCAGGACTGCATAATAGAGGAAGCGTTTCTGCAAACATATTAGTTTGAATTATCACGATTTCCGTATAGTCGATACGACCGACCATGCGAGCATTGCATAGCTTCAACACTCACAGCTCGATAATAATATCGAATTGCACCACCGGAGAGCGTTGTACACCATATATTCGCGCGGTAGTTCGCAGTTATTCGCCCTGAGTCATAATAAATTTACAATCTTAGCTGCCACGTAGTGGATGCGTCTGGTACGCCAATTCTAATTCCACCTGTTCCTATACGATTGTTAACTATTAATATATTCGCGGGCGAACACCGCTTTATACAGTTGTATAGGGCGGCAATATGGCCCGTAGGTACCCGGTAGGTGTAGGAATGGGGTAATAACGTCTAATCTCCCGGGCCTCATTGATAATTATTATAACACGAGGGGTGGCGGCTGCAGCGAGGGTTAATTCGAAGGGCACTTTTGGGCCTTTGGGTTACAACTTCGTCAACTACAATCGCGTGCGTGTTTTAATGATTTATCACTTAAAACGCATCATCGTTATGGCAACGCAATTTGTTTTCTGCCGGACCGACAGCCGGACGGTGACGGAGGTACACTTTATTCTGTTCATGCCGTTGTACGAACGGTGTTTGTTTCGGTTTTCCGGTTATTTGGGTTCCTGTATTAGTACTCCCTCGTCGTATGAATTAAATATAAATCGTTTGCTTCGCGGTTTTTCGATATTTCGAAGGGTGGTAATACTGTATGTCAGTACAACTGGTCTTGGCACCTTACCGATCCAACCCAGTTCATTAACGCACGATGTTCTTTGTTTATAAAGTGAGCCAATCAACAAGGCAGGAATCACTGTGTTTTTTAATTAATGGCAAGTTCGATTTACATGTTTCGGTTGGATGTTGTTCCGTATTTTTTCTTATTACTTCAACGTCGCATGCATTCACCCAACTGATTTTATGGATTGGATACATTGCTGGATTGTCAGGAATCATTTTTCAAAACTAGTTGGCAATAACTTATTCGAACATATGTTTCTTATATTCAGTTAAACAGGCCGAATCAAAGGATTGGAGGGTGATGGAGGTATTGATGAAAGCTTGGGGAAACCATCCGGATCTGCCCAATAAGTAGATACATCATTTCCTTTCAGTACCTGCGGGTGTGGGTTGTTTATGCTGTGATTGCCAATTTCGTATAACTTGCATTTGAGGTGCGCCGAGGTGTTTCAATGAAATATACGGTTAAAGAAGAAGTCACAAATCTCTTTTTCATCCCTCAAATAAATCTTTGTTGTTATATCTTTATTTGCAGAATGTTTAGGCATTTTAAAGGATTTGAAGAAGTAAGCCAACATAGAACTTGCAGTGCAAGTGATTCCTTTCGGTGTTGACTAACTTAATTGCACAGCAACTTGATGATTTCCTTTATTCAACTCACATTTCTAGTACCTTCCAATTAAAGTATAAACCTTAAGAAGAACTAAACGACGCCAGAACAAAATTTTACGTTTATTACAATAGGAGAGATGGTTCACGAACCAGTTTATATAAGTACGGGTAGCAATTGAGAACGACGAAAACATCATCCTGCACAACTCCTGCAGGTAATTGTTAATGTTATCGAAGGAAGCAATTACGTACAACTAATTGTCATCGTCGTTCCTTTGTTCGGAGCTCTTTTCAGTTTACATAAACGTAATAGTAAACATTATCGTACTCAGGAGCTTTCCCGGATTTCCAAGGCGAAAGGCGAGTTGAGGGGGCAATAAAATGGCGTACAACGGGAACGCGACCCCCTCGCTACCGTAAAGACTTAAGAGAAAATCGTAGAAAACGTAACAGCATTGGCAGTGATTCGGTGTAGACCGAGGAGACGTTTTATTGCGAGAGGGTCAATCGAGGCCCTTATTCAAAAGGCGCAAGGGAGCAAATAAAGTAGCGTTTAAGGCGAACGTATTCGTCCCTTCACAAACTCGGAAACGGTTCACCAAACAATGGAGAAAACAAAGGGATATTAATCGTCTACTTTGAATAAATATGTAGGAATAATTTTGGTCAAATTTGAATAGCTCTATATAGCGCCACGGTGACAAAATTAATGTCCATGTACTACTTATTCGTATGCGCGCGTGGAGCGTCTTAAGCATTCTTCAAATTTGGAGTAAGAGTGTGTTTATAGTGATGCTGCAATATTTGCTGAACCTTAAACACACTCTAAAGAAAACGTTGCGAGCCCGGGTTTCGAATCCGCAGTCTTGATTTTGACAACTAGGCGTTACAACACCTGTTTCTCTACAATGGAAACCTTTCAATCTTCAAACTCATCGATACCACCTAGCCTATATTGGAATTGTAGGCTGCTCGAAAAGAAAATTTAGGACACGGTGCTATAGACCCTTTCTTATAACTTTGCCAATAATTACAGTCGGTAACAATGGATTCAATCCATTGTAAAACAATTACTTTGTATAATTCCATTTGCCTTACGCGCAACGTGTTTCGTAATTTGCTGGGTTTAACTGTCGCCAACGCAAGCATTATGAAGATCCCAAACTCTCGTAAAACGCAACTTTATTAGCTCTAGAACTGCATAGCTCAAGCTACAACGCCTAGCGTTTTTAATTGTGAACAATTTTTGACGGAAGCGTAGTTTTTTCATCGTTCCATCGTAATAATTCAACCACCTCGCCGAAGGGCGAAAAAGAAATCCCACCGATTCAGAGGACAGTACCTCGCTTTCATTACGTTTTACTTGGGCGCAGCGCTAATTAAATGACTTCAATTTCTAAGTGCTATTTTTTATGGCGCCTCCGGTGTTTTTCCGGAATGCCATCTCGCGTATTCCCGTTGAAAACGACTCGTTGAATTATTATTTTTTCCTTTCGCAGCATCTCTCCTTATAGCCACTTTGCGTCCAGCCAACTAACGCCTAATTAAAATTGGCACCGATTCTTCCTTTTTTTTTTCTCTCGCTTTTATAATATTCTTCTCGCTTTTATTGCCGAGCTTGGTAACACTACTACATTGTTGATTATGCGTGCGGCATTCATTCGCTTTTTATAGGCGTTGATATAGGCCGTCGAATAGATGAGAGCTGGTAAGTTGGCTTTTCATGATATTTAGATCGGAAACAAACACTAAATAAGAAGTGAAGAAATCTTATTCGGAACCGACTATAAATGAGGAACCGATATTGCAAAGCAGTAGAACAAATCCTCTTGATTCTCGTCCGGAGTAATTGAGCAGTCCTAGTACCTCAGAAAATCGTATCGTTCCTTATTGTTTATGTTCCTTATTATGTTTATGGCATCCAGTTTCATTTGCTTATTGAGATTGTCTAAAATAATGTTAAACTTGAAGTAAAAGCTTTCTTTTGTATAAAAGAAAATGTTATTGGAATGATTTTAAAAGAAAATGGCCAGAAGATGTACCAAACTGAAAGAAATATATTTGCAGCGGAAACTTGAACAACTGGTATTATTACTTCTTGCATACTCGGCTTCTGTTGCTGCTAAACAAAAGACATATATTTCTTGGCATTGGAGCCAAATGATAGTTTGAAATGGAGAGAAGCTCGCTTAGTATAGACAGCGCAGTATATAGGTAGTTTAGTTATTAAGGGAATGTATGCAATTCACTAGCAGGAATGCTCTAATATTGTATTTATACTGATTGCCATTTATAATCCTTTTACATCTTTGAGGTAAGACAAAAGATCTATAATTATTTATAATGCTATTAGTTTTTAACTATTTGAATGATATCCGATATTGTTTCATCATCACTTTTCAAAATAATATTTTTACGATGTCTGATTTTGCCCGACAATTCATTTATAACATTCCAAGTCGCCTTAAATTGATTATATGAGGAAATCATTTTGTTTGTACAATAATCACCGTTAGCATTTCTCAACAAGCAAGTATGTTTACTAGTTTTCTTCCAAAGATTACTACTAGTTACTAGTAAACATTTTTGATTTGACCCCATTGTCCGCTCCTAGCACATTATGTATTTAATAAACAATACAAACCAGTGTAATATGTTCGATTTCTTAAAAAGATAATTCAACTAACATGTTGTTATTATTAAACTACAATAGCTGCAACTTTTTAGTTGAAATATCCGCATCTATCTTCAAAACTATACGCACGATTCCATTGTTTCGTGTCTCGAAACTTTCTATTTTCATTGCTTTTTAACCAAATAAAGCGAAACCGAAGAAAAAAAGATACGTGTTCCTTTTCCCCATATATAACACGTTAAACCTGAACTAAAGTCGCAAGATTTTCATTAATATGTAATAATTTGCTACATTTTTTAGCTTTAAGTAAAGGCAATTTTTCAAGACAACAAGCAGTTTTTAATTTTATTGTCGCAGTGTATACCTTGACAAATGCTGTCTACCTATGTTTTCTCAAATTGTTTATATTGTCATCGATTTACAGTACACAAACATAGACGTATCAAAATGCGCTTTGTACATAGACAGATATGTAACTAAAACATCAGCCCAGAGGGTTTATATCTAATACTGAACAACTGCTATTTTTATTGTGCACTATAAAAACATGATCGAATAAATAGTATTGTATTTCGATTTGAGTATCCTGTCTACACGTCCTGTGAAATTACATATCGTCGACTGATATGTCGTTATTATTGAATACAGGGTATCGACGTTTCGCGTTTATTACGCTATGTCAACGTAACGGAATATCGTTGAAATCAGTATTTTACTCTAGGCATCATTTATTTAGCTGTAGCTATTTTTTCATTTCCCATTCGATTTATGTATGACAATTTACATTTAATTCGTTTTGCGATATTGATATTATATCCTCTTGGTTACTTACTGTAAAATAATGGAAATATGTTGCAATACCAAGTAGAACAGCCAGATTCAACCGAAATCGGCTATAATATATAATATATAATATATAATATATAATATATAATATATAATATATAATATATAATATATAATATATAATATATAATATATAATATATAATATATAATATATAATATATAATATATAATATATAATATATAATATATAATATATAATATATAATATATAATATATAATATATAATATATAATATATAATATATAATATATAATATATAATATATAATATATAATATATAATATATAATATATAATATATAATATATAATATATAATATATAATATATAATATATAATATATAATATATAATATATAATATATAATATATAATATATAATATATAATATATAATATATAATATATAATATATAATATATAATATATAATATATAATATATAATATATAATATATAATATATAATATATAATATATAATATATAATATATAATATATAATATATAATATATAATATATAATATATAATATATAATATATAATATATAATATATAATATATAATATATAATATATAATATATAATATATAATATATAATATATAATATATAATATATAATATATAATATATAATATATAATATATAATATATAATATATAATATATAATATTATATATTATATAATATATAATATATCATATATCATATATCATATATCATATATCATATATCATATATCAGTATATCATATATCATATATCATATATCATATATCATATATCATATATCATATATCATATATCATATATCATATATAACAGCGCAACAGATCTTCAAAACTTCCATCAAGTGTAAGTATAAAGTTTCTGAATGATTTAAAATTTCCGCAATTCAGGAACCAATCAGAATGAATCGCAAACTTGCGGCGTTGTAACGTGCTCAACACGCGCTGCGTAAACAATTGACTATTGTCAAACATTGTAATGATGACAATGACAGTTCAGTTCGTTTAATTGAGGATAACTGGGAAGAAACGGAGCAATCTTCCGGAGTGTTTTGTGCACGTGAAAATAACGTAAAGAAAGTCGTATGTTCTTACCCTACTGTAATTTGTTTCCAAGATATAGCATTAAAATTTTGTTAAATTTATTTTGAAACAGCCTCAAAAGGATTGGTTCAGAGAGTCGGCGAAGGAACTTTCGCAAGGATATTTTCATTTTACTTAAGACGTATTAACTGAAAAACAAGTGAAAATATGGACTATCTACAAAGGCGCCAGTTAAAATTGTTTAACTACGCTGTAACTTAGAAACAAATGAAAATCGGAGAACATATGAGTTTCCTTACGTACATAATACACTCTGAAATTTGATCCGTTCTTCCCGTCCCACCCAGCATATGTGCATTTCGACCTTAAAAAACTTGAAAAAAGGAGAGAATAAGCTTCCGTGTGTTGACGATGTTGATATTTCATATTTCGCTTAATACAATCTATAATCCTTGTCGAATAACTTTACGTAGCTTTACGTACCTCTAAGCATTATCACCAACGACATGAATATAATTAGATAACACAGTAGCAAGCATCTTTTGTTCCGGCAAGGAACACCCTTCCGTCAAAGAGGAGGAGGATACCATTACTTGATATAGTGACTTTCAAAAAACATTTTTTCCTGCATTTAAAAACAAAGCCTCTACACCTGAAGATTTTGACACTTATAACTTTATAACCGACTGATCTACACGTCAGTTGTAACGATACTGGACCTTGACACTTCCATTTGTCTGCTGTTTATTAACCATCGAATGCACATTTCGCACGTTTTATTCTATGCCAGAATGTCCATTCATCTATGTCAAAATGCTTCGCTACGAAAGAGGAGCGCAAAATTGGTACATATACGCGAACAAATATTGATTGCGATTTTTTTTCATACTACATATGCACTGCTCATTTTATCATTGAGTTATTTATTGCGAAACCTCGTCAACTGCAAGGGCCCATAGGACGAACTACATGGATGCATTATATATGAGATGAAATGATGCAATTTTAAATTGTTTCGGAGCACCTTTTGTCTACTATATCGATTGTTATTTTACAACTGGCGAAAAATATAGGTATTTTCTTTTTGTAATACGTTTCTATCGATTTTGGAAAAAAATATTTTTACGATAAATAGAAAATTGTTATTGGCATCGTATGAAATATTACCAATATGGAACGATGAATGAATGAATTGATGCTAAATATAAACTATCGTTGTGGAAATTTCAAAGCACAATAATCCAAAATGTTCAGACGTTCAAAATAAAAAAAAAAGGTAACTACGCTTATTATATTATGAACAATGAGGTAGTAAGATGAAACTTACAGCATTTGGACCACAATAATTCTATTAGGTTATCCTCTCCATTCCGGAGAGTCCTCTAGGTGATAAACCAACCCCCTCGGCGTAGTTTACAACGTTGTCTAGAGGGATCGCCCTATTGGCAAGACGTAAACATTTGGCAAGGCCATACTTAATTGGGACTCTGCAAGTGTACGTATGTCAAAGTATCTATTCTTATTCTTCTTTATCCTTGTGCTTTCAATTGTTGGCCTAACCACACCGTTAGACCAATCTACTAGCGGAGTAATAATTGTAATGGAATCATTAATGCTTTCTTCATCTAATTTAGCTTTTTTAACTTTCTCGCGCGATATTCGATGGTTCACTGCTTCTTCGTGAGTTACGTTATTTCTTGTTATTTAATTCAATCAATTTTATAGTGCAATTATATGTTTAAATGAGATAGCTAACGATCGCCTAGCTCTTGTTATCCATCTGTCATGTTTAGAGACATAAATCTTAAAAAAAAACAACTGGTCTATTCTTATTACTTAAAAGATAGTCTTCTCATTGACTATCTCTTAACAGCACACAAGAGTAATAATCGATGATGGATTAGAAACACACTAAAGTCAGCATATAACAATTCCTTCATTTTTTGCTTCAAAAATTACACCAACCACAACTCCAACATTTCTATAACTTCAATTCCGGATATATACCACCCCATTCTAAGTATCGTTCGTGGCACGTTCGTAGTTCAATTAATCGCTTGGCGGCAATGGTTTGCGAATTCCACCACGACTTCGCTTTAATAACTTCGTTCCGAAAGTCTTCAATGGAATTATTTTAATTCTTCCCAGCAGGGCAGTTAAAGCGAAAATATGTAACGTTGGCTCGGAACGGGCTGGAAACGAACAGGATGCGAGAAAAAAAGTTACCAAATCTAATTACTGCTGCAACTTTTTCGGTAATTTTAACCCGTGGGAGTGCAACCTTTTTTTCCGGGATTAATATCTGTATGTAAACGCCTATAATATTCATAAGGGTTATGTCGTAAATGTTTCAGAAAGTTTTCGATGTATAATTTTATAAAATAAAGCGAAAGGGATAATTTTTTGCATTGTAAGTAATGGAGGTAACATTTATTGTTTGAACCATGGTGATATTACAGTAACATTAAGCGGAGACCACATCGAAGCGTTTTATTTTGGCACTTATAACTTGCTCAAAGGGAACACTATTTTCATAAAAGGTAGAAGGTCAAGTCAGCTCGATTTTTTTTTAAATTTCAAGGAAAAGTTTGTTTAGGTTAGGTAATAATTTAATGTATATTTCAAATTATTATATTTATAAATGTGAAGTAATACTGCTCCGTCTCTTATAAACGATATCTACAGCATCTCTTCTTAACATCCAACAGTAATCTGCTAATATAACAGGATTCCACTTCCCCTGATACCGGTTTTCCATTCCCAGAATGTCTTGGTGGAGGCGCTCACCGTGTTCATCGCTAACGTCGCCCATATTTTCCGGACAAAAATCAAAATGAGAATATAGAATGTCCACTTTAAAGGACATATTACAACCAGCAGCGTGAAATGCTTATAACATATCCATTACTAAAGTTTTATAGTTGTCAGCTTTCTTGTTTCCCAAGAAATTCGTGAAAACTTGTACCGTGGAGAGCCAAGCTGTTTTTTCCTTCGCTGTTAATTTGGTTTCAAAGATTTCATCATTTACTGTTTCTCGTATCTGAGGTCCAACAAAAATACCTTCTTTCAGTTTCCCTTGTGTTAATTTTGGAAACTATTCACGAAGGTATTTAAAACCTTCGCCTTCGAGAAGGTTTACAAAGTTTTTCATGAACCCAAGTTTCAGGTGGAGAGGTGGTATTATGATCTTTTCTTTTTCTACCAGAGGCTGATGTTGTCCATTGTCTTTTCCTGGTATAAATTCTTGTCGTAGTGCTTATGGTAATGTTTTACCCTATCACCACTGTCTCAAAGACATAAAAAGCAACAATATTTGGTGTAACCAGAATCCATACCCAAAATAATTGCAATTACTTTAAAATCTGCATAAATATTCCAGGAATAGTCTTTCTACTTTATCTTTTCTAATAAAATGTTCAGATCTTCGTAAATTTCTTTCATAGAAGCAGCATGACCTATCGGAATAGAAGGATAATGGTTTCCATTATGCAACAAAACTGCTTTTTGGCTGGTCTTTGATGAGTGCATGAATAATCTCCAAGAACTAGGATCATGATGTATTCCAAAAGCTTTAGAAAGTTTTTAAACCTTATTGCAGTAGACCAGATTACCGGCCATACTATAAAGGCATTTTCTCTGTAATCAGAGCTAAGCCAATGTTGGCACTTTTCGAATCATTTTTACTTTATATATGCCGTTCAATTTCGTCAGTTACTAACTTAGGGTAAAAACCTTGTTGGTCAGTGTTATCATTCCAAACAGTTTCATAAAATATTCTCTAGTTATGGTACATGCAAACAATTGTAAAATAATATACGTAGTGATAACTAAGTCAAGCTACAAAATCTCGAATCAAATTTAGAAATTTTCCTCCCCAGTCAAACTGCCTATCACTAAAAACATCTGAGAGAATTTTAATTACTCGAAGAGCATAATATTTGAATTATTAGAAACATACGCGAACCAAATCTCCTGAAAAATTCCATTCCATGCAATAAATCTAAAGCACCGCGTAAAATATGACAGATTAAATCTATGATTGCACCTTGATTATTTTAATTAGATATATGTTCATGTGAACTATCGCACCTTAAAGCCGAAAAGAATTTAACAGTTATGGATGGATATATTTAGTTAACGAGTATTTATTTTTATATAACCCAACTGGAATTCTAATTTTATTCCTTGCTTGGGTGGCCATCGAAGGATAAAACTTAATTTTACTAAATCTACAGACAGTAAATGGGAGTAGTAGGTAATTACACCACGTATAAGTGTTTCCAAATGTAATGCACGTGTTAGATTACATCTTGCGTTCCTTTCATGTAATGTTTTTCAACTACCTTAATTGATCGAGCCGAGAAACTATTTGGAATAGGTATATTTGTGTTTGGGGAAATCTAGCACTTCTATATGGAAGTCAATAAACTTTAAACTTAGAAGGAAAATAAATTCTATAAAATTAATTTGACGCGTATTATTAATTATTTACATAAATATGCCAACCGTAATTTTTTACGCGAATTATTTTCCTTTGATGCCTTCACATATCCAGAAGCACGGCGTTGGTGCCTTTTGAAAATATTTGTGAACCTGGAAAGAGTATATCGATGAAGTAGAACATATTTCCTGTCATTTTCTAAACGGAAGCGAGCGTATTAAAAATGGATCCGCTCGATTTTATGTAATCCGTTTGTATCATATGATCCGGATGATTCTGGATGGATCTATGCGAGAAATTAAATACGAGTACATGGAAAAACATTTTTTTCTACCGATATGCTTCTGATTCAATTTTTCAGAATTTCTGTCAAATTTTGTTTTTTTTTTTCATACCTTTGTTAATTGTAATTGTTAGTTTGGAGCATTATTGCAACTAAAAATTTATTTGACCGTCTAAATTACTGATAACCAAACTTAATTGCTATATTCTACTGAATTCTTCATCTAATAAATAAAAAAAAAAATGTAACACAATGCAATAGAATAATCTAAAAACAAATCGATGGAATTTTCGCGAACCAATACTTCCACTAATTCACGGTCTGTTGCAGCAAACTGACGCGTTTCGGAAATATTTTGATATATCTATTAAGTTAACAGGCCTAAACTAAGCGCATGTACGTCTGTTCTGTATTTGATCTTATTAACCAAGCAATGCGGCTCTTTTTTGGCAATAATCTTATGATATGGCATTCGTGCCTTCTCTTGTTGTCTAAATCAGTTGTCAACCTGCGTAACATCTCCACGCCTTTGCTTTTACTACTCCCGCAGACTGGAAATGCGTTTCTTTTAATACACCTTTGACCTTTAAGAATTGTTAAAAGTCACAGAAAGCCAGATCGAGAAAATGCGGAGGATGGTCAAGCACACGAATGCAGACACGTTGTCCTGGGAAATCCACAAATGGTTCTATTACAAATCCGATCCCTTCCTCCTTGCTCTTTGCTTCAGCTTGATGAGGGGACGTTTGTAATATTTCTGATTAACGATTTAACCCCCCACAACGTAGCATTGTTACCAAACATTTCCTTTAACATTTGACGACAAAGTAAACTAAAGCAGACAGAACGACAAAACGAGCGGTGACTGCTCCAGGAGATTCAAGACAAACTATATTCGAATACAAAGTTCTCCCGCTGCGACTACGTGTTAATCGCTTACGTGTAAATATCACATTTTAGAAATAAACAGTGAGTTTTTACACAAATAGGCAATGGTGCAAGCTTATCGGTGATTAAATCCAAACGGATTAAATATTAAATAAAGTTGAGTATCGCCATCGCGAAGTTGCATCATGGCTCATTTTTATTTGAGTTATACTTCGTCTGAGACGTAATAATAATGAACAAAATAATGAACAAAAACTTTCGTATGTCGTACATTATGATAGTTATAAAAGAATCACCGAATCCATTGACCTGGATATCATACTTACTTCCTTTATTCAACTAATAATACCTAGTTCCTTTATAGGCGCTATTTATATTACCTCACCATTAACAATATCAATGTATCAGAAGCTAAATTAAACTCATCCGCGTTATAAACCAAAGTGCCGCAGCAGGGTGAAATAGGGCGCTACATACGTACCGTACACACAACAGGACGGAATATGTACGCGGTATGCCGTTATCGTCTACCACCCATGCAACCGCATTTCGGAAACAAGGAAAACGTTATATCACGTCGACTTTAATTAGAACCAGATATCGTATGACGCCGTCCTCTTCCTCCTCGCGCACACATACACTTATTCGGCTACATATTCCTACAGCTACATCCAATCCCCGTACAATGAAAACGCCTTTGTTATTTCCACACGCGCACACGCCAGGATCTAATCTGCTCCCTGTTTTGACATCGTCTTCAAATTTATTACGACTCTGATTATACGTCACATACGTACAACATACTCCCCCCGTTCGCTTGTTCTACATCGTACAAGAATAGTCTGCTAATTAACTACTTATAACTCCTCCGATGATCCTATCGCTGCGAGTTCGGAAAGTTCTTCTCCTCTTCTAAATTCCCTTCCTTGCCTTCGGATCTTTTGCTCGTACCAACTTTACGGGATACTGTTTCTAACGTAACGAATCTTTCCTCTTCGGTTTCCTCCGTTCTGTCTCGCTTTAAAATCTCATTAATTCCGTCCCTGTTATATCCGAGAATCCTATAATCACGTCGGATTATTATGTTCCAATTTTCCTCGTAATGGTTTTCGTCTTAATGTGCGTTATTATCAATTTGTGGCGATATTGCTCCGTTCGTGTGATATTTTTCGCAGATACCAATCCGTTTGCGATTCTAATATGATATTGGTGGGAACCTGTTGATCATCAATAATGACTTAGCAGCATAAGATTTCTTATCTGGAAATTAACTATTTTGCTCGTGTATCAATATTATTACCGATCAAAAGCATTTGTTTGCTTATTGGTGAGAAAATATGAGATCTTATTTAACAGACAATAACTTAGCTGTAGTGCAAAAGCAAGTATTCTAATGTATTGAAATAATCGAAAAAAATTGCGCTATGACTTGATGAATGGATAAATAAATGATCACACAATATAACACACCCTAGCAACAGCACTCCGGAAACCTACGAACAATACAAACAGTGTTTTTTTTGTAGCTAACTGACGCCAAAGCTACTTTATCAGACAAAAAGAGCATAATCACAATGTTCTGAGATGTACGCGACATTTTATCCTGAAAAAGGCAAAACAATGAACGATTAGTATTATGCGAAATTATTGGACCATTTCAACGATACGTCCGCATTTGGTTTGGGCTTACAACAGAGGTTTTCTATCGAGATATATGTGTTGTAAACAATCATTAAATGTTATTGTAGCTAAACTATCTTCAAAAAATCGTCACTATAATTTTTGCAACTAATTTACCAACATCAACAAATTTCTGGCGAGATGTGGAGAATCATAGTATAACGATTTTCTCAGCGTCTAATTTAAGAAAAAGAAAACTTCTAGTCAGGCTCATAACTTAACGATAATAACAAAATTAACGGCACTAATTTCAGGCGCCTGAGAAGTTTAAACTGGATAAACCCATTGACTCGAACATCGAAATATTAGCGAACACCGCCACCGCCAAAACGCCAAACATTTCGATAACTCAACATCCGACAATTATTGCACTATCGATTGCGTTTCGGTTTGTTGTCTGTCCGCGCTTCCCGAAAATTCCCGGCAATGCGAACAGCGAAATGCTTACTAGCGCACATAACACATATCCGAACAAATGCAAGCACGTTAAACAGTAAAACAATGTCCGCATTTCAGTCAACTGGAACGGCATTCACCGACCCAGAAAAAAAAACACGTCGAAAGAGGCATGAACAGCGCAACGTTACATTCGGCGATATTAAAATACTGTTACGTATGTATGCATGTGCAACGCTGTATGAATTTGGAAACGGTTGAACAATGCACCAGAACATATTTTATAAACTTACGGAATGACGAGGGCCGCATCACGGACGATTCAATGAACGGAGTAGCGTACCATAAGCTCAGGAGTGAATTTTGTCGGTGTAGGGTTTATTAGTGAGTTTATTCGGCTGGTTGTAGCCGATTTTTTTTTTTCGCCGTATATTTCGAGGATAGCTTGCGTATCTGCCTTTATTCGCAACGCTAAAATTCCTGAGTTGCTCCACCATGGTCAATATTTAATCCGGTACAATGTTCAAATATTTACCTCCTCATGGATGAACGACGGGCTGTATTATATTCGTTTAGCTTAAAGTACAATACTCGGGGAAGGAAAAGAATAAATTTGCTGTATGTGTTTATCTAAGTACAATCACAAAGATGTACTTGCGTTAGCTGAATTGAATTTTAAAAATTTTCTTATAGGGCCTTATAGGCCGCCTTATAGGGCGGTCCTCCTCGGGGAAGTGTAAAACAATTAAGGCAAAAGATGCGGAGAAGATGATGACCATCTGGAAAATGTTCAAATCATAGAATTGCTGTAAGAGGTAGCTAACATTATTAAAACTTTTAAGGATATCCTTCACAATTGCTTTACTATATCACATTTGTTTTAGAATAAACAACTATATTGCCTTCTGTTAATTAAAAATTCGTATCTAGATGGCATCCCGCCATAATCCGTACTAATCAAAAAATAATTTTTGGACAAAATGCTAGTTGTTTTAATTCATCGTTTAAAACTTAAAATAAAGAGAGCATCCCTAAAGCAATGACAATTATCTTTTTACGTTTGAAAAGCGGTACGCCTACACGCCGAGATGGACGCTGTTCCTAGAAGCTCTGCACCATTATCTGCCTCGCTGAAATTATGGGCGGCTAGTCGTATCAAAACCTGTAACCACTACCGATAACATCGAAAAGGCCCCACAAACGGTGCTACATCAGACGCTGATGTAGCAGAGATGTACGGATATCTCGAAAGAACGCGTTTGTCGTATATTGGCTGAAGATTGGCACTTGAAAAGGAGTAACCGCGCGTTAGATGCCACCCCCGCTCACGCATTCGAATGAATTTTTCCAAAGGCCTGTTGGTGCTGAGCAAAACAAGTCGGAATTTTTGGCGTCAATTAGTAATTGCAGGTAAAGTCAAAGACAACGCACGGATCCGTCGACATGGCAAAAATGTCCTAATTATGGTTCGAATTGATACACCACTTATTCTATTCACCAGATTTAACTTCCAGCTACTCTTTTGTGTTTTCTGAGTTAAAAATTTCGTTCGAAAAACAGAGATCTTCATTGTATGAGGACGTCATCACTTTTGTAGAGGCCTATTTAACATAAGTAAATGTAAATATACAGACTTATATGACTTGAAAAACAACTCTAAGTTTAAAAAGAAATTATTGTACGGTCTACTAAAAATAAAAGATAAGATACAAATGTTACAAGTCCATTTAGGTTCATCCATAGACACACTAGATAATGGAAGCGTTTTTAAATTTGCTCTGTGGGCACTAATAATAATAATAATAATAAGATAAGGATACATTGCTTAGGAGAATATGATGCGGGCTTGGTTTGTAGCTCTCTTGTTCTAAGTTTGTTTGTCCCATTAATCTCATAACAGGCATTTAAACATCAAAACAATTTAGGGGTATTTTTAATTTTCTCTTTTCGTTCAAAAACTTTATTTGATTTGCTTAACTCATTAGATGGAAATGGTAGCTAAAAAAATTCTACAAGCACCTGCAGATTTAATCGAGCATATTCAGTTCTAAATTTAAGTTTAATAGAATCTTCGCAGTAGGTAGATGTAAGGTTCAGTAACGTTGAAATGAAAAAAAAATTATAATAATGATCGATTCTCAATTTTATTTCAACGGAAATAAATGCCTTATAATACAAAATAAATACAACAATGAATAATGCAATTACAATATTTTTTCTCTTTGTTCCAGGTATGTACCTAAGAATTTCGTCAATATCACCTTTTAATTAACACCCCCAGCGAAAGCAGTAAACAGGTAATTTATCGCTTTCGTTAAAGAGAATGAACGTTCGAATGAATTCTAGCACCCACTATTGTTTCAATATGGCGGAAATAATAACGACGACCGACTGACGATAAAACGAAATTATGATCAATAAATAAGTGCGCCTTCTTAGTTCTTTTTCCCTCAGATCGAGTAGAGAGAGAACCCGTTCTAGACCCTCCAAAGTCCGTACTCGCCGAGTGCGAGCGGGGTTCTTTATGCCCGCCTTCCTTTTTAGCCGGAGCGGCGTCATCGAGCTGCGTCCGTACGTGCTGGGCCATAATTCTGATGCCGCAATAAAAGTGTTTGATTTATTGCCGGCAATTTAACGGAAAATTAGCGAGCTAAATTCACTTGTTTACAACGGACTTTCGACGTTTAATGCGGTAAAGTAGAAGAGGATGAAGTCGAGTGCTTCGCGCTGACTTTGGAGATCCTGTGATTTTGATGTTGTTCTTTTTCCGTTTTTCCCGGAAAAAATATTAATCAGTAAAATGTTAACTACTTGTTGAGAGAATTTTCTCCTAAAGCGTGGATTTGTTTGATAGTTAATGGTGTTGATGGATCATCCTACCGTAAATCAACATCCTACAATATAACATTTATAAATTAACCAAAAAGCTATGATGTTACTCATCGTAAATGTCTTGGTAATATAATTGCGCATGCGTTGAAAGATACTTTTGAACATTTAAGCCACGTCCACTTGTTGCTTAACAATTGTTTGTGTCAGTCGATTAATAATATGGAAACTTGGATACCCCGGTGCACTGCTCCAACAAAAGCACAGGTTGAAACAATGAAAATTGGCATTACGTGACAAGCTAAAGGCAGAAATTGCTGAAATGATAATAATAACAATGGATTATTTTTGAATAGATAAAACCCAAGTTCAGAAAATTGCACAATTGATGTATTCAAATTTGAGATAGAAAACATAAAACATACAAAACGTATAAATAAGAAAAACATAAGAAAGACTTCAAAAAGAAACAACGCCATTAATACCACTGCTCCAATCGTTAATGTTAATGTTATTGGACTTAGCATTGTAATTGGAGTAGATAATATTGGCCTTACTTGTCTGCATGTAAAATATGTGATACGCTCCAATTGAAATTATTCGACTAATGAGTACTGTGTAACCAATCCTATTATTTAAAGTTATATAAGAACTTTATTCTTATTACGTTGCGTCTTTGTCGTGTCGAAGTGATCTTCAATATAAACCTGTAATCGCTACCTCTCTTGGAATATGCACCATTAGACAAGAACATCATTGTACAATGAAATTAGACAACGTACATTTTTAAAATCATTCAACTTCTGTATATGAGGGCATATATAATCCAAAAATATTTTACTTTACTTCTTTTGTCAAAGATTTATCTCCCCAAAATGTTTGTTGCGACTGGATGTCCTGACGGTTCCGATGCGTTTATCGGTAGCTCGTCTCTTATTCCGAGGTTCAAGGAACCATATAACTATCAGTTATAATGTGAAAATGGAAAAGGTGGAGACTCACGAAATGAGAACACTTTCGTACTTAACGCTTCATACGTTTATTAACAACTATAGATTCTTTGTGAAGGTCTATCTGACATAGATTACTTCTTTGAATATTGTATATACAGAGAACTATTTTGAAAACCTAATCTAATTCTTATATACAAGTGTCCCCACTACTTGCCATCATTATAGTAGGGACGAAATGTAGGCATGTTTGTTCGTTACCGAAATTACCTGAAGTTTAACTACCCTTGGAAATTCCAGATTAAAGAACGGAAAATGTAGTTTCTATTGACAGTTGTAGCAAATACTCAAACAATTCAGCTAATTTTGGTTTACAGTTTACCTGCTTGCTTAATTGGTTTATGACAATATGTCATAAATTCCGGAAAACCAGAAATAAAACTTAGGCCTAAGCGGATATCAACAATAAAACAGAAATAACGTATTCACCAAATTTAAATACAATTCTATAAATGACTAATCGCTAAAATAACCCGAACAATGTTAATGTTCGTTTCTTGTGCATTTTACAAATCTGCACTTGCTTACCACCCAAATTTCGTTTTCTTTAATGAACACAACGGTACGCAGTGACCAAATATGTTAGAAGATGTATCATACAATTAGGAGAAGAACAAGAATTAAGGATGTCTTATTGTCATTAGAGTCAATATTGTGCAAGGCAATATTAAAGTCACCGACGACATCATTTTTACCAATGAAGCTATTGTCCGTTTCAAAAAATAATGGAAGTTTTGGTAATCTTCAGTCAGTACAACAAGTGACAAACAATAAGTAACAAACACATTACCTGTAACTATCTACAACCACATTTGCAGTTTTATCAACTGTCTCACCAGGGCAAAGCTTCATAAAAGGACCCAACCTATCCACCAGATTTGGCCCCTAATGAATTTTTCCTAGGTTTCCTACGTTCAAAGTCTCGCTTCGAAAACAACGATCTTCCTCGTACAAGAAGATTATCATATTCGTAAACGTCTATTTTACAAAGCAAGGTACCAACTACCATTTGAATGAATTAAAGAGATGAAAGCAACGCTATAAAGAGTAAGTATAAGACTTACAAAAAGACTATGTTAAGAAATAAAACTAAATTTAACACTTTTGAAATTATCCTTGCCCAAGCATAATTAATGAAACTTTACTTTGGATAACATGGTATGGTCAACATAATAACATCGATTCGGATTCTCCTCCGACATTATCCACTCATAGGTTGTGAGTTAGGGATCCCATCAGCTACATTCCATCGGTCAATTCATCCGCCATCTTCCTGAAATCTAACGTTTCGGACGGATTATTTTTTAAATTAACTTTTCCAGTATTTGTTTTTAATATCGCATATTCTAAGTCGATTAAATATGAAAATGAAATGCAAATCCCAGCGAAATATTCGATTACTTGCCTGAATAATCCACCCCTCGCGTTATTCAACACATGGTTAACCAATTGTGAAAGTTTTCCGGCTACGGGAAAGCATATAATGTGTTGTGTAAATTTTATTCAAAACTGTCTCCTCGTATTGTAAAATGTGGGATTAACACATTTACAAGTTCATTAATTACATTAGCGACAAGCTCCGACGCTATCGTGAGAGGGTCGTATTTGTAACTTCTGGAGCATTATAAATTCCGAACGTGTATTTAATTTGAGTTCATACTGGGTGTCGCAGTTTTTGCGACAATCAAACTGATACTAATGGATAGGTAGAACGTTATTCTTTTGAAAGAAATTTTCAGATATTTTACTTCTGATTGTTTTTCACTTTACAACCACGTGCCTGGGTGTAGGAGGAAGAAGAGGACTGTTTGAATATTTACTATCTATTATCTTTTTAGTTTTATGATTTTAAATATTTTATTTCTAGCTATCTATAATTTCCGTCATAATTCATATTTCCTTTTTGGTGTTATGCAAAGTTCATATTTTAATTGTGCTTTACGGAAGAGAAATGAAGAGTCCTTTCGTTCCCATACTTCCAACGATTTAATATCTGCCTATCTCAACATCCAAGCTTTGTTTGTAAATGTAACAATCGGAAGAATTACTGTTTTGTATATGCGTATTTTCAGGAGATAAGCTTCCTATTCGGAAATACTTTTAAATTTAAACTAAAATTTTTCAGTGATCTTATAAACACGTGCTCTTTTAAATTGAATTTGTATCTGGGAAAATTTGATAAAGCCTTTTCGTAAGTGTTCACTGTAGGAAAATATTTTCTTCTTACTTTTTCAAAAATTCAACCTGTCTATTCAACCTTACAATAGCCATAAACTTTTAGAAAAGAACACTTATTTATTAGGCAGTACATTTTATGGTAACCATTGGCATATTTATACATGCACAGTTTGCTCTCACGCCCGCAACAAACTTTCTTCCTCTTAAAACCTTTTATCTCTCTTCTTATTTTTTTTTTATTTGCGACGTCTTCCAACGGACGTCAACTGCATATTTTATTATTTAAGTGAGTGTACGATACCGACTCCATTTGAAGGGGCGGTTTCGGCGGCGAGGTGAAATTTTAAACTTTCCCGATAAAGGGAGCACCAACGGCAGCTGCCGAAGAGTACAAGTAAAGAGAAAAAACGACGTTGAACGAAAAATGTTAAAAGTATACCCTTTTAAACATTTGGAAGAGACGAAAACTCTGTGCTGTGCATTGGTGCTATTCACCCGCATAGAAGAGAGGACCGGAGAGTATCCGTAGCCCGAAGGTCCGTGCGATATCGGAAGACCACGCCGCGCTCCCTTCCAGCTAAAGTGCTTTAACGCTATACACCGTGTGTATATACCCCGTACCCCCTCGATAACGCGTCCCCAGTTGGGGATAGAGGCGAAACGGAGGACACTATGCCCCCGGCGGCGTATTAACTGCTTCGCCTCCCGTGGCGCGCTGATTGCTAAACCTGCCATCATTGCATCCCCGTGTAAATATATATATATATATATATATATATATATATATATATATATATATATATCGCATAATCGCGCCGCAATAAAATATATGCATTGGGGAAAAAGCAGTGGTTTGATTTGGTGGATAGGGAAGGTTGAGGGAGGTGTAAGCGGTAGAGGGGTGAAATGGATACGCATTTAGCAGTTCCCTTCGGCACTTATAATCCTCGATAAATAGATAGACAAACGCAACGTCGGACAAGGCCTCGGGGTTGCTCGGAATGCGACTGGAATAACAGATGGGCAATTTCGGTTTTCGTGAAAACGCGAGAGAAACAATATTCCGGCCAAATAAAAAGTAGAACGTGACCATAATTGTGAAACGAATTACAAGAGCAAAATAAGTAGATAAGCAGATAAAATTGTACGCCTACGCGCAAACATCACAAACACACAAATTTTTACAGAAGTAATCAAAGAAAAAAACATATTTTGAATACGTGGTAGTTGTCCTTGGATCAGCGATTTTTTTGCACTTGCTTCATATAATTTTTATACGTGCGTAATTGAAAACAAAGATGCAAGGCTTCCAACAACATCCAGTTGTGTACAACCAGATCACCGCATACCAGTTTGTGTATTTACTAATTTTTAAAAACAACATATTTATAACGTCTCGATACAAAAATACCTTTTCTTTCCATTTAAACTCCATTAAATTAAAAATTAAAAATTCTATTGTGAATTTTTGAAATTGTTTAAATGGCCATCTACATCCTTTTGTAGTGTCACTTAGAAGATTATTGTAATACCCGCTAAGTGACGAAACTGTGACATGCTTTTAGTTGACAATATCTCGAAGAAGGTGTCAAAATTTTAAAAGGGATATTACACAAATATAGCCGGTTTTAGTGAAGTATACAACTGTGCATACCGCCTTAAACGGGATTAAAGAAAGTTGGAAGGTGACAAATGGAATGTATACAAATTTAGAGATAACATTGGGCATTTGAAGAGATTCACTAAGAATTATACATGAAAATTTTTAAAGGGCATTACTTTCTGTTAATGAAGCACAGAGGAATTAAATCAATAATCATCAATTTTGAGAACGAAATAACAGGATTTCAATTCAAAATAGTATTTCGGGACGAGTATATGCGATTGAAAAGGAAACTTCAAGCGTTAGAGTTGGAATATTAAAAAAAATAATAAAAAGCCAAAGAATAACAAGTTAAAAAAATTAAAGAAGCAGCTGCTGAAATGGTTTAATCATTTAAAGGAAGAAATTTCCATTGGAGGTAAGAACGATGATGAAAAAAATAAACGAGGTATCCAAGAAAACATGCAATAATGCAATAGAAGATGTACTGGAAGAAAGACATACCGTGGAACGAAGCAGGCAAGTTGATGGGAAACAGAAAAGCGTAGGGAGAAGTACAGCGTAAAGAATATTTACTTTTACACTTAATGCTAGAGCAGATTTCGATGATATAGTATAAGTTCATCGTATTATCGTGGAGACCAGTAAAAAGAGACTTTAAGAAATCTCTCAAGTAACAGGATCAACAACTTCTAATAGTTTTTGGAAGATACATGTTAGACCAAACCGTCGAAGTAAAAAATCTACATTTTAACTTTTTTTTTCTTGTACAATTCAAATTCCTTCTATATACAAAGCTCTAACAGTAGAAATCAAACCCATTCACTTGTAAAAACGGTATTTGTATCATTATCTCGCTAACGATATCCATAAATTAGACACATGTTGGTGTATACATGACTGGATGTCTAGATATTGTACGTCAGTGTAAATTTAGTGGAATAATAATCAAGGTCAAATTATAAAACTATAGCGGAAGTAGATCAAGAACTGTAATAATGATAGGTAAGCTGCGGGCATATCTAGCACATTGACTGAATACGGCCAAAAATACATCGTTTTGCGTTTAAAAAGATAATTTTGGTGTATGTACTCTTTTCGTTGTCGATGATATGGATTGGATGCTCTATAAATAATGTTGCATTAGAAGATGCAGAAATTTTAGTATCATTTGATATTTGTTCCAAAATATTCGCCATTGATATTTATTACGCCTCAATAGTTAACCAGCGCCACCCACACATTACGACTAGTGACTTCAATTTATCTGCCTATTCAAAATAAAGTTCCGTCTGGTGGTTGAAAGCCCACCAGAATTTCCAGAACAAACTAACGACGAACGTGGTGAAACGGGACGATGACACCTTTTGAATATCATCTTCTTTTTTTCCAAAATGTTCAAAATAATGTAAAATCTACCACAACAAGCTTCAATGTAAGTTAAGTCATATCAAAGTATAATTTCATCAATTAATAATAATGCTAAAATAGCTTCCTTATGGCATTGATTGAACCATTTACGCTAAATACAGAAACGATACTTTCTTCACGGACATGTTGCTACCTACCCGGCGATTTCTATGCTGTGACTCCTTTAGCGATAACAAATATCAAATTTTACGAATGTTAAGTGTAATGGTCGTTTGTAATAGTTAAGGAAGTATCCTCGTATGAAATTCAAAGCTAATAACCTTTCTAGCTCGGCCTCTTCTATTTTCCACGAAAGAGTTATAGTTCTTTACGTAAGTTATAAGTCATATAACGAAAAAGAATGGCATACGCTACAAAGAAACTATTCCATGCAGCTACGAAACGTCAAAATTTGATATAGATCCGTGCTTAACTGTACATACATGCAAAACGAGTATATCCGACGTCGCAATCTCCATTTAAATAATATAAGGTAGCATTGCGCGTCGACTTGAAATACGACGACGCGCGAATGCAGAGTTAAAGCAGAATTTATTACCAAAAGAACTACCCGTCGTAAAGCTGAAAACTATGACGACGTAACGGCACTAAACTGAAACGATGCACTTCGACGCCACTAGATACAAGCAGTCGACTACCTTTACGGTATATTTCATAAAACAAGCGCGTCAAATATGGACGCATAAAAATGCTATCCTTGTAAATGTAAGCTAAATTTACTTAGCGCGAATACGCGATAGCTCCTAGCCGATAAAATATTACCGTAATGCGACTAGATAAAGAATAAAAGCATTGCAACGCACTGCGCTCGAAGTTACACCGGCAATTATGCAAATTATTCCGCTACCGCACGTCAAAAACTTTTGACTGTCGAGAAAATCCAACCTATCGTAAATTCCGCTCTTAGTCTTATACGTATATCTACATAGATATATGTATATCTACATAGATATACGTATACATATACGCTCGCCTAAAAAGAAAGAATATCGGGAGAGTTACGTGTATAAAGTAGAGGGCAGACGGCAGCGCTGTGTTTATTGCAAGAGAATTATATAAAGCTAAGCACATACTGAAGAGAATCAAACGGTTATTCAACAATGTAAGACCGTAACTATATTCAACGATATTCAGGCAGTTCTAAAGGCTATGAAAGCCTACTCATATAGATCTGGTCTGACTCACGAATATATATTCACAATTTAAGATGAAATAAAAACCACGTTATTCTGCAATGAGTTCCAAGGCATCAAGGAATCAAATGCAATAAAAACGCGGAACAGCTGGGTAAGGGAGTAATCAATATGCTCTTCATTGGTCCTCCTTTTGTGCATGTAAAGCGTGGGAGGACGATCAAAAGACCTCGTACTGGAAAAATGTTCCAGGACGAAAACAAGCGAAGGCATTCATATCAGGCTCGCTCAAGGCGGCAATAATAGTGCCATCGTTCGGCAACAGGGACTTTAGATTACTGGCGGGATTTCTGACAGGTCATGCAACCTAAAAATATCGCAGGAAAGACTGAAGATCAAATATGTCGTCTAAGCTTAGAAGATCTGGAGACGGCAGAAGACATTTTATGTAATTGTGCTGCCATCAGTCGTACTTGACAACAACACCTCAATAAACTGTTTCTGACATCTACTGAGCTGAGGGATGAAAATCCTAAAGTAATATTAAGATTTATTAATAGCCTCCATCTTCTCTAACTATAAAGCCATTTTGTCACAGTAGATCTATTGTTGCAGTGACTAAAGGCATCTGTGCGTCTGCCCAATTGTACAATACTAGTACTTATAGCACATAGAAACGTCTCAAACTATGTGTATAACTTATTTTAAGCTACTTGTAAAACTTCTAAAGGCTCCTGAGGTTATGACAAGCTTGAAAAAAGCTTCTACACCCCGTTGGGCCGTCACCACTTTTCAAAAAAAAAGAAATCTATTCTTTTGCTTACCTTACGAATAATATAATCATTTTCAAATGTAATAAAAATTAATAAAAATTTTAAAATTATTTAAAATTGTTAAAATTATTGAATTCATTCAGGTAAATCTATGAACACGTAAGAATTCAATTTTTTATATTTATATAAGATTTATTACTTATAACCTTAATCTGCCTAATCTGCACGCTTTGCCAAATTGGTCATACAGCTCTGTGTTTTTGAAGCTATTCTGACCGTATAATAATATAATAAATTATATTGTCTCCGATGCTCTCAGTTTTATCGTTAATATAAATTAAAAACAATAGATACCAACGCAGAGACTTTGGTATACTGAATTATGTAGAGCCATTTATTATTGGACGTTGCTTCATCGAGTTTTCTACGTTCATATTCGCTACTTCAAATAAATTCTTCTTTCAATGTTGGGTTTTACCTCTGTATCCTAAATCCTAAAATACCCTAACCAGTCTACGCCGGACGTTATAGGACAGGATTTATTGTTGCATCGGCGTGCTTGGAAAGTCCGTTCGTCCGTCGTATATGGACGAATACGTCTCGGCCGTAAAAGTTTGTACTTTTAATATAAACGATAATTAAAAATTTTATGCGAACAATAAACGTTGACAATAGTCGGAATTTATTATGAAGGCACGCGAGCGCCAACCGTATATTGTTGAAAGTTTTACTTTACGACTTCAAGCGGACCAAGTAATGGTGATTGTAGTAGCTAGAGCATCAACAATAACACGTACGTAATGCGGAATTGAGGGAATGACTGCGATAAAATACGTGGTGGGTAATAACGATCCGGAAGGCGATCTATCATTTTTAGAGCGTTTTAATTACTTTCCATGAGATGTTACCCATATATAAGTTATTAATAATTAACATGTTATAATACTATGAGGTATTACAGTGGAATTGGCAATAAAAATGTTCATTTAGTGTGGATTTGTATGCTCTTCGTTCTTAACAAAGGAAAACTGTTTTTGAAGAAAGTTATCCGTTCTATGGAAACAAACTTGGCTGCGGCTAAAATCGATGGAAATGTATAATAAGAACAATTAAAGCAATGAGAATTAAATATACTGTAATAGACATTTAGTTTTATTCCACTTTTCTCTAGCAAATAGAGTTTACACGTTGAGTTACCGTGCTAACTGTTGCCTGTCACTCTCCTGAAGAAGCCTCATACGATTGTGGGTGAAACGTCGACTTTTTACTTTAATAACGACATGATACGGTTCAAACCCGGAACATGTTTAGTTTCAACAGACTCTGGCTATGGAAGCCTGCGTTTTCACTTTTCTCTAATGTATACATCGTTTTTGTTTCCTTTTGTTTCCTTTACCTCATATGTTGATATATACCGGCGATATGTAGACCACCATTGTCCACTAGACCACATTGTGGACTAGACGTCACCTAGACTTCCGGCAACAACTCAACGCTAAATATCATTGAATATCAGACCTATGTGGTCTGCTTCTTCCAGAAAAAATTCTGGAATTTGGTGTCAATTAACAGATCTAAATGCTGAAACCGCTGGGATCCACTTGACAATTGATAGATTTCCCATGGGACGGCATAAATCCAAGTGTATGATCCCACCACGTAAACATGCTGCTAATAAAGTTTTTTTTTTAAGAGATTTGTCAATTGCTTACCAAAACTAAATGAATCGCTCTGAGTGTAATCGCCATAATGTTATTATAACACATTTCATTCGCACAATGTTGAATCCTATCTACACAGCATAAATTGTGCAGTTAAACACGAAATAAAGACAAATCTACAACGTTACTTGCTATAATAAACGCATATTTATCTTTCAAATGTACTGAAAGCAATGATGATACAAATCAAACTGTAATATATCACCTTTATTTCACAAAACAACATAAATTGCGATTAAACTACTTCATATTCAATTTCCGTATTTACTTTGCGTCGCGACCGTCACTTACCTGACGACTTCGCGCGGTGCAAAAACAAGATAAATATCGTACAAGGATCGGATAAGCCTCCCCTTGTCTACTCATTTGATACTACGGAATGTCGCTTGGGTTTTTTCGCAATACCTACCACCTTTATACTTTTCCAAGTAGCAAACGGTAGAATGAGTTGAAGTTAGATCGCATAAGCTATATGTTTACGTCGAGTCTAATTCGTATAAAGCGTTCGGACGTTGTTGTAACATCGCGTGCTCAGATCCATAACACTTTGCCGGTTCCTCTCCCCTGCTCTTCAGATAATGTTGACTTATTCTTTTAATCTATTATGTCTTATAATGTTGCGCAACACGAACTTCTTGGAAGAACGCATTACACGGTTCTGCTTGGATGATTTGCAGCCCGATATTGCCCTGTTAGTGAAGGAGAAAAAAACGAATAAAATATAGGAATATTCTCCTCTTCAACCTACACATCTCAATTATGATGTGTTCGCAACACGAAGATCTGTGAGAAATGATGCTTTAATAATGAAAAGGGAAGGAATTGATAGGGTTCCCATGATATTCTCCTGGAGAAATAGATGTACGAGTTTTTTTTATTAATTTTTTCCTGTAACTTTATTCAAGCAGCAAAAGAAGTTCTTTACATTCAACATCAAACTGAAATAATACTCTCCGCCAAAAAAGTATCGCATAATTTAGTTTTGAATCATAAAAGTATCGCGTAATCTTTGTTTGTAGCATAAAGTTGTAAATATACTTTAATGCGCTCTAAGATATAATTTCTATGATTGTTTAAATAAAATACAGGCCAAATAAAAACAGTAACTCATACTTAAGATTTTTATTAAAACAAGAAATTATAATTTTGGAAAGAAAAATGTCATAACAGTAGCTTTTAATACTGAGTATTGCCACCTCTGGCTCTTATGACCGCTCGCATACGGTTTGGCAGAGATTCGATTAACCTCCGTATATAAGCCTGATCCAAATTCTCCCACTCGTCCATGCAAGTCCGCTGGGGCAACATTTTGGGTTCATGTCCGGACTTACCGCGGGCCAATTTAAAACTGGAATACCAACATCGTTAAGGTATTCCTGGACGATTATTGCAACATGCGCTCGTGCATTATCGTGCATTGACATGAATTCGTTTCCTATAATTGGCGCATATAGTACTACATGTTCTTCTAAAATGTCCGTTATATACCTGTGGACAGTCAGTGTACCTCTGTCTACTGGTACTAACTCTGTACGACCTGTTAAACGGATGCCTCCCCAAACCATAATAGAGCCACCAGCGAAATTATAGGATAGTATAGGAAGACTTTCAATAAACAACTGAACAAACCTTACACATATGCATTTTTCTAAATGCGTTCTTTTAGAAAAAAAAAAGTAAAAAAGCTATGGTCCATGATTTTGTTAGTGTTTTTGTAGTTCACATACACGAGGCAAACTTTTTGTGAACGTATAAAAATATCTTGGTTTATAAATGCCCTTTTTTAGTTTATGCGATACTTTTTTGGCGGAGTGTATAATAATTATGTTGAACACTAAATTTCAATCGAAAAGAAAATATTTTCATCGAAGAAACTGTTTAAGGGCTATTGAAACGTTAAAATGATTTCAGAGTGTTACCCTAACTAACAGGTTATTACTACGTTACATACTTTTCATTTCACAAAACTATCCTGCACTGTATTAACCAGCTACGCACAGTTAAGCGCAAGTTAAAACATCATTCCATATCCCGCAATTGTGACAATGCAATATCATTAATTCTATTGCTGGATTTACACTTCTTCTCACCTCCTTCACCCTTTACCGATTGGGACCAAGTGTGAACAATTAAGTCAATTTCAAAGCGGAAATATCTAATTTGAATTTTTCTCAATTTTGGATAATCTTTTCAAATGTGGAAGGTGCGATCACACTAGAAATAAATCTCAGATTCTATCCTTTCGAATATCCATTTTGTTCAAATACTTCGCCTTTGTAGATAATTAGCCCAATGATAAGAGGGCCTAAATCTCCCTGCGGTCGCAAATCCTGCCAGGGTTAGATGACGGACTTTTCTCATGAATCGAGTATTCCGACTCATCATTACATTTACATGTTAGGAAGCAATTAACTGCCCTCCACAACCTAGGACGAGGACATAATAATTGCAATGTCGTAGAACGCAGACTGCTTTTTTATCATTATGGCAACCTTCATAGCTGACAAACCCTGTCAGATCTTCAACAGCAAAGAATTTTACGCTATTGTTCCACAAAATTGAAATTGCATCATTTTGGAGCAATGTAAGTGTGAAGATATATTAGATAATATAACCAAATGGACGAAAATAAATAATAGAAAAAATTCATAGTGCCAACAAATAAATGGTGTTCCACACGGTTACAGCTTCCAAGTAAACTAATACAGCAAATTACGTACTTTTTTGCTGTTGAATAAAGTACGAGAATCAGCTGAGATGAAAAACATTTAATATATCTGCAATGCGACCCGCTTCAACTAGAGGGCGCTTCTGTAAAGCTTATGTTTTACGCTAAAATGAATCCAATACTTAGTATACTAAAATGTAATACTAAAACATACATAGTAAGCCTTAAAAATTTAAATGGACCGAAATTTTATATCGAAATAGACTTTTTGGTCCACTACGCGTAGAAGTTGGCTTTAGTTTAGTTTAAAATTGAGGTTTCATGAAGGTACTTCCACACTTCACCGTATATTTCGCTAATAAAATTTAAAATAAATAATAAAAAAGACTATTGGCTTGAAAAGGTAACTAATACAGAACAAAATATAATAAACTTCGTCTCCTTTTAGCACCCTCTATAACAAATAAAAAGTTCCCACCTTCCAAATGGTAAGGCTCCACGGCTTCACTTAAAATAGAAGAACGAAAAACATTAGCTGATTATTCGAGACGACTAATGTAATTAAAGCCGTATAGACCGAGTTCTATTTATGCGATGGCCGGTAGTATATCCATCGTGGTGTTTGTGACGTGGAAGGTACCTAGATACGTACCTGGAAAAGACAACAACAGCACGAATTACGTTTATACTTCTTCCATTAAGAGATTCCATTACATTTAGGAGTTTATTACCGTTATTCGAGTTATATGCACTTTTCCCGTTTGTCTCATTGTCTGGCGTGAAATGGAAACGACCGGACAGCAGGCGAGGCGATGAAATTTTATCATACTTCGTGTTTATGGCGGCATAATTGAACGTCAGTTCAATCTGTACAATTGAATTCACTTTTTAATTACTTATTCGCCATGTTGACTTTTCATTTCTGAGAATGCATAGTGGACTTTGATCGCAGATTTTGTAGTATTAAAATGTCAATTAAAATTGCTTTGACGCTGTAAATTGATATACGGAAGGATAGTTCGAAAAGCTTCCAGCCGAAACATAAAGGAAGCGATACGCATGGAAAGATGATCCCATGAAGATAACGGTGCATGCTTTGAAAAATATTTGAGAATTTTAGCCATGTTGAACGCTCAGTTTATTTGCAAGAATTAACTTCTTGCAAATTAAAGCCGTAATGGATGCTATTTACGGGGGCTTTGTACCATCATTTATCACAGTGAAACTTTGGCTAGCTCAATTTAAACGCAGCTGGTTAATGATAAACTTTCATGATGGCCAAAAACTGCAACCACTATCGATAACATCGGAGAAAATTCACCAAATTATTTCAAACGACCGTCGAATTAAAATTAGAGAGATAGCAGAGGCTATTGGCATGTCCAAATAACGTATTTGTCAAGTATTGACGAAGATTTGGTTAACCGCACGGTGAATGCCAAGCTACTGTCTCGGGACCAAACGCATTCAAATGAACAATTCCGACACTCTCTATGTAATTTTTATTTGCAATATTTTGCCTAGGAATCTTGATAACTACTGTAGTTAAATAGATTATTACTATTATTATTCAAATTCTTGCGAAGAATCCATTAAAGTAGTATTAAATCGGCAACACCCAAGCCGCCATATCGTAAACTAAAGAAAACTAAATAAACAGCAGCTAAATATCCAACAAAACCACTGGAAATAAATCACCAATCTTAACAGCTAGAAGTTATCGACGATAAAGCCTAAATATCTAACTTGAATATTGAATAGGGCAGATCGTGCAAAAAATTACATGAAAAAGAAACAGGTAAAAGTCCATCCGCAAAGGATCTTACAATTGATTTTGTCCGATTTAACCTTATTTAATTTGTGCATTTTTCACAAGTTCACGAATATTGACGTATCACGTATGTTGATAAACCATCACTTGCGTGAGCTAACAAGCGCGTATTTTGGTCTCACTTCAAACAATGCTAAATCACATACCGTAACCAGTACTGAAGCACAAAATATCTAACAATCAGGCTACCAAATCAACTCGTCCTTGGCATCTCTGATCCGAATAGGACGTTAGCAAATATTTGGGGTTTGAAAATAGTGTTGCATTCAATGAAGTAACTGGGCCGTATGAATGATCCATTGTTTCTTTTAGTTTTTTACATACGAGAAGGATACACAGAAACTTCACTTTAGAAATGTTTAAATGTAAAATAATCACAATAGCTATATTCTTTGTGAATATCCTAATTTTGAAGGGAACGTCTAATTACTAAAGATCTATAAAAATAAAACAAATAGAAATAAAATGTGCAAAGTTATTGAATACAGCCAAATATACAAATAAAATGAACGATATAGTAAAAAGAACAACATATAAGCATGGAAAAGACGATAGACTAAAAAAATGTTTTCGATAGTAAATGAACAGTATAATAATATAATTCGCTCATTAATATATTGTCAACAATTTACTGTTACTTATTTACATATAATCGAAGAGCTTACATTTTTACTAACAAAAAAGTCTCGCATAACTTTGTGGTAGACAACAACATAGAAATTTTAGCCTAAAAGAATGGATATTCTTTACATATATTATTATCAGTATCTCATTAAATGCCATTAAAGCCAAAATGCCTGCTTACACTTTCTAAGAACACTCCATACTTCAAATTCCAGTAAAACCTCATCAACAAAGAGACGTTCCGCTTTATTCTCGCCGTATCAAAGAGCTCTCATTGTATATGTCCAACGTGTTGCTCTGTCATTACGAATTCCAGCTGAAATTGAATAAACCGCCCATCACCCACACCTCGACGCTTTTCCACCTTCTCTTTCTCTTCTCTCACTCCGCGCTCTCCACCCACCATTCTCGCGTTGAACAGCCGCCTCGTAAAATGTTTACTACTGCCGCCTTCCGTGCTCGGCTCCCTTCTTTCCTCATTCATAATAGCCATTATATATGCGCAAAAGTGATTTGAATATTTTAATTGTTTCGCGTCTTCTTTGCCAAACGGAGGCCGCTCGGAACTGAGGATGAACGACGCGATGGATGAAACGTTGTCCGGTGTCGCCTCTTCGTGTTAATGGCGCTGTGTTGAAGAGGAAGAAGAGTTGCGGCATAATAAAAGGTTGGGGCTATAGTTTTACAGGCCCGGTTTTGCGAAATCTACGTCTAAATTAAATTCTAATTGACGTTCTCCTCGCGTTTTATTAATCGCGATGTCGGGTTTGTTGTGATGGCCGTCGCCGAGACTAAATGAAATTTTCACGATTTTAGCGGCACTTTAATGCGGTGCCGTAAAGAATTTTTAAAATGCAAACGTAAAGATAACAAATTTATTTTTATTTTTAGATGTAATCTGGAGCTTTATATAATTATTTAGGTGATGATTAAAAGAAACTACAATAATACTGAGTAGAAAAGCGAATAAAGCGAATAGAAAAGGAGCATTTAGTTTATCATCACTTTACTTGAAACGTTTTAACTTCTCACTTTTGTGATCAAGTGAGGCGACGAGGAATGAGTTATTTGTCCCTGCATATAATAATAGTATTGGTGAATGATCAATGTTATTGTTTCTTTAAGGATACATAAAGGATCTTTAGACTTTTGCAAAGTTTAGATACCGGTTTAATATTGTTGAGACTAAATACGGATTTAGCTATTCGTTTAGCTACTTTACTCTCATTTTGTAGAGACATGAAAAATGTTTGCCAACTGTCAATTTCAAAAAGAGGCTGAAGAAACTAGCCTCTGTCTCTCAAAGATATTTAACTTGCGTTTCCAACATAGAACGCATGCGTATAACTTCACATTCAAAGCTAAACAACCTTAGAGCATATATAAACAAAGTTCGAAAACTTGACTACACCAGCGGTAACCGACATTGGCCAAAATCACAGCGTTCCCTAATTAGAGCTGCATGTTGTGTCTGCAAAACGACAACCAGCACCTCCACCAAATTCGGCGACAAACACGAGCGCAACGGAAACCGCTCGCCGTTAGGAAATAAGAAAATATCCCGTCCTCCCGGACGCCAGAGGGTGCGGCGACCCTCGTCCCACAGCACACGCGGATACCTTGCGTTACACGACCGCCTCTTTTATTTTATTCATCCGGCTACAAGCGCCGAATTCCAAATCTAATCCTATTCGTATTCAAATTGCGACCCGAATTGTCCTACTCTCCGCAATCTCTCACCGAAACTGCCGAGCTTAGCTTCGTATGCGGGAGAGTGAGTGAGGCCTAGACGGGATCCGTGGGTTTCCGAGGAGTGGCGAACCACCCCACTCCCGACGCCGCCTAATATATGTTCGATACAAACAAACTCGTAAGGAATTAAACAAGGAGACGGTGTAGTACTCCGCAAGTTCGGTAAACAAGATCTCGGCAATATCGGAGAACCGGAAATGCAAATGCGCCGAAACGATCCGGCGAAGTTCCGTAGAAGGGAAGGTAGGAATATGGCTTTTTAAATGGATCCTCGTAGTTACTGTCACGTGGGATGGTTGCGATTTTATTTATTGTTTATTTGCGCAGCTGCACTCACGTATGTGTATTCTATATCGAATGTTTTAGGGTTTAGTGCAAAATCAATTCGGTCGGTGTAATTGCTTGCAGTCAACCGAAATATGTATGTATGGTTAGAATAAACTTTGTTTTTACAATTGAATTGAAAATTGCTTCTCTTTCGTCGCCATTTCACAATTTAGAGTTACATTCGAAAAGAATGTTATCGGACTATGTTAAGTACACGTCAAGGATTTACGTAGAAAATAAATCCTGCGATTTTTTAAAATATTGTTGATCAATTAACGAATTATATGATTAAGATGAGAAGTTTTTAATTAGATGCTCTCTCATTTATATATGAGTCCACATCAACCATATTTATCCAACAAATTAGTCGATTAACTACCAGCTTCCACAAATCTGCATTGATAAGCTGTAACACGGCGAAACGGGCATGCATGGTGGTTAGATGGTTGTCTAACTTGATTATTATTCTCATTAATTCTCTAACTAATCAAGCTGTTAGTCCATCCTAGCAAACCTCACAGATCGTGATGCGATCGCAATCGTGGAAATGTTTGCAAATGTCCCAAAGTTAAATGATTAAAGTACAAATGCGATTGAATAGCTGCTAGACGCGTATTTAACAAAGAAAGCAAACACAGATCACATAATAGACAATATCACGTCAAATCTTTTTTTTCTGATAGATGCTTGATAGCTTATGCATAGATAGATATTGATGCATATAGCAGATTAGAATTAGGATCCAAGAACAATGGGTTTGTTTAGAACTCACAGTTAATTACATCAATTCTTCCTTAACATCTGGATGGTAAGTGAAATCAAGAAAGGCTGGTGCGCGATCGCCATCGTGCAAAAACTAGGTTTCCTGGCCAAGCTATAGGTTGACTTAACGCATTAAATTCGGTCAGTAATTTGCCAAAAAGTTTCTCTGTTCGGCAATTGAGCAATACAAAGGGATCTATTAAGTAACTACCAACAAATTCACACCATGCGTTAAAAGCGCACCAACGCTTTTAAAACTAAAATGAGCAATTTAACTTCAGAACAAGTGGCTGCTATAGTTGCTTTAATCGAAGATGGACGATCTCAAGCGTACGTTGCTAATTTGATGAACATCAATCACTCAAGTGCTTCTAGCGCCGTAGCCAGATATATGGAAACAGGCAATTACAGTAGAAGACCTGTACCAGGTCGTCCAAGATGTTCTACTCGCCAAGATGACCGCTATTTACTACAAGCATTACGTCGAAGACATGTAACTGCGGGAAAATTGCAGAACGACTTGGCTAGAGTCAGAAATACTCGTGTGAGTACTCAAACTATTCGGAATAGGCTACGACAGAGTGGATTAAGAGCTAGAGTAGCTGTAACAGCCCCTCGTCTCACTAGGAACCACCGAGTGGCTCGCTTAAGGTTTGTCAGAGAACATGTAAATTGGAACATTAATGACTGGGCCAATATACTCTTCACAGATGAGTCAAGATTTTGACTTTACACCTCAGATAGGCGTATCTCAGTGTACAGACGAGACGATGAGCGATATTCGCAGTGTAATATCAGACCTAGACCTAATTTCGCTGGTGGCTCTATTATGGTTTAACAGGTCGTACAGAGTTAGTACCAGTAGACAGAGGTACACTGACTGCCCACAGCTATATAACGGACATTTTAGAAGAACATGTAGTACCATATGCGCCAATTATAGGAAACGAATTCATGTTAATGCACGATAATGCACGACCGCATGTTGCAATAATCGTGCAGGAATACCTTAACGATGTTGGTATTCCAGTTTTAGATTGGCCTGCGATAAGTCCGGACACGAACCCTATCGAGCACGTGTGGGACCTCCTTCGCGGACGGATACGAACCCAAAATGTTGCCCCAGCGGACCTGCATGGACTAGAAAATGCTCTCCGTGACGAGTGGGAGAATTTGGATCAGGCTTATATACGGAGGTTAATCGAATCTCTGCCAAACCGTATGCGAGCGGTCATAAGAACCAGAGGTGGCAATACTCAGTATTAGAAGCTACTGTTATGACATTCTTCTTTCCAAAATTATAATTTCTTGTTTTAATAAAAATCTCAAGTATGAGTTCTTGTTTTCATTTGGCCTGTATTTTATTTAAACAATCATAGAAATTATATCTTAGAGCGCATTAAAGTATATTTACAACTTTATGCTACAAATAAAGATTATGCGATACTTTTATGATTCAAAACTAAATTATGCGATACTTTTTTGGCGGAGTGTATATATATATCTACATATGGTGAACATTCCATTCCTTGAAAATTAACGGTAAATCCATTGAACAGACTCAAAATTCAACATTTCTGGGTTTGCACATTAAAAATGGTCTTAACAGGCAAGTTTGGTTGGAATAATAGTAAAAGCTTCATTCAAATAAATTCAGTTTATCTTTAATTGTAATATATATACCCGTATATTACTAGTCGTAATATCGCTCTAATAATAGGGCAACTTATCTCAAAAAAAAGATATATATAAAAGAGTAACTGGTAAAACTGCAATAGATAAATTTTAATTACAGAAATTACGAAGCGACTACGACTCCCTTAACGCTAATAGTTGTTTATTGCAGTTTATTCCCTACTTACGTTCATATATACACGGGGCTCTCTCCTCCTCTTGATATTCAATGAAGATTGCGTCGATTAAATTACGTACTTTCCTCTTCGTTGCCTTTCATACGTTATACCGGTACTATAAGGCGGATACCTACCTTACCAGCTGCCTTTTCTCGCTCGCTTTTTTACGACCCGTACTGGCGGTAATAAAAACGTTTTCAGTTTCGTGCGGATGGACTCGGGCACGGAGGTGGATCGTAAACCGTATGATACATACATTTTTTAATATTGTTGAAGTAAACCGGCAATAAAATCGCAATTAGCAGCAATAAAATGGGAACGCTAAAGTAGAATTACGGTCGTAATACGCCAATACGAAATAATGTCGACTACGAACATGAAACGTTGACGTTCTCTTTAAACAAAGTAGCAGTTAATTACACGCTAATACTAATTTTTCGAAATAAAATGTTATCCTTCAGATAATAACGTTTGCTTATTTCGTTAAATTAAGGAATGATAAAGGAATATTATTGCGATTATTACATTCCTAATTAGAGCTACCAACACAATACACAACAAACTCTCTAATATAGTGATTGGCACCTTCATTCTGCAAACTAGAGTCATAGGTTCGAATCTTATCAGCGTCGTAAGATTTGAAATAAAGTCAAGGAAATACTACCAAGTTTTTAGTAATAACCGATGGAAAAATATGGACTTCATATACAGGATGGTTCACACAAAACGAAAATTGCTAAATTCATATGTTTTTACCGCCTAGGCTTAGACGGTACGAAACCATAATAATTTAAACACTTAAGCTAGTAGTTTTACTTGGCTCTTGTGAAAATATCAACTAAAAACAAATGGAATTGATCAACAACAAGTCAACAAATAATAACTTTATAGCGTCTCTAAGATTTGTTTGTAAATAATACATCAAAACGTTTATAATATTTTTTGTAACTTACAAGGTGACTCAAAAACTAAAAAAATTCACAAAAAAATTCAATTGTCTTTGAAAAGACAACCTCATCGTGTTTTCACTTAAAGCAAGATAGCAAACTGATATCCTTTTAATAACGAACGCAGGCTTGAAAATAGGTCGATATTCGTTAATAGGGACCGACTGGGTCGGTTACTTTAGCCCACAAAAATAGAACGATTACATAAATGTGATATGTATTCCCTAACTGAATTAATCTTTAATGAAGTTGACTTCAAATGCTTCTATATAACGGATAGACCTCAAGCGGCATCAAACGTTAATGAAGATCTAGCAGTATCAAGTACATCAGTCCTTAGTCTTGACTCTAACAATTTACTTGCACAGCAGAGTCTGAAAAAATTAAAGAACAACATTCGTGCCAAACGGGAAAAACGAGACAAGACACGGTTAAAAAAATTCATCCAAAGAAGTGACAAAATTAGTCCATCAAAAAAGGAAGACTTGTTACTATCCGCAAATACTAGAAGCAACAAATATCGATAATCAAATTTTAGAGAAGAAAGAAATCGCAGCTGAAAACTTCGTACTAGTTACATTTACAACTAAAAAACAAAGTATTTATCATGTTGCCCAGGAAATAAGCGTGCATAAAGATGGCAGTGAATTTGACGTTGAACTTCGCCGACAATAATCATCCTCGTGGGAATTCTTATTTCTTTTAGGCTAATGCAGCTATGCCACAAAAATACACAGTTTACTATTACTAAGATTTCAGCTTCTTTCCTGTGTTAGAAGTGATAGTTATTAATTGAAAATTGAAAATATTTTGAAAATAAAAACATTAGCACCTGGAAAATGTATATTTACATGTACCCTCCAATCCTGCAAGAATAAGACAAAAAAAAAACAAGATGATCTCTCTCAAAGTGTCTAAGTGTTATACATTTACGCATATAAGAATAACTAGAAGCTGTCATCTCAAGTAACAAAAAAGTTACGTCCTCTGGTATGCGCATCTCCATACCCTTAACGGCTCGTACTGAAGAGTGACAGTTTGTCGCGTGACAAAAGTCACCAGTAGCACATACCCTAAAACTAATAAATTAAAGAAATTACAAAAAAAAAAATTATTCCACGCATCAAACAAGAATAGAAGGTCAGAAAGAAAAGGACTCAATTATCTCCTATTTTTTCTCTCCGATAAATTCCATTACCATTTCTCTTCCAGCCGTTCTAAATCATTTCAAAAATATGTAAACGTCGCCGTAATATACAATGAACCATCGAAAATAACGCCGCAATAGATATCCGAAACGTGGAACGCGCCCACCTCGACAAGAAAAAAAGCGACGGCGCTTTTTTTACGAGTTAATTTCACGCACTTTTCGGATTGTTTAGATGCGGCCGGCACGCGAATCGCTAGATTTAATATGGCGAATAACGCTAACCGAAAGCAGTCGGTCGTGCCCGTTGCTAGAGGACGTCTGTAAGAAGAAGACCGGGCCTATTTGGTGCAACGGAGGAGGTGGTGACGACCTACTAAAGGGTATCTCTTGATATATGTCCGTTGGTCATAAGACTGATAACGGCGGTTGGATGCGAAGTTGTATTGTAACAGGGCGCCCATTTTAAAGCATTATTTTAATTAATATCTAATTGTTTTTATTGTAAGACAATTGGTTTTATTTATTTAATTTATTGGATGTATTTATTTTAGATGTATATTGCTTTTGAATTCACTTTCTGTATGTTGAATGCGTATTGTATATATAAAAGTCAGGCAAGTGATGATATATGATATATATAATACTTTGTACGCATGTGATTGGTCCGAGATGGCAAGTGCAGCTATTTAAGAAAAAGCGACGAGATGAAGATATGTCACCCCAACCTTTCTAATATAAAAAAGTCTTCTAGGCGATAAGACGTCGGCGATTGGCTGTATCAAACCTCAAAGGGCTGCGGAAGAAGATTTACATAGGCCTTCTATCACCACGGTGAAAAGTATCAAAGAATTACGTGGCATGGCAAGCGCGTTAACCACAATCCAAGCTACCGGTATCATCAGAAGAGCGAAAAGATCCCCGCCAATGGACGCTATCGGTCTCTCAGCAATGGATTGCTCCCATCGAGCTAAATCGCACATAAATTCTTTTATTTTCATATTCACGTTTGTTTTAAACTTTGTCGCTCTGACCCATTTGAATCATATATTCCTTTTGTTCTAAATCATAGTTGCTTATTAAAATTAATATTAATTTTAGTCTATTTTTAAAGCCGTCATTTTTAATAAAATCACATTTTTATATATTTGATATTTCTTGCTATCCGTTGTGCCACTGTTCGTATTTTGTCTTCTTTCGTAATAAAGCCTGTATGTTTTTATTTGTTTCTTGTTTTGGCTTTTATTTGTTTTTGTTTATTGTTTATTGGCTCATTTTTCTCCCTATGGAATTTTCGTCTAACGGAGGAAGTGTTATTGTAGCTCACGATATTAATGGAACCAATCAGTCTTACTGCCAGGGTTTGCGTACCTCATACGGCTATTTGCCGCACATCTTATGCCACCAGTCTCTAAAAACAACAAGTCTATTCCTTGGCACCATCCAAAGGCTAACGACAAAAAGTCAAGTACAGATGCCAAATCGACTCTTGAGCTGACTCTAATAGATAATTAAATAAGCTAGAAATGTAGAAACTTGACATATACAGATCACCACACCATGGTCATTTAAAACTTCGTACGCCCTGCCCTCACAGCACATACATTAACAAGATTAAACGACAGCGCAAATATAAATTTAACACTTAACGCTATCAACATTAATTAACGGCAATCTACACACATGGATGTTAGCGAAAGATAATAAACGACATACCCACCGGACGCATCACGCTTAATTCCCATTCTAACCAACGACGACGTCGCGATCCTTATTTTCTTGAAACCGACGGACAAACGGAATAATTTAAAGTCGAGTCGGAGACCACGCGATAATCTTGTCAAATCTTCTACGCTTACATGTATTTTACACTACATTATTTGCACAAGTAACGCATGATATGCTCGCATTAGTGTCGTTCGGGTTGCTTTCTTCCAATAAAGAAACGGATAGTATTGCCAGCGGTTTGCCTTTATCTATACAGTCGCGTCGCGCCTACCCTTAAACTAATTCATAATTAAAAAGCGGTAGTCGCTAGAGTGGTGCTGCTAGACTGGAACTTTTAATTATGTTTATTCGCGACAATATTTCGCTTTCTATTACTCCCGGTATAATTTTTAATTAAAAGCGGCGTATTGCTAGCGCTAGCTAGGCTATTGCGGGCCCATTTGTCACCCGGAGCTCGACTGGGTAAAATATCAAACGTGATCCTTGAAAGTCTAAGAGCCGTAAGTTATGAAAATGAAACGCTACGGATCTACGATTCCTTTCATTTTGTTATCTTAATGATTTCTTTGCTTCCTCACGTGAAAAGAAATGGTAGATTAAATCTGGTCTCGTAATTTTTATAAATAACGTTTTGGTATAACCGAATAAAATATAGGCGCGTGAAAAGTTATTGTATTAATTATATTTGGCGCTATGTATTTAGTATTAAAAAAGCTTGTCTAAGGATGCCGTTTTTAGAAAAATTAAAAGATAACGAAAAAAAATAAAGAAACGTAGCAACAACTTGTTCATAGTCGTTTATTTCAAAACGTAAGTTTCTTAACTGATATTACAAACATATAAATAGAACATTTCCAAGAGAACATAATATTAACATTCTTCAGCGGTATTCTTGGAGGTCATAATGCCCGCACGTCGGATTTACCTCCTGAACATCTGAAAACCGCAAAGTAAACGAAATAAAGTAATCAAACAATCAAATCGGACAGATTTTGATACCCGACACCGCAGCGGTTATCTCCCACTCATAACGACCTACACGACTTGACGGACCCCTAAATAAATAAACAGAGGTCGGAAAATATTAATTATGAATTAAAATTTCGGGACGAGGGCGACGTGAGCGACTTATACGAGGGTAGACGAGCGTGTATGACATGAGATTAGACGTTAATATCGTTGGATGGGTGCGCGCCGTTCCGACAAAGCTGTCACGTATATCGTACGTAGTAGTGGTGGATTCTATATTTGAACAGCGAGAGTGGAAAGTATGCAAGTTCGCCCTTCGCACTAAGCCCGCTTGCGGCTATGTATGGTATACAGTAGTTCGTGTATACGTGAATAATTCCGACAATAAGTTTCGCGAAGTGAGTTTTGACAAGTTGCGTCTTCCCCTTTCCCGATTCTGACGTCTGGTAGTTGTTGTGTACTGTTATTCTTAATGGATAGTCGTGAAGTGTATATTATACGTCTGGAACTCGAGAGAAGTTAAAGCTGGAGAGAAGAGGAAGACAAGGAAGTGCTTATTTTCAAAAGTTATTGTCGCTTTTCGAAACTAATTACTGTCTTCTTGATGTGGCGTCCTTCGCTTTCGAGGTTTCGTGTTGTGTTAGGAATTTTCAACATTCTTCACGACGGATCCATTTCTTTTAGAAATCAAGCTTCGAAGTATGGTTTCTTCAGCTAGTAATTTTTTTTCAATAAACCACGTACTTAAGATGTTTCTTTTTACTTTGACTGAGGATTTTCTAATTACAAAACTGGTGTTGCACAATTATGTTTATGTTGCAATAGAAGCCTTCGTCTCAGTTTGTTCTTGGTTTTGCTCCGGAAATTTAGTGCGCTCATTTTAAATTTAATTTAGGACAGGGCGTAGCAACATCTTTACATTTTAAATTTGCAAAACAAGTTATAAACATTAGAAGTTTTAACCTGTTCTTTTGACAAAGATGAGGCTGACTTGGACAAAATTCTTAAACATACACTGAAACCACCATTCCCTCGTCAATGGAGCGAGCTCGTAGGATATGCGAACCGAGCATATCCTAATAAACGAATTCCGGGAACTTAGGTGCGCAATTTTTCGGAATAAGCAAATCGCATTTAGAGAGCATATCCCTTAGAAAAACGAAGACGCGTCAAATCCTGCTCCTCCTCCTGCTGCACACCTGAGAGTTTCGAGAACGAGAAACGTTTTAACAAGGACGCCTAACCCCTGCCGAAATGGGGATTTCCTTGCCTTGATTTACATCTCACTAGGTTTTCCGAATACATCAGCGGGATTTCGGATTGAATGCTATCTTTCATTTGTTAAAATCGCTCGGAAAATACGGTAAAACGGATTAAACAGCGCCTACAGTTGTGCGAGCTTCGCGCAGATTCCCATCTTGTTAAGGATGCTTCTTATTGTTGAGAACATTCTCACGGATTACGTTAAATATTAATTCGGCATTGAGAATACGCCATATTCCAAATTGAACGTTTCGTTGGTAAATGCAACGTTACTGTAACTTGGAGCTGCTTGGGTATCATTTCAGCATTTTTTTGCAAACAGAATATTAGGGGTTATCTTAAGGGCGAGAATTTCTTTAACGATATCGGAAGATCTGCCCCTGTTTAAGGAAATGCCCAACTGATTATCTCTTTCAAATTTTTCATAATTTAAACTACGCAATTACTAACATATAAAGAGAATACATTGACTTAAAGATTCTAACCTATACGTAAATACGAATCCTGTTAATAAATATATTACTTTTATCTTAATTTTTTATTTAATTTACAATCGATTAATTCGTACATTTTAAATTTTCATAAGTACGTACATTGCTTTTGATATATATCATTTTATAAGCAAGCATAATATAGAAAGCAATATATTCTTACACGTCATTTTCAAAATCTTTGGGATTCTTGCGCATTTGTGCGTAGTATCTATTTTCAATCAGTACATATAGTATATAGCCCAATACTAACGGTGGAACAACATACGGTGCGGATTCCGTGGTTCTTCGGATTGTGTTTGGTACAGCGTGGCTGAAGAAATGCGGAAAGGCTTTCTGCTCGAAAGGCGATAGTGAGTAGGTTACGATAGCGCGCAATTTGTAAAGATATCCGAACCCATGACCCATATTTGAGGGATTTATGTAGGTTAAATTTGCGATGGTTTCCGTTTCACCTCTGGGAAATTGTTATATTGTTCGTTTTACTTCGCTTTACTTTACGTGACAACTGTCAAATCTTTATGACACGATTACTGTGCGCATACGAGATTGTTTTTATAAATACCTGTCGTATTAAATATGGCTGACAGAAATAGAGGCAATAGGCTAAGAATTTCTACGCTGACGATTATGGCGAGCGCTAGCTAAACACGCTGGCAATCTAAACGATCGTTCGTTAGAATTTTCAATCCTTAGGAAGCGATTGCTTCTTAACGAAAGCGACTACTAGGCCATGTGTATATTTTTATTTTTGACGCACGTCAACGATTTTTAAATCGTACAAACAATTAATTTAAAAATAAGGTAAATTATTTTTGTTTTATCAATATTGATTATATTTTAACTTGTTAATGCCTGACAGCTACTATTTAACGAAAATTTTTTATTTCTAATAAGTCAAATGTAGCGTGTTTCAAACAAACAAATTTTCTAATAGGACCTATTGCAAAATATCTTTTCTCAATAAAGAAATAAATATAATAAAAATAAAATAAAATCTAATTATATCCACGGAAAGAATCTTTGGAAATCAGTATCTTTCACCCTGAAAATCTTCACCGTCGTCTATTTACAAAACCATAATTAAATAAATCAAACCACATACACCTGTCATGGAAACAACAGCGGAAGACAGTTCTATAAACGTAACATTTCATCTTGTTACAAACATTGCGCGAGTACTTCAAAAATAGCTTCCGTGTATTTAAGCAATTGGTCATAGCAGTGTTCATAAAAAACCTTCAGAAGTAAGACATATGTGCGCCTATTCTAAGTGATTATCCGTTTGTCGTCTGCTGGTTTTATATCTTCCGATTCGACAAAAAAGAAGCTATCGCCACTCGTTCCTCTTTTTGAAGACGGTTTAGTTACGTTTAAGTTTACGATTATCCTTTTGAGTTATATGTGTATGTAGTAAACCAATTGGTGCTCGTATTTCTTGGAATAAAAGGAAATTCAGGACTAACTTTTCTTTTATTTATATTTGGCAACGAATTCTCTTCAAGGCTTACTTAAAAGACCTTTTTGGAAACTTAACGCGCTACAAAAGAAGTTCATAAACTAAATTTGATTTATATAATAAGATTTTTATACGTAGAATTCGTTGAATAATAAGGTTATTTATACAAACACATTATCAACAGCAATTTTTCTTGACATATCCTTGGGATGCTGTGATCAGGTTAATCTAGTCACGAGATTCTAAAAATCCGATCCACAACCCGAATGAAGTTGTCACTAGATAGGACCGAACAGGAGAAGGAAAGGAGAAGGAAATAAGGAAACCCTTTGTTAACTTTGTAAATACCTTTGCCTGTTACAAATTGCTAATATCTTGAAATAAATATCTTGTATAGGTAATAGCAGCAACGAAGCTGAACCCTCGGCCATTCCCCTGAGCACAAGATATAAAATTCTCTCAAAAATAAAGCCTTGTTGAAAAAAAGGTTGTAGCTTTCGTATTAGATGGAATTAATTCGTTTTGCATCAACCAGTACAAAATTATCGACTTAATACTTGTCGAAGTGATTTCTCTCAGTTTTTGCAGCAATGTCTTCAATTACATTTCGTCCCTATAGGTCGACCACCAACAAGGAGGACAGCTTACGAGTTTTTGTAGATAAGTCGAAAACCAACAACGAAAACCGCCTTTTTCCAGATTTGCAGAAATTTTGGCGCTGGGCCTAGAGCACACTACTTAGCTGACCTCAAGGTTGTAAACAGAAATATTGAGCCTTCCTTACACAACATTAAAACAACCATTAACTTCTGAAATAATCACCACCAACGTAATATGACCGAAGGGCCGTGACGAAAAATTTTGCAATGAGATATCGAATTACTTTGACATATCTGAACAAGCGGATAGTCATAAGAATCCTACAGCGCAAGAAAAAGAACTAACCGCAGTGAGATCCGCCTCACTTTTTCTTCTCGTACCTTCTAACAGCTCAGTACGCATTTATGTCAAATATTAACTTAACGTAAAAGGTCAGACAAAATCGAATAGAAAATAATTAACAAATTAAATTCCAATTACGATCCCCGTATAATTAAATAATTTAATTATGCGAGTAATTCGATTTCGTCAAATCAATAATTACATTATTTCATCCCGTTCGTCCCAACTCATTCCCCACCAACCCCTTCCATATCGTCGCTTCCAATTTAAGATATTCCTTTGCAAAAATCTTCCGCATTTTCGTCGTTACTTCAACCACTTTCCGTCCATCTCTCTCTCTCTTTTCTCTATCCGCCGCTTTCTATCGGGTTCCCTCTCCTAATTGACTCGCGTCAAATGCGTAATGGAAGAGATCGACGGGTTGCGTTCGCTTGCTTCTCGTTTCGTGTCATCATCGTCGAAATCGAAATCGCGAAAATTTTCGCGCAAAATCCAATATCCAAGCGCTAAACGAACCTTAATGGAATATGGATTCAGCCCGCGGCCCGGAAACCAAGAAATTGTGATTAAAGTTAACCTAACCTTCTCCCCGTTTCGCCGCGAGAGTAGAAGAAAGTTCGTTCGGCAAGTATCGCGGACGTCGCGTCGCCCGGCGAACGCACGACTAGCTTCGGTCTTTGACAGCCGACAGCCTCGGGTAGCAAGAAATTGACTCGGCGACGCGTGTAATGTTAAAATATCGGGGCTTGTAGCTACCGGCTGCGTATTCGCCTACCTGTGTTCGTCTTCCTTCTACGCAGTTTAGATATTGCGGGAGTGGGTCAATAAAGGAATTCTATATTTGGAGCAAGTTTTTTTCCACAACTTATTTACCATATCAAAAGTAGAAAATTTTCTTTTACTGATTGCAATCTAAATACTGATCTTCTAATTTAAAGCAATCGATATAACTGTCCGCTACGCAATCCAGTTCATGTCGTGAATAAGCACATGAATTATAGCATCGACTTGTGCCCAAGAGAATGCGATAACATTTGTGATAAATATGCTCTCAAGATTTCATTCCAAATGTTCGTTTTGATTGCATTTTTCTAGCTTACATCATGTCAGCTATATAAATGCCAGCTACCAATCATCTGCAACGTTCCCTTCAAACGAAGGTTTCATTAACGTCATTTGTTAATTAGGGTCCAAATTTGTAGTACCAGAGTTCCAAACAAAGGCAAACAAAGACAAGTGAAATTGTTACTTTTTTTGCGGAGACTAAATAGGCTCATATTTTGTCGACTCTCGAGGAAATCAGTAGGCAACACGAACACGAGTCTGTCTAATCGCTGCGAAAAAGTAATAATTTGACCTGCCTTGGTGATCTCTTGTGTTCAATGGCGGTATTACAAATAAAGCAACAGAGACTAGACATATTCGGGTTTATTCGTAACATGAGAATAGGTTCGTGTTGCTTACTGGTTTCCGTGACAGTCGACAAAACATGAGTCTGTCTAGTCACTGCTAATTTCGTGAAGCGCACGGAAAATGGCAGACTTCAGTTATAAATCAGCTGTTTTACGTATCAGGTCTTGTATTGGCATAACACTTCTTGGTAAATTGAAATTGAAGTTGTGTCAAGTGAAAAATTAGTAATTAGCTGGCACATATTCCTTTGGCAAATTTCTTCAAGTGTACGTCACCGTAGAAGAAATATTTTTTTTTTTCTGAAATGTATCACTTTATTCAAGCGTCTCCGCCAAAAGTGTTAAAAATTAATAGAAGGTCCTATATCAAGTCTAATGTGGTTATTTAATGCAATTAGTACCTATTTCTAAGTGATTTCAGGTTTACTATGTGCAATTCATGAATTCTTCTCTTGGAGTATCCCGATTCTAGATGAACCCGTCCCAATTCCTGTCGAGTTCTCCTGACACCGTAATCCTGACGAGAGCTGCTGAGTTTGAGTTTGCATAGGGACATTCTTCGATGGCTACAGTCCTACATATCTAACACGTCACAATTTAATCAGCTGGATAGCTATAAATCTAGGACGGTGGCTATTATATAAGATGTTCCGTGGGGATCCAATTTGGAACCATTGCTTCAAACGTTTTTTCTTCTATATGCTAACGATCTAAAGAAATTGAAACCTATTAAACGGATTGTGTTAATTCTGGCTAGAAAAGAAACTCTTTTAAAATTTTTAATAAATTTATTTGTATATAATACGCTAGAAATTTACCCAAATTTCAATCTCAGCTTCATTACGAGAACATCCAAAAATCGTTCTTCTTCCACGTATGGTGCGCTAGTATGCCATCCGTATTAACAGGTTAGAGTCCGTTCAACGCAAGTTCATCAAATTCCTTTGTTTAAACTTACCCTGCTGAAACGAGTACACGTTCCGTGCACTTCATGAAATTAGCACGAATTTGACAGACACCTGTCTCGGGGAAACCCGTAGGCAACACGAACCCATTCCCAAGAGACGAATAAACACGAGTCTGTCTACTCTCTGCTAATTTCGTGAAACGCAACTCGTTTCTGCAGGCTTAGTTTAACGTTGCACCAACATTCCAATAATTGTTTGATACCATACAAACACATACGCTGCATATGGGCTGTCCAAACCTGGTTTTCTTGATTTCAATTGGTCTTCCTTCCCTGCATACCTGCAATAATATTTAATTCCACCTTCTCTTGCATCTTACCAATTCTTTTGAGAACTCTCCCATTAACAGGTTTATGCGCACTTATAACGGTCAAATGGGTATTTACTACATTTAAAATTCTTATGACTCGGAGTTTATTTGGCCAACTTCAATAAACTTATTTAAAAAAAGTTTTTATCGTTAACACTCTTCATAATAACTTCACTATTATTATTTATGCGATTTGTACGATCGCACATGTGTATTTTCATTTTTTATTTTATCTATACGTTTTTGGCTTCGTCCCATAATTATAGGAATGTAAAATAATCAAATACATATATAGACCTTGCATTTTACGGCACAAGGACAAAGAAGTATTAATACATCTATAAATTCATAATAAAAGCAACAGTAACGTAAAGGTTGATATTTACATGAGAGGGTAGTGCTACAAACCATCTTACTACGGCGATATCCCGCCAAACTCATTAGCAAAAGGGAATCATTCCGTTACGGTAGTAAAATCCCAATCAAGACAATGCATACTAATACACAGACGTACACATCACATAAAATAAACGGTCAACCGACTCATCGTATGCACGTAAACCGTACGGTTTGTAGATAAATCCGCAGGGCGGTAAATTCGTCTTTTCAGTTAATTAACATCGGATCCGGGTGTAAAACAATAGCAGCTCGCCACGTCACGTTGCACGCCAATATTCCTTACCCTTGATATCCCCCAGCTCCGCGTCCCCCTAAGCGCACCCACACTGGAACCGAATTATCAAATTGGGACTGTGGCGCGCCGAGTAACCGTCACTAATTCCTTTCTTTAATGAGACATTACCGTTAATACCGACAGTAGCGGAGGAAGCAACGATGGATGGGTCGATTATTCGATTCCTCCTCCTACATCGCCTGCACGTAAGATTTCTGAAGGAGAGACGAAATCGAAATATCAGTTCGATTCGGAGACGACAGCCGCGCTGTCGTTACAATTAGCTTTAATTAACAATGAAATGGAGGAAGTGACGTCGGCTGCAAACTACTGAATTCCGTCGCCTCCTTTCAAGTTCCATCATCCCAGCTGGCGTTTGTTTTGGTCTCGTTTTATTTTATTTTGATTCTTCATTACGCGTTGTTTTTGAGTGGCGTCTTTATAATCGCATTGGATTGGATTAGTTAGCTAGGTTTGTAATTTTATTAGCTACATATCGAAAACATTGGATTTGTGTTACCGATCAGGTATGAGCTAACTTATAAAAGTAACAAGTACGTATATCTAATTGACCTGCTAGGATGTTAGTTTCATTCTAGTTGGTTTTTGTATTTTATCTTGTCTTGGTTGTTATAGATAATAATATGCATCAAACAATAAATTGTTAACCCAGCAAAATAAAAATTGAGTCCCCAATTCTAAGTGAATATTATGAATATTATCATCAATCTTCTATAAAGTATACGTAAACTTTATTGTGTAGAGTGAGAAATATTCTTCAATGTCAAATCTAATGCCCAACATTTATTGCTGAAAAGAAAAAAACGGAGTTCCCGTTCGTCTATCATTTCAATAACGTTAGCCGTGCATTTATAACCTCATTGTCACTGCACATATTTACAACCTTTGGAGTAAATGAATATTTACGGATCAACATTAGGCCGAATTTCATTTCAAACTAACTGACAAACGATATAATAATTTGGATATTTTACAATCAACCCGTCATGTACAGGCACAAGCAGGCATAAGCGTGCACAGTTTAGAAATATATAAAGGAAACGTACGCTAAATCGTAATTAATACCAATTTCGCGTTTCATATTAACGCGCCAAATACAGAGATGATCATAATTAAATGGCATAATTAACTATAACTGTCAATAGGGCTCGCGACTACTGGCCACTCTCCGGACTACGTTGTATATTACTATTTGCACTGTGATATCAACGTCGAAGCCTGTGGCTTCATGTTGCAATGCGTCTACATTCACGTTGTTGGTAGTTGTATTGGAACTACGGTGTATTGCGTTCAAATATCGTATTTGGTTTGCTGGCATATGTACTCCCTATATGTACTGGATGTGCCGCCGCCGTAATTAAAAACGATAACATCCTGGCTAAACAAGGAAGCTTGTTAAATCGGAATTCGCAAACCGGAAATGTTGGTTCGATCAGGTAAATTTCGATATTAAACGATTGGCCGAGCTGGAAACGCGCGGCTCGCCGTGTTATCTCAACTTGACATTTTATATTTTCGAATAGGTAATTTTTAAATATTCGATGCATTGGAAGATAAAGTTATTATAAGTCTTATCTTCGACGTTTCTAGTGTAAGTCCAAAATTTTCAACAAGATGACTTGAACTCGTCTAAGCGTAAAGCAAAAAGTGAGGGCCCTTTCGTTTTGTTTTATCGTCATCTATGTACATACTTGTTTAGAGAAGCTTTAGTAACATGTCAACTGCGGCGTATGTTCGTTTATTCAGCTCACTTAATCTACCAGATACAATTTTGAAGTAGATTGGGATTCTTAGCGATATCTATCAACCACGGTATTTCGTAAAAGTTTATCTTCAAAAATTAAAAGACAAACTATACCAAATTTTTTAATATTAAACGAAACCGTGCATTACCATATTTCTCATATTCAGTCATGTTGCTATTCGTATGTAAAAGTAACCGCTTTAATGGTTCGTGTGACTATTTGCTTCTTACATCTTTGCCGAGCTTTCGTTCTAATTCGAAAAAATGAACTATTTCGGTCTTCAATTATTCATCCTCTAGTCAATTCACTATTTATGTGGCTGATATTTTAGTAGTACTACATATTATGTACATTATATTGCACCATTATCCCAATTAGAACAATGCCTGTTAGACAGTAACGTCACATTTAACGCTTTAATTGGCTGAATAAGGGAAGGTACGTTTGCTCTATCCGAACCCAAGTTAATACTATTACCGATTCTGTCATAGGAAAGATGTATAACGTTGTTCCCCATTATAATTCCATTATAGCGATCTGCCAACGTTTCACATTAGTTAAAATCAGTGGCGTAGTTCCTCCCTGAGGAGGCCTATGAGTACCAAGTACTCGCATTAGCAATACGGAGATGCCAATTTCAATTGTCAAAGTTCGAAGCGCCCAATAAACATTGATGGTATATGTATGTAAATTGCATTAAATAACCACTTAAGTCTCACTTAATAACTAAAAGTAGTAAGAGTAAATAGATATTGCTTCAAACAAATAATGTTGTTAATTTATTATAATTTAGAATACAAGAAATTACGCAGTGCTTTGTCAGGACTCGCCAACGTGCATTAAAAATATCGACATATTATTATCACCATATGTTTTTTTATTAACTTAAATGAAGTCAACGTTAGATGCAAATATAAGTCATAATCAAACTAACTATCTACAATAATCAAGATAATTAAATATTTTGTTGAATTAAGTACTTTTATAAATCATTTCAATTTAAATAATCTAGGAGAAAATCCAATGGTGTTAGATCTGACGATCTACTAGCCACTTAATAAACCCCTTTTCTCGATCCACCTGCTTGGAAAAGCTTCATCAGCATAATACGGCGCAGTCCTATCTTGCTGAAGCCAAAGTCTATCATTCGTTAGCTCTGGATTTTCTGGATTAGGATGTATTCTAGCAAATATGTATTACCTGTTACTCTTCACGAAAGTAGAATGCGATAACTGTGTTGCCAACAACTCTGCCCGTACGTTTATTTTTTGCTAATTTTGCATACGTCCATCATATATTTGTATCCAACCGGTACTTATAATTTATAATATTTATTTTTCACTGGGGCAAAATGTAAGTTCGTCAGAAAACGCAAAATTTTTAATTAAATATGAGTCGTCGTAGCACATATTTTGAAATCGCAGGCTCCATTAAAGCTTTTATTTTTCTTTTTTCAAGGACACAAATGGTCCTCATCATCATCAACCGGTAACCGAATGATATGATATTAACTTCTCAAACTAAACATACATGTACTGTACCTACTTCCTAGGAAAAAATATTTTTTACAAGTGCCTGTTTCTACCCGCTGTACGCCTTAAAGTTGCGACATGCGAAAAACACACACAGATAGACCAGAAGGTCACTTTTATAAGCCAAAATATAGACAAGCGCCAGGCTACTGCAAAAAGTCAAAAAGGACCGAGTGCGACAAGGTCCGTTCTCTCTGGTGAGGTTTTTATTACTTTTTATCTACACCGTTTCGTACGCATCTAATTGTCGCGACGACGTTACATTTTTAATCAATTTTAAGTTTTCTAATTTAATACTATGCCCGGTTTCATTTATGTTGTTCTACACTCGACGCGTCCAATCTTCCCTAGCGATAATATCTTATATGTTCTTTGAATCTGGCGGCTATCGCTCTTTTCGTTTGACCAATATAAGCTTTATTATGTAATCTTATAAATTCCCCACCCTTCTTTCTGTAATTACTTTCACCTTGTTCTTATCCTTTCTTATTCCTTTTGCAGTTTAATAGAAATAATTAGAGATCATACGTAGTCGAAACTTTTGAAATCAAGATGTACGTTTCCACTCGTATATAACCCGCAAATTTATTGCCAACGATAAATTCGCATCGGTTTCCTCCGTTGGGTGTTCAAGAAACACAAAAGGAAAAAACCATATGTCGCCGATAAATATTCTCCAAAAGAAGGAAGGGTGTAAGAAGTAATCGTTTCGGAGCTCAGAAGGGCATAAAACACCCCTGCGCCTCGGAAGAGAGAGGCGAATCAATGCATAAACTACGGGGAACATATGCAATCCACGTTATTTCTGCTTACTGTTACGTTTACGCCCCTTACTTGTAAACGGTCCGCAGAATTGATCATCAATAATTCATCTCGAATTTATTGAGGAAAGAGAGCACTTGGTTGCTTCTGGCACTTTGAATGGCTTTAGATAAATCTTTAATAGTTAGAAACGTCGATAGTTTCGGATCCGTTTTAAAGGTTCCAAGAAGAAAATTTAAACGGTGAAAACCACAACGTAATGTTTTGATTTCAAAGATGAGGTTTAGATAATTCAAAGAATTTCTTTTTGAATTTTCTGATTGATATAGCAAAGTGCTGTTTTCGATCTCTCCGAATATAATCCAAAAGATACCCTCGTTTACGGAAAAGTAACAAAAAGCAACTAGAACCCTAAATCAGATAGCATCGGTTTCGTACCCTTCCGGCAAAAACCAAATTACCTTTTCGACGCCACATCCTACAAAAAAAGAAGAAAAAACAGATTTAAATTAAGATGTTCAATAGCCGTTGACACAAGCGAGCTGAATCTAAACAGGTTGCCCGCTGGTAAGATGGATTGCGGATCGTTTGCTTCCTCGTTACGGAGGTATCGTCGACCGCGATTTGTAGCTTTCTTGTAGCAGTCGGTACCAATCGAATGTCGGTGTTAATTTGTTGCGGGTCGGTTTAGTAGAGCAATGACCATTGCATGTGTGTATTACGGTTTTAGTAATAGATACCATATGATGGCAAATATAACGGCTAGAAAACAGGCAAGAATACTCATACTTGGCTCGCCGAAGGTAGTAAAGATAGCCTTAAAATAACACGTATTTAAACTAGAAAAAGGAGAAGATCAAATCTGTTGTCTATGGAAAGAATATCTGAAGACGGTAGAACCCTGAACTGAAAGCAATATATCCTAAAATCTCTATACACGTGTTTAGATTACATTAGATAGAAGTAAAGATTAGGTTGTCAAACATGTTAAACATGAGCGTCCATCAATTTATTTCAGGTCAGCCCCAAGAGAACAGACAGTCGAACTTGATCCGTGCTGAAGATGGATACATCACGTAGCGCGCTGATAAAACTTATTATGAGGCCCACCTTGCGAATAAAATACTCATTTACTTTGTCAGCCAATGATCGCTTCTTCACATTATCGCGATATATAAAGCACTTCGCAATAGTATAGATGATCGAGTTTCCTTTCGAGTAGTCCCAGCCATCCTGAGGCCCTACCACTGCTTGAGCAACAAACTGAGAATACCTATATTTAAAATATTGAATTTGTAGATTTCTCGTTTTCAATTAATGCCAAAAATCTTCAAAGCAACGCCCCTCCTACTTTCGATTTATTATCGTTGCTTAGATTCTTGTTTATCTTTTCTGAAAATACCGGTTCCAACCTGCTTAGTGACAATACTAAACATATAATTTTTTTTTAATATTCTAGCTTTGACTTTCGTTATTGGAGAACAACTAATTTAGAGTTGCAGTTACCCCCACTAATCATAATTGTTTCATTGACGCCACCTCAATACTAAACAAACCATGAACATATGTATATATATACCTCAGTTCTTTAAACAGGTTCCTTTTATAGAATATGTATAGAAGAAGAAAACGAAAATGTAATTTTAACAAACACCACAGCTGCTACAGTTCTCTGCATTAAAGTAGACCAAATTACCTATTACACCTTCACAGTTAGATTGACATCAAAGGTAATACGCCATTAATTAAATATCGATTTCAAAAGATCAACTGAAAGCAATCAAAAATTATTCGCAAAACATTGAGAGGTAAACATTAGCGAAATTCGTTTAAACAACTTAATAACACGTGTGCTTTCAATAGGTTACACGCTAAACAATTATTATTACGCTATTAGCCTACAAAGAACACACTTTACGACCTTTGTACGTCGGCGTATCACCTGCTGGACGCAAACAATGAAAGCGATAGAATGATTATAAAGAGTTGGTCACTGTTCAGGTAATGGAAAATAAACATCCATCAACTCCTTTGTCGTGGCACTGTTGTATACAAGCAGCAGACCAATTATTTAGTCGATTTCACACTTCGAGGCGGTCGTAGCGTGGTTCCTTGTGATGTTAATTCGATCGAAACGGTGTTATGCCGCGGGATAAATTAAGACGACGCTTCAGACTATCTACCATTAGTATTGATTTCGAAATATGTCTACGATGTGATATTATTTAAGCCGACGGTTTCGACGTGAGTTGACAACACGTAAAGAGGTTGTGACTTCGCCTATACGAACGGAGGGGAAATGGAGATCTTCATCTTTTCTTTGCACCTATCATCATCCTTTACTTTTAGCAGGGCATTACAAACCCGAGCGAGGTTTTACGAACTTTTGCGAATATCGCCTTAGACGTGCGAGATTTAAGCTTTTTATGGCGTACGTTGGGAGAAAAACAGTAAAATTTGTGCGGTTTGTAGATCGTAAGGGGAAGAATTTTTATAGCGGCTGAGTGATGGGAGGAATATTCTGCATTTGCTCCAGAATATTTCTTAATTTTAAAGATATTAAAATACGTAAGATTTCAGTATAATTGTGAAATATAAGCACGACGATAAGCAAATGGTGATTAAGGAAATGCGAATATGCCTTCACTACTTCTTTACAAACTAGGTTTCCGTCTAAATTTGGAAAATGTAAGAAGAATGTCCAGAAAAATTCAGAGAATCGCGAAGATTTCTTCACAAAGATTGCACAAACCTTTTCAGCGAAAATTATATCGCGGTGCTATACTATCGAGAGGAAAATCAGTAGCCTTCTGAAGTGACGTCGTGAAGAGTAGGACGATCTTCACGATCAATTTCAACATCCTTTCCTCTCCGCAAAAAAAAAATGAAACCAAACACTGTTTATACATTGTGTTTCTACAAGAAAATTTCCAACAATAGAGCTTGCTCACTAAGGAATGCGAATAATACCTACGGCATCTAAACAGAAGAGAAATTTCTATGGAAAAATACGCCATACTTCGAGGAATAAAGAAACCGAAATAGGTATTTTGTAATTAATTAAAATCCACTACGAGCAGCGAAAATATGTGGACAGAAGCAAAGAATGCAAGAAGAAAAAGGAAAAGAAATAAAACCGAAGCGAAAACCAAGCGATAAATGTCTTAATTAAAGAAACAAAGGTCTGAGGATCGTAATGCGGTAACAAATAAAATTTTAATTCTTTCGGTTGGCTGCGGTGTTCCGTCTGGCGCGCACACAAATTGAGAAACGAAATTCCCCGCTATAACCTCCAGTTTGAGTTATAAGGAGGAAAGGAGGAGCTGAAGCGGGGAACGAGTTGCGCTCGAACGAAAATGCAAGTAACGTTGCGAAACTTTTTAATTGCGTAAGATTGTTGCCTTATTACTATTTTCCCTTTTCTCTAAATTTGTAATTAAAATCGCAAAGCGTCAGCGTAAAGCCCTTCCGTTCGCTCTTCCTTTGCCTTCTGGCCTGAGAAAGAAATGCCATCGCTTAAAGCTGTTGTCTCATGACTCGCGGAGAATGGGCTGAAGTGAGTGAGCGCGTAATAAACATTAATAAACGCGAAATAGAGAAGCACTTGTCGCGACTTTCATTGAGGTATGTATTGTTGAATGTACAAAAACAATGAAAGAAAAATTTTTTTGAAACAAATCATTTTATTTTTCGAAATATTTGCCAATGAGATTCATGCACTTTTCCATGTATTTAAACAAATTCTCGATACAATCTTTCCATTCTTAAAGTGGTATATTCAAAACATGTTTTTTTTGGAAGCGTCAGTATCTTCTTCAAGTGATAAATCGAATGTTTTTCTCTTTCAAATAAACATGCCGTGTGCCGTTGTTTATTGTATTTCCTGATTTCATCGATGATTTCTGGCAAACAAATTCGTCTATGCCATTCAACCAAAACATCCAAAACAAGGTTTGCTACACGTCCGGTACAACAGCAGATACCAACAATAGTTTTCTTCGAAGAACCTCGTGAACGAACAACTTTTATTGAATTCGGTGCATTTGGGAACACCAAAACAATTGATTATTGCTTAGTTTCCAGCTCGTACGATTATATCCAAGTTTGTCATCTGTAATTTGTCTCCTGTCTGTCTAATTTTTGAAGATTTCTTTGACACAAGTTTGAGTTAGATCAAATTATGCGGAATTTATCGGAAAAAGTTTTTTTCACATTTAAGTCCTCGTACAAAATAGAACTTACTGCAATCTCTTTTGCACGCAGCATTGACGTCTTTTGGAACAGCAACCGACTGTAGTCGACCTTCATCAAATTCATTATTGACGAAAATTCTCCTGCGATGAAATTATGGAGAGCAGTTGCACATTTTCCCTTCTTCTCTGATGGCACTTTATTAATAAATGTTGTATGACGCTGATTCGAGATTTGTTACATTTAGCCTTTAGTAGTTTCAGAAATGTTCGCAATCTCTGTACTGTCACCATCTCAATAATAACAAATGTAAATTTTTACAAAAAACGGGTACAAAAAACTCTCAATGACGCCATCTAGTTGTCGTTTGTAGAAACTTAAGATTCTACCCTGGTATTTCATCGTCCACATAATGAGATGAGTGAAGTTGCATTAAGGATGAAATTTAGAATACCTCAAAGTGAAATTTGCTAATATCTATTCTTTAACATTGAAAATATATTTTTTCTGTTTAGAATAATGTTACCATGTGTCTCCATAAATCCTTTCCTTTAAATGTTGCTAACCGCACGCAAGTTCATGGCCAGAGCTGCCTCTTCCATTAAATTATTCTATGACTCCCACATTAAAATGTTTTTTTTAATCTTCAGATGCGAGATCTATTCATACCGTAAATGTGAACATTTGAAAAACATTGGATAAATTAACCTGTTTTTTTCTAAACAGGTTAGCTCCTCTCGTTCAAAAGTTAGTTTGTCATTCTCTTAAAATAACACAATTTTTTCCAACTCTGCAACATTCAGTATGCTTCCAACTTCTTCTGCAAAAACAGCAGAAGCGTTTAATGGCGAGGGGGCGACCAAACGGTTCGTTTGTATTTAAATCATTCCGCCGGTTAATTTAACGAGTTTACTTTCGACCATAACTCAAAAACTTCAGTAATAACCCGAGTACATATATCAAAAAAAAAACATTCAGTCGACTCTCGAACGAGCATAAATCACGCGCGGAACGTTGCGCGAAAATTGAACGTACTTTAAATATTAATTGCGGAAATGAATCCCGAAACGTCAAAAAATGCTGCATTACGGATCTATTAATTATGGCCCGTCACGAAAGGCCGTTAGAACAATACGAGTGTAATTGAATTTTGCACAATTTCGATACGATGACGCGCCATGTTTGTTTGAGCGGTTATTTAGATTAACAAATTCTATTGTTTAGAAGACATGTTATTGATTGACATACGTATATAAGTCTTAATTAGTTAACGTGGAATTTAATTTAAATAGACGCTTCTTTTACCAAACTACGCAATATAGATTTAAAGTTGTAGGAACCTCAACTGGCCAAGTGCATAGTATATTAACAGCTCATTTGAATGTAAGTAATACGAGTGACGCGATAGTTCAACAGTCAGTCTTCAAAGAAATGTTTGGAGATGTTGAAACACAATCTGAATGATTTCTAGCGTCGATTCATAATTAGAGAGGACAAAAGCGGGTGAAATCATACTAGACAGACTCGTGTCTATTCGTCTCATAAGAAAACGTTCGTGTTGCCTACTAGTTTCCTTGATAGTGAACAAACCATGAGTCTGACTAGTCGCTGCAGAACAGGTATGATTTCATTCGCTTTTATCCTCTCTATTCATAACTGTTGAGAAATATACATTCATCACAGTACGCCAAAAACCAACGAACAGTCCAAACAGTATGTTTTTAATTGCCAATGGGCACGAAAGCTACTTTATCTGCCACCAAGACTATAGCCACAGTGTTTTGCAATATATTGTATGCGGCAATTGATTACCTTGAAAAGGCAAAGCGATTTTGCCAACTTATTGAATTAGTCCAACGATGCTGTAACGTAAACACATCCACATTTATCGAAAAAAAAAAAAAAAAACAGTTTTATTACATCAAAACAATGCACCCGTGTGCACTTGTGTCGTCGCTATTACAAAATTCCATGAGTTAGGATATGAATTGCTTCCGTCCTCTTAGTCGTGAGATGTAGCCCCTCTGCGATTATTTTCTATCTCTGAATAAAATAAAATGATTGGTTGGAAAAATGATTTGACTCAAACAAACAAGTGTCTATTTGGCAGGTTTGAAGAAATCGCATCTTTTAAATGGGATACAAATGACGAAAAAACCTTGGACTGAATGTATCGATCTTAAAGGAGACTATTTTGAAAATAGAATGAGTTTTACGCATAAAAATGTAACTTCTTACCAAGGCCCTGTATTTATCAAATTTTTCTCATATTTACTCAATTAATTCCAAATTCTTTAAACATTTGGAGCATTTATTATATTTTGTAAACGATTAAAATAAATTCTTTGTCGAACACTAACAGGGCGACCACCAACTTGAAAATTCAAACTTTGATCTAACTCTAGAGGCTGAAAGACTACTTTGGTATTATTTTTGTAGCGAGTCAAAAAAAATTCGTAATCAGAGATATCTCGCAGACACTCCCTTCGGAATGGAAAAACTGTTTGGAGGATTGGTTCAAACGCACGCCCAAATGTACATATCTTAATGGCGAATATAAAAAAAAAAACAAGCATTCATTAGTTTTCTAAAAACTTTGTGATTTTTTTGTATTACACGATCTTTTTCACAAAAAATGTGTTAACGCATTAAATTTTCCCTAAACTTAGAGGATCCATTAAATTGTTATTTCAAAAGTTATTACTTCACAGCGTTAAATTTCCATCACAAAATATACTTCAAATATCTATGTAGAAGAACGAGCAAATATAAAAGGATATTGAGAAAAGGCAATTTTAGCACAGAACAGGTTTTACATTTCCCCTATATTAACATCGGGGAACTGGAGCGAACCACGCCATATCATGCGGAATCTCTATTTTACGCTAAAGGAGTGTTTTTCCCGATAATAAAAGAAGTGCAAATAGAACATGATCGATAGTCATAACTATAAAAGTCGGTATTATGGCGCTCGTAAAACTGAAAGTATATTAAATTTGGTTTGAAGCCGCGCCATACACAAATACGATGTGCACATAGCATATTCCGCAACTGCAAAACGAGGAATACTACCTATACACCTTAAACAACGAAATGAAATATTTGTTTGTAATTTCTAGAAGATAACTCCGTTTATTCTTGAATAAACTTAATCAACCGACGCGAATTGCTCTCGCGGCGGTTGCCAAGTAAGTAGCCAAGTAGTAATAAGGTTGCCAAACTACCACAACTGTAATTTTAGAAGGAAGTAGGCCGAATGATATCGTTAGACTGATGTTGACGTGGGAAACGTTTGCGAATGACGTAAATATTATCGTGTCAAAGGCAGACCTATTGTTTGCGTAATTCAATTTACGTTTGAAGACCCGTTATATTTAAATTTACGCTCGGTTTAACCCTAAAGTTCAGTGAATTGACACAAACCTACATAGAAATTGAGGTGAAGTAAAGGTAAGATGTGGTATTGAAAGTATATGTAATTAAGACTTTTACATTGAGCAACAATCTAGTAGCTAATAATAGAATTGGTTAAAAGCTACAAATATTCAAAGAAAGGAACCATAGTTATACAGTGTTAAATTGAATATGCATTTATTTTAAATCCAAAAGAATATCTTTTTATTAAAGTAATTATGCGGTGACGGATTTTGCAAAATATTCGCCATTAAGATTTTCCTTCTGCACACATTCGAACCGAATCTTCGAGACTTTCTCTCCACCCTAAAGGTAGTATTTCCAATACATAGATCCATTTTTCGAAACTTCGAGACAACTTCTTCTTAAGATGATGAAAATCGACCAATTAACACGAACCTTTTTTGTGATTGGATCAAATTTTATGTATTCCATCGGGAACAAATCATTTTCACATATAATGGATGTTCGTGCATAATCGAATATACTGCAGTCTTCGCTAAGCTTCCATTGTTTCACAAAATTGTTTTTTTTAGATGCCCACTGCAAAGAAACTACTTGGCCTACTTTTATAATGTCACTCTTTAATCAACAATAAATGTCAACTGTTTAAGCAACAGTTAATTATGTAGAATCTCACTGGCGTCACGTAATAGTAATCGGAGGCTATCCTCGTGTTTAATATTTTTGTGATTGCCAGTAATTGCGTCACAAATAATACAGAGAATAATATGTAGTTTCAGTCTCGGCAGCGTATTGCGGAAAATAATGGAATTAGCAGCTGTTACAGTCTAAAAACCACTGAAGGTTGTGTATATTTCTTATATTACTCCGTTCCAAATGTTTCTGTTTGTTTGCTTTATTTCTATTTGGTTGCTCCTAAACTTGTGAGATCCTCCTCCACCTTATTTTGCCATCTAACTCTTAGTCGACTTTGCTTTAAGTCTAGTAAACTACTTTCCCGCTCTCTTTTAGAAAATCATTCTTCTTAGAGAAAAGAAACAAACTTAGGTCTTTTACACTTGCTCTACGATAGAATGCACACCAAGTAGTTTATGTACAAACCGGCATAATCAATTCTTGCTCTTTCTGAAACGTCGTCGTTTTGGATTAATATTTATGATATTTTCTCGTAATTGGAGAACCAGAAGAATTGCAAGGTGACTTATGGAAAGCCGTCGACTAATGCTTTACGACTATGGCTATAGTTCAAGCCATTCAAATGAAACTTCAATACGTCAAACGTTGTTTATCAACTTTACTGTTTAATTTCTTTTTGATTTTGACGGCCAAACCTTCAAACTAAATCGAAAGCTAAAAGAGGGCGTGTTTTGTAAGTCAAATTCCAACAAACAAACTGTTCAAGTCCAGGCTTTTCAATGTTTTCGATTTTAGAAGTTTACGCCCGGGTACCTACCACAAATAATTTCTCAATAACTCAGGTGTTCGTTGACTAATTGAAACCTCCGTATTAATTTTTAAGTCCTCTTGAGTTCTGAACCAACTCTTGTTCTGAAGATCGAAGATGTTGGAATATGTTTCAACGAGCGCTTTACAACCGTGCAGGTGCTCAGAGCAATCAAAATTGGGAAAGTGTCTTAAGTTTTTCTGGATGTTTAAAAAAAACAATCTTAAATCGCTACCTATACCGTGTGTATGAAGCAAAAAATTGACATTGAATTGTTTTTATGACTTAAGTCACTACATCCTTCTAAAATTAAATTTCATAAAAAATACATAGAAAATAACAAAATAATTATACTAGTTCAGCTTCCTCATGGTATTGGTGGAATTACTCAGGCGCAAGAGTAATTTGTTAAGAGAGAAAAACACCAACTCACTGACATGTTTCTGCCGACTTAATAATAATACACTCCGCCAAAAAAGTATCGCATAAACTAAAAAAGGGCATTTATAAACCAAGATATCTTTATACATTCACAAAAAGTTTGCCTCGTGTATGTGAACTATAAAAACACTAACAAAATCATGGAACATAGCTTTTTTACTTTTTTTTTTTCTAAAAGAACACGTTTAGAAAAATGCATACGTGTAAGGTTTGTTCAGTTGTTTATTGAAAGTCTTCCTGTACGGACAAATTTTAAAGTGCGAAGTCAGAGTTCTGTACCAACGCTTTTAAAACTAAAATGAGCAATTTAGCTTCAGAACAAGCGGCTGCTATAGTTGCTTTAATTGAAGATGGACGATCTCAAGCATACGTTGCTAATTTGATGAACATGAACATCAATCGGTCAAGTGTTTCTAGAGCCGTAGCCAGATATAGGGAAACAGGCAATTACAGTAGAAGACCTGTACCAGGTCGTCCAAGATGTTCTACTCGCCAAGATGACCGCTATTTACTACTACAAGCATTACGTCGAAGACATGTAACTGCGAGACAATTGCAGAACGACTTGGCTAGAGTCAGAAATACTCGTGTGAGTACTTAAACTATTCGGAATAGGTTACGACAGAGCGGATTAAGAGCTAGAGTAGCTGCAACAGCCCCTCGTCTCACTAGGAACCACCGAGTGGCTCGCTTAACATTAATGACCGGGCCAATATACTCTTCACAGATGAGTCAAGATTTGGTCTTTACACCTCAGATAGGCGTATCTCAGTGTACAGACGAGACGGTGAGCGCTATTCGCAGTGTAATATCAGACCTAGACCTAATTTCGCTGGTGGCTCTATTATGGTTTGGGGAGGCATCTGTTTAACAGGTCGTACAGAGTTAGTACCAGTAGACAGAGGTACACTGACTGCCCACAGGTATATAACGGACATTTTAGAAGAACATGTAGTACCATATGCGCCAATTACAGGAAACGAATTCATGTTAATGCACGATAATGCACGACCGCATGTTGCAATAATCGTCCAGGAATACCTTAACGATGTTGGTATTCCAGTTTTAGATTGGCCTGCGGTAAGTCCGGACATGAACCCAAAATGTTGCCCCAGCGGACCTGCATGGACTAGAAAATGCTCTCCGTGACGAGTGGGAGAATTTGGATCAGGCTTATATACGGAGGTTAATCGAATCTCTGCCAAACCGTATGCGAGCGGTCATAAGAGCCAGAGGTGGCAATACTCAGTATTAAAAGCTACTGTTATGACATTTTCTTTCCAAAATTATAATTTCTTGTTTTAATAAAAATCTCAAGTATGAGTTCTTGTTTTTATTTGGCCTGTATTTTATTTAAACAATCATAGAAATTATATCTTAGAGCGCATTAAAGTATATTTACAACTTTATGCTACAAACAAAGATTATGCGATACTTTTATGATTCAAAACTAAATTATGCGATACTTTTTTGGCGAAGTGTATAATTGTATTCATCTGTTTTCGTAGAATTTAGGAACAAGTTTTCCATTTGGTGGCAATTCTTTGCTCCAAAGGATATCCTGAAATCAAAAATAATTTGTTCTCCCATAAAATTGACCAAAGTAAATACATTTAGTTTTTCCGCCTAATGCGAAGCAATAAATATTGATGTAGGAGAATTCGTGGTAATCGATTTAGCACTATAAACTCATGTATCCATTTTTTGCGCTGTTATTATTTCGAGTTAACAGTTTCCATCGGCAAAATTTTATCATCCATCGATATAAATAGATACATAGGCCGTAATCATCGATTTCATGAGTCGGAATCGCTCTTCTACCACACCACTACCACTTCCTCACTCAGCATCGACGATAATACGCGATATACATACGTGTTATAGGTGCGCATAAGTCAAATTCGGAAAGACGAGGACGGATAGAGGGCGTCACGCGTAAGCAGAAGCGGGAAAGTACCTAATCGGAAGATTATGCAAATGTAATTTTGTTTGGAATATTGGATTTTTGACGGGAATACGCACGTATATTGATGGAAACGAATACAACCCCCATAAATATGGTAACAAGTTTTTGCGCGACATCAGATTATCGCTATTATTATGGCGTTATTAAATTTCGCCATATAAACGTTATTAGAATATAAATGATATGGGTGGCGTCGCGATTTTTACGTCGCTTGTTAATCAAATGTCAGTAATACGGAAATTTTTTGTTTCGCATTCTTTTAAATAGTGGATCTACGTAGAATATTTAGAAGAACACCTAAAAATATGTTATTCTTGTTCGATGTGTTTGGTGAAAATTCGAAAAGTAATGACTTGAGAACATCGAACGTTCATATAAGAAATTGCAACGATATAACTTCATTACCTACATGATAATAAGCAATTAATAACTGAATGCTTGGATAGTTGATAGTTGATTGTTAATGTAATATATATCGATATTATTTGTCATCAGCCTAGAACGAATTCGTTTACTCAAGAATACCATTTCCAAGCATAGCATCCCGTGATCTACACCATCACTTTTAAAGAGTTAAATTTCAACAATATACCTACAAAAGATACCAAATCAGCACACCGTATTCAACTTCTCAACATCTTGTAATCTTCAGCACACACCGTGCAGAAGTGGAGTTTGAATATCATGCCAGAATCAAACGGCACATCAAGATCGCGAACTTCGGTTTTACGATTTACAATAAGAGCACTCCCAATAACATAGTGTACGACAAGCGAGGACCACTGTAAGTGATCGCTAAAGTTCGCCGCTTCCCGTGCGCTTCACGTAATTAGCAGAGACTAGACAAACGCGTGTTTTGTCGGAGCTCGGGAGAAACCGGGAAACGGGCAACAGGAACAGGTGAATAAACACGACTCTTTCTAGTCTCTGCTAGTTTCGTGTAGCGTACGGAAAGTGGCGAACTTTACTGATCACACAATTCAACAAAAGTTCAAATTACGTTGGAATTTGATATCACTAACAGTTGATATTTCCGAATATATGTTTATATCATCTTCATACGTAAAAATAGCATAGTCTATTTGAAGCAGTAAATTTTCAATATATAATACAACTTATTTAGTTTTATCTGTTCTTAACAGTGATTTCATACATATGTAAATAAACAGCATCCCCTTTTCAAACTTTGAGAATTCGTTGAGAAATTCTGTAGGTCCGAAATGATGGCAAAGGCCGAGATGGGTGACATTAAATTCACTCAATAAATGTCTTAACTACCAGCATTAATTTTGTTCAATTATACAAATTTTAAACTGCAATTCTTTCCACGACAAACTGCTTTATTTTTGCTTGTGTTACGTAACAACAATTTTAAAATTTAATACATTTCGTATTATATTTACATATAAAATTTTCCAGCATATTTTGTTACAATTTCCAGCCCATCGAATAATACATAAAACATTAAAAGCTTTCAGCGCGCAACAACAGTGAATTCTCTCCTCTCTCCCGAATAAAACAGACCCATTATAATAATATTTTAAATTCGTACATTAGAAATACATTTACGCACCACCAGAGTAAATGTCCTGATAAATATGTATTTTATTCAAAATGTCTTTATTTGCATTTAATTGATCTAAACGTAATCAATATTTATTTATATCAACAGCATTGTTATATTCTGGTTATCAGAAAGCTTTTCCAGCTGCATGTATTTGAATGAAATGAAAGGGAAAATATCTGCCATGTATAACATAGAGTTGTAGGGCCGCCGTGGAATATCTAATAAACGGTCGATACGCTCTGCAAGCCACAAAATATGGTCCAGGTGTTGTACATCAAGGTAAAGGCCGTGGTCAGATTTGCGGTTAGCGCTGGAGTACTTTACCACTACTGCAAGGCCCTTATTTAACTATTTAAGTGCGTGCAATCCGTGGTACTGAACGTGTTTACAAGCAGTTGAGAACGGATTGTGTACGTACAATTGATGACACGCCATTTACTATCCACAGGTTTCATTTTCAGGTTCCAGTATAGATTTATGAATAGTTGAAAGTCGCTATCTTAATATAATTACATCAAATTGAATTAATACTAAAAATTAGTCTACGTAGAACTTAAAAGACAAGCGAAGCTAAGGTGTCTGTTCTCATTAAATTGCCCACATTTTACCTCCTGAAACAAATGAAACTCAAAAGTGTTGCTGTATATATTTATATACATATATCATATCCAAACATCAATAGTAGTACTTATAATTAATAAATTCTGCTAGTTCAGGGAATTACTTACGCTTTTTTATTTTCTTAAATTTTAATTTTAACTAAAATACCCTTTGCTTAAATATGGAAGGGTTGTAACTAAAGTTATTCGACGTTATAGACAGAAAGAAGCGTCGATGAAATGGCATCGGATGATCAAAAGAAACAATTTAAACCTACACCATTTTATTTTATTTTATTTATTTAGCTTTTATAGTCCCTATAAAGATAAATCTGTAACTTTTTTGTGGAAACACTATACTTAGATACACATTTTGGATGATTAGAGCATTTTGTACAACTGCGGATTGTGTACGGGTTTATGTGAAAGAGGTCAATTGCAAAAGAATATTGCCTCAGATTCTATTAAAATGTTTAACTTATATCGAATCTAGATTTCGATATGGCTTAATTTTCGCTCCTCCAAAAATGCTGAAAATTCATTAAAAGAAAATTATACGTGGAGATTTTTCCATGTAAGTCCATGCAAGTCATTCTTTGAATAACTAAATACTGTATCTACAATATAACTCTATTTTTATGAAGTTGAAAGGCCCTTGTAAAACCCATACTTTACACTAAAACGAAATCAAATTTTTTGAACACAAAGGGTCTACTTCCGCACCAAATTCGAATTTCAATCCTAGCTCCCAATTTTTGCTATGCTACAAGTTATTGAGACAACAATATTTATTTCAACTCTGGATCACAAACCATTCGAGGCATACAACAAACAATGTAATCTAATATTAACTTATTCCTTTCCCAACCTCCCTTCCCAATCAAAATGTGAAATTACTTTCTACGTTCGAAAATATTAATATACAATGAATATTGAAATCAGAATAGGCAACCTTTAAGTTTGCGGTGTTATATCGCTATGCTTAAGAAAACCTCGTCAAGTAGGCAGTAAAATTACGTTTCAGGAAATCATATCAAACATGCAATACATAAATATGCGAGGCGGTTTGATTATCGGTCCCTTTCCATTTACGTAATAAGAAATGGAACACATATTAAGTGTTCCTTTGACTAGTCAGGTAGACGCAGGCTATTATAACGGGACTATGTGCATCCTTTTCTTATATAAGCTCCGTCGCTCTAAATAACAACATACGAGGAAAGCTTCGCACCCTTATATGTAGCATATTAGACATTAGCATAGTTTTGCTCCAAGCTCGAAGTTTATTAGTCATCAACCCAATCTATTAAGTTACTTCTGAACTTTCATCCTCCTCATCTTCCCACGTGTTCAATAACCGTAGAAAGCACTTTTATTTACTCTGTACTAGATCATCAGCATAGAAAATTAAACTGGTAAAGGTCAATGTTCTTACACCACCGAATCTTGAATCAATAAGAAAACCACCCACATACACCTAAGCTCTATCAAAACAATAAACCACCACCGCACCATCCAACGTCGACAGTGAGTCCATTCAATCGCAAATTCCAAACGCGTCGATTGTTCTCGTCACATATATAAGATTCCCTTCGAGCACCCCATAATAGATCAAGTAGGCGTCCTTTTGCGACATCATGGTTATATACAGGGACCGATCGGAAGTGACTGACAGCATTTTAGTGGTGACGAAGCCTTTTAATGCTGATTTTATCAATAAAAATCGATTTAATACCACATTAAATTTAAATTTAAAGGAAAGCTTCAGCCTAATTTAACTTTTATCGTAATTTCAGCTGCAATACGTATGCGTATGCTTGGGTATCAATAATTGTACTGAAGTCAACAGGTCTTTGAAGGTGTAATTGTGGAACAATTTTAACGAACAAATTGGAAAGACAAAAGTTGTATAGGCGCAATATTACTATTTTTTAATTTAAAAAGGCTAACGCTAATTAATTTACAATCCGCGCCATCGCAAACTCTACGTTCAATATAAATTGTTAAATATTAAACATTCCTTTTTAAAACCAGCTACGATAAGTCGACGAAGAGATAATTATAACCTTAATAACGGATGTGAATTTTCATTGGTTTATTTTGATACTTATTTAAAGTATTTATAAAAAGATTTTAACAACATTTAATATAGAAATAAGAAAATTTCAGAAGGAACATTAACAGGATGCTTTTAGTATACAATAATCCATCACTTCTCAACACTTGTTAAAGACTTTTCGCGGTATCCTGTATACGTTCCTGTGCGATTCCATTCCGTAGATCCCAATCTCTCGACGTAGCGGCCAGATCCGCTTCGCTTCCGGATCCACTCCGATTCATTTCAGATGACCGTTCTCCTTTCCTTCCATTGTCATGTGAAGAGATCGCGTTGCATTGTTCGGACGTATAGCATTTTTGGTAGTCCATTGTGTACGTCGAAAACGACGACAAACACTTTCCTACCGTACGGACGACCAGTATAGGCAACGGACCCTCCGTGATGCCGTTTTCACCGTTTGGGACCGGTTCATGAAGGACCATTTATCTACCTAACTGGATTTCAATCATAGTCGAAAGTTTTCGTTATTTTCCCCATTTAGATTGGTTTCTCTGGCTTTTTCTACGGCCCGGACGTGATTTATTTTCGCTTTAAGAATATTAGATTGCGCGATCTTAAACGGATGTCGAAAACAAAATTTGCATATTTGATTTATTTCCCTTAAAGCGGGAGCGTTGCATATGGTTCTTTGGGAAGTGAAATGCTGCGGTAGAGGTTATGCATGTTAAAGATATGGCTTGGGGACATTGATAAATCGAAGCGACTTAAATAATTTCATTTATGGGTTCCGTGAAATAGAAATTTGGATTTTAAAGCGATTTGAGTCTTCTCCCCAGGATCGTTAACTGTTGATAAAACGTAATCAATAATTTCATTCTTTATCCATATCGGGCATTATGGATTTGTTGGAAGGATTAAACCGTGCATTTCCCTCTTTCAAGCTTGTTGCACGCCTTAGCCGTACCATGACTGGAGTAAACGGCTACGCCCGATACATCTATCGAAGCATTCAAAACTAGAATTTAACGCCGACTACACCTAAAAAATTCGTATTCACAAACGCCCCAAACCTAAAATCCGTAACTTGTCTAACTTTATTTCATCCATTATCACTTGTATAGGATAACGAAATTTAACCCAGTCGATTGCTATTCGTCACAAGACGCGAAGGTAATGAACGAAATAAACCTTTGACAAAATCAAAACTGGGTCTCATCCGACTTAATTGGATAACGCAATTAATGGAACGTAACTCGAATACCTACGAACACTCTACGAATTCGACAATCTAATTAGCTTCGGAACAAAACATTTTGGATGCTGTTCAGGAATTAGAGACGTTGTTGGAATTATGCCTAAAATAAATTAGATTTCTAGAAGACGAAATATTCTCCTTGTTTGCTATTAGCGTTCGCTTCAAAATAATTTTTACAAACATCAGGCTACATTAGTTTGTGTCAATTTACCTCATCCCTCAAGAAAGCTTTTGAAGGAATCCGCAAGGCCTCCTATTATTACTATTATTTAAAAAAATTTACAATTATAGAATAAGGTGCATAAATCATAAGTGTGGAAGGATTTCGAAGAAGTATATTCGAAAACAAAGTGTCTGAATCGAATTTTTAGGTTCTGGACTGTTCTTATATTGTTGATACCTTCTTAATCCACAAACAGATCTGTTGCACATTTTACAATGTGTTCTTACCCAAGTACCTTGCTTTATTGCATAACGTATCACAATGATTGCTTCCCTACTATTCACTATTTTATAAACTTTCCAAATAGAACTGTGGATTCCTAGCATTGCGTAGATAAGATCCTTTGAATATTATATATTTGAATTCTGTTTATTCGTTTCATGTTATTTATCTAATAATTTGTATTGTTTTCTATTGTTTCCTTTTCATATCACTGAAATTCGATGTTGAATAAAATTATCTCGGTTAAATGAAAATTGTTTTGATTCAATATCTTATATTTAAATGATGCTATCATAGAGCAATATTAGCCGCAATTAATAAATACCAACAAATGAGGAGGAAATTGATACAAACTATGCATGCACTACCTGTTTACCCCGGTAATTTTGGCGGTAGCAACTTGGTGAGGCGTTACCGCAGAGAGGTGACCATATGCAGTACTGCAAACTGTAAATTACGTCAACGGTGGCCCATAACAATAAATTAATTTATTAATTGCGCTGTCCGGACATTCCCAGTATTCCCACATAATAATATGCAAAGTATGCTACAATGTCCGACCGCAGCGGGGGTCCGTTTACATACCGGAACCGTTCAACAGCGCCAGACATACGAAAGTAAATATCACCGCCACGCGGTGGCTGGTTGTAAGCAAGCAAGCTGAGGCGTATGTTTTGATAAAGCGAAATACAAATTAATATTTCAGATCGTTATGTAGGTGTAGGACGTCAAGAAATGGGATTATGTTGAACAAGCGTTTGGGTTAGATAATATATCAAGTTAGCTATTTGCATAAAATAGATCCTTTTTATATATAAAGTTGGATACTGTGTTTATAACTAACGTTAAATTTAAAAAATTCGTTAAAGAAAGCTTAGCGATTGATATTTTAAAACGTAAAAGAATTAAAAAGATTTATTCAAAAATCAGAAATTTGCGAGCTGAAGTAGGAAACAAAATCAATTAAGTCTTCACTGAAACGAGGTGTGCCGCAGGGTCCAGTAATTAGACAGTTCTTATTAATTACTTTCATTAACACCTTTAAATACCGAAGAAGTAGTATCATTAGTAATGTAATTAATAATTTAATGCACTTTCGATGAATCTGCAGAAAATCCAAAATTGCCAGAAGCCTGTTGAAGATAAACGGTTCGGTGGTCCAGTAGTAAGAGGGTCTGCGCTTGTGTTCGAGTCCGGCTAGGATCTTAGTGGATAATTAACTACTCTTTACCCTCTATGGCGAGAGGTTGACAATGAAACACTTTACACAAACTAAAAGGCTCCTGAGGCTATGACTAGCTTAAAAAGTTTTGTACGCTCCGTTGGGCCGTCACCACATCAAAAAAAAAAAACAGTTATGTATAAATAGCGGTGAAACAACAAAGCAATACTTACAAAAACATCAAGAATATCTGAACTTTTTTTGTGACTCGTGTAAATAATGATATACAATTATCATGTAACTAATGAAATAATCAAAAATAATGTTAAAACAGTTTTGCGTTTATCGTCGTAATACTGTGAACAATTTAATTCTATTGAATTAATGCGGCTTAAATCAAAAACAGAATATCTGTTAATAACACCACGTTCGAAGTGTCTCTCTCATTTGCTTCGCTAGAAACAATAAAGCTAGGCTTCGTTTCGGAAATCTTGCCAGAAATTCCCTAATAAATCGCCTTATAATTACCAGCAATTATCCGTAGAATACATAAACCTGGTTATAAGTTGCATTAAGCTGACTATCACCACCAACAGTAAATTACGCAAACGCTGACAATTACTCTTTAATACTAAACGCCGTACTGTATGATCCGACAGGTGCTCACGTAACCGTATATAATGACCAGCACGTGGTGTGGTAGTATTTTATACAACTGCAACGTAAAAGCATTACTACCAAGAGAGGGCGCTGGCAGTTGGTGTAAGGGATGGGCACGTTGAAGTTAAAAGCGCCAGGCGCGGGGAACGACATACAATCCCATATAACCGGGCCGCTCGTAAAATCCGGAGCTGTAAAATTTAATGCTTCATTTGTTTACTATAAAATCCTCCTTACAGGAGCACTAAATTTTAATCAATACTGGCCTGCGCCCGTTGTCGTTGATTTACTCCAGAAATCTTCATTAATTCAAGCAGATATAAGTGAATGGAAGGTGACGCTTCCTAACTAAACTATTTAACGGTCAGATTAGGAATTTTATGAGAGCGATTCGCAATTAATGCAAATTCGAAATTTACGGATCTCTAACTTACCGACCGTGCCCGCGTCACAGCGGGTACCGAATTTTTGTTACCGACGTTTAATGGACCTACCTAAATTTATGGAAGTACTAATTTATGTGAGAGTCTTTAAGATGTCGACATTACCTGCTTGATAATTAAAACCAATTGCGTACTATAACAGAGAGAACTTTACGAGCTTAAATACAGCTATCGAATTCGAAGTGAAGTTATGTAATGCTCTAAGTGCTCTAGAAAATTATTAAAATCCCGATTCGTTAATAAAAATAATATTAGTGAGTTAAATGTTGAAATTGTTCCCCATTTATATGTCAACAGTGACCTAATCGATGTACAAACCCCTCTGGAGCATTTATTTTATGTTATCTGCGTTATACAGCTAAGATTTAACATACCTCAAAAAAAAATTGAACGAATTTAAATCTGCCACAAGCTACTCAAAAATGAACATAACAAATACATACAGATAAATGTATTATAACTGAACTTCTCTTACGTGAAACGCTTCTAAATCGTTCAAAGGAGATTTTGGGATAACTTTTTCACAGCCTTTGAAACGCTTTCCTTGCCACTCTAGACATTCGAGCCGACTCCATCCTACTTAATTCACAGACAATTCCTAAGCCAGCCACATTCTTCAATTGGGCCACTTGGATGGATTCCTAGAGCCAGAAATATTCTTTGCTTACTTCATGGAAACTTTTATTTGCTAGTCTCATCTCCATCATACTTCTTCCTTCCGCATCTATCCTAGTACGTTAAGTTAAATGTAGTAAGTTTTACTTACTGCTCCTTGAAAGTGTTCCTTAAATATACAGGCAACTTCAACAGTTCAAAGAATCGGTTAACAAAAGAAACTAACAACAAAGCTTAAAAATACAAATTACGTTCCTGCATCATCAAATTAAATACAAAATCTCAAACTTGTATTTTGTCCCAACAGAACTACTAACACGCCAACGCCCTTTAAAGTGTACAAAGCGTCCTGCAAGGTGTTGTTTAAGGTCCATGGACACGCCGTATTCATTAAAAAGCGATAAATATGCACGAATCTAACATAAGGAAAGTGGGCATCATACGGAAACAAAAAAGATGTATCAAAATAAATAATTTCTCGAATTTGTTCAAATCCAATTTTGACTTAAAGTAGCGTCTATCCAAGCACCTCTATGTGCTAGAAATAAAATTATGAATTTAGGACTTAGGACACGTCTAGATAACGTGGAGTAATTTTAAACCACGTCATCTACGGAATCACCTTTCATTATCTTTAAGGCAGTGGCATACCAAAAGGACACGAATCTCACTTCCGTCTTTAGGAATATAGGTCAATCAATCCCATAATGCGCATATGTTAGGAGACACTTAGTAACTTCCGATATAAGATCATTAAACAAATCAAAAAACAATTAATGTAAAGTGTCAACATAGAAAATTGTTGGTTGCTTTGAATGTTGATTTTGTTAAAACAAATAGATGAACAAAAACACAATAGTGAGTAAAAAAATGTTAGACAATCACTTTTATTATAGTTTCCTCCTATTTTCACGCCCATAACGAATGCCTAATATATGCTAAATCCAGAGAAATATGGAAAATCATAGTTGATAGGTACTAGTCGCGTGTCGATATGAAATTATTTTACTTCGAAAACGCGTTTTTTTTAAATTCGCCCACCGCCAGTTAGATTCATCCATCGTCGTGGGAAAAAGGGATATCGATTACGTCGACGCAGTCGACTGATTTGCGGCTCGTTCGGGAAAAATATTTAAATTTTAATGCGGCTTCATCCCGGACGGTGCACTATACATGTCCGAGTATCTATTCGGAAGCTCTTCGTGTCCCTTTTTCTCTTATTTCTTGATTGGCATTGGTGAACTGTTAGCACTTGGAATTTATTTGCAATTAATCGTTAAAATTTCATTTGATCTAGAAGCCATACAATCCTAGAAATTTTACAACCGTTTTTATTAACGCTTCGTTTTCGTTTGTTATTACCTTTTGTAGATTTTCTACTTATTGTATTTATTTAGGTCTCCTTTATGGTAGTTTGTTACTTAGCAACTTTCCATTTCTGATGTCTGAAAATTAATGATGAAAATTAAAACTAATCATCAAATATTGAGGCAAACTTTTGTTAAGAATAATTCACTGTTGTTGGAGCGTATCTCTGCTCACATATTTGCTCGTTTGACATTTCAATACAAAACGACTTAAAAGATATTTCATCTACCAATTTGCAAACTCTAAGCGGTTTAATAAAGCATTATTAAGCTTAATCTTTTTCACAAATTACACAAGTGAACGTCAGAACAAGTAGCCTGAATCGCGGACTTGATAAAAGATGGAAAATCGCAGCAATTTTTTAAAGTTAAAAAGTCAACCAATCCAACGATTCTAAAGTTCTAATGTTTGAAAAAAGTTTAGAAAAACTGAAAATTACAATAGAAAACCAGTTTCAAGAATACCTTCAAATAGTTGGTATTCAATGTTGGCTAATAGTTAGTACAGTACCAACCTCAATCGAACATATTTGGAGTCACCTAGAAAGGTGTATAAGCTGATGTAATGTCGCTCCAGACAACTTTAATGAGTTGAAACAATCCTTAAGAGAATAATGAAAAAATATAAACTTATAGTACATCCGATAAGAAGCTAAAATTACTTCCAAAGTCTGTATTTTATTACCAGCAGAACTAGTCGCTACAAATTCACGTAAAGTTATTAATGTTCACGGCCCACCTAGGTTACACAAAAATTCCTTCTTATACTACAACGAAATCCTACACCACGTATTCCAAGACGATCGATCGATTCCTCTTGCACTAGGAAATTGGGTTTGTAGATTGCCTCGATAAACCGGTACCGTCATTGGATGTTGTACTTGCGGAACTGAAGCAATCGATCTTCAGCTAGCCGATACAGAGAGATACCTAGATGTCGCCCCTGCAAAAGAAAGAGATATCGATCGTCCATCTTTACTCCTGGACCATCTCGTCGAATTAATAATAAATTAAGGTGAAAGAAACAGTCGAGAAGGGCGACGATTCTGGTGAATTTGTCTTGAGACGTTTTGCTTACAGGACGATAACGGCGATCCGTTGACAAGGGTCTAAATAACCAGATTTGGTTTGCCGTAAATCGGACTAATGCGAATGTTTGAATGAAGCTGAGCAACTGTGAGAACGAGCAGGGTGTGCTCGCAGCAGGTGAGATTTTAACTAAACAAAAACCTTTTGTCTAAGAGAATGAAACATCCTCTTGCGGGAAATTAATCTCGGATTACTGCTGTCATCTTGCCGTCCTGAAACGAAATATAATGTTATTTATGGTAAAATAATGGCTCGTAAGTATATTTCTGTATGCCGCTATATGCCGATGAGAGAAATTAACCTAAACAGTGTATCCAGAAGCAGACGTAACGGTACCTATGAACTTTTTATTTTTAATTTTTACAGAAAAGGTTCAACTTAAGATCTGCATTATTAATTGGGTCAATAATAAAATACAATTTATTTAAGAGTAACTTAAAAACGGTTCCCAGCAAGGCCAAAAGTTCAGATATAAACATTAGAAGATTGTCAATTCTTAATAAATACACTCTTCTTAAACAACCAACCAACCAAAGTCAATGACAGAACCTCTTGCTCGTTGTTATTTAAAGAGGATTCCAGAATTCCAGAAATTCCAGAATTAGGCAATGAGAACATTTTTAACTAAATTCGAAGATAAGCGTTCGAATACGAACGAAAACGAAAATTTTACGACGATAATCTCACACTTAAGTTTTGTTCGTCTTCGTCAAGATATTATTTTTGAGTTTCCATAAGAACCTAATGCTTTCGCTGCCGACTTGAAATCAAAGTTTCGTGTGGCTGTATGTACAAGATCTGGGCCTAGCAACATATAAATGGATTGAAATTGGTATTTTTCGCAAATAGTTCCATGACTTTGTGTTTTTAAAGTTAAACAAAAAACCTTGTTTTGGACAATGTTTTTCAACATCCCGATATACAAGAACTTTCAAACCATTCAGAATTTATCCGTACGTAATGCCATTCGCAAATCTCAGCGGGTATTGCTACATGTGGATTGTTGAGGACGAATTATCGTTGTCCCCTTTATATAACCAGCCTCTATCAGTCAATAACTATCACTATAACTCTACGTTATTTATACAAAAGTATCCAATTCAGAACAAATATACACAGCACAAATGCTAGAAACAAAGGTATTGCGATCCGCCTCTGCATATCACGACTTTATTCGGGACATCCTTTTCATAATGAAAGCAATTATTATTAATTGCGCCGAAGACAAAGGCGTTTATGCAATGATTCTACTACTTGATTGTACCGTCTTTATTCATCTAATGTTCAGTAGTGATTAGTTCAGATTAATGAGACTGTACTGTAGTTCTAGAAACATACTTCAGTAAATAGCAAATCGATTAAAGGAGCATCAAGCCTAAGCACAGTACCAAGGTAACGTTCAGTAGAAGACACTTCCACAAAATTGACATTGAAAGTCATCGAGTTACATATTCATATAGAAAAATTAATCAATCAATGTTGTATTAACCTTTATATTGACTATTTTGGAAACATTAAGTCGCTTTTTAGACCAGAAACCTCTTTAATTTTTACCATTGATTTTGTATATTTCCAGTAAATAACTCCTAGGTACCCTCGAATGTCTTTTTATCTTTCTATTAAGCATGTCTATGCCATATAAAGCTCGTACATTATTCCTTGTGCATGTAGGTATCCCATTTCAAGTTCTCTGGTAGAAAGAACAGTGCGTTCGCTTTGTGAAGCTAAATAGCAAGGTGAGCTTCAATAATAATGAGCAGCACATAAATGCACTTCAGCCCAGATGAATTCTTCAATATGTTCACATATACATAGATCCATGTAAGTAAGGTATGTGGCTGCATGGCAGGTATGATATCGAGTTACACGTTGGCCGATGCTCCGGATATCTAGCAGGTACGGAACTTCATCGAAGTGAATATCCCGAGCATCAGATTATTGATCCATCAGGTGGGTAAGTTTGAAGTCCGTAGCGAGTAAATGTTGACGTATAAGCCCTTTTACGTTGGCTGAAATGGAAATTGGTTTGAATATTCAGTACGTGCATCGATACGATAATATTTCGATATTTACCGTTGACATTTTTGTTTGTCATACGAGACGTGTCATTTTTTGAAATATCAATTTACTCAATATCTCTATGTTATGAAGCTATAACTATAGTGACTTTGAATAAATGAAGTAGACAGTAACTACGCTTATTTAAGACAAAATGGAAGAAATCCTATTTCAAAGAAATTCAAAACATGTTCTTAAGAAAAAATACTTAATTTTCTTACTAAATGATGATGAGGATGAAGTCCACTTGGCGATGAAGGTAATTTATGCAAACTTTGAAGACCAATTTGGTAGGAATGTAATAATTATTTAATAATTTGTTTTGTGTTTGGCATTGCTTGGGCTTTACGTAATGAAGAAATTTTTAATTTGAAAGTGAGTGCCATAGAGCGGAAGAAATCAATTCTTGTTGTTCATATAACAGAAATAAAGACTAGCAGATCTCGATTAGTTAGCTTTGTAGTATTTAGCTTTGCAGCTACCCCACAACCACTTTTTCCTAACTTTTAAAAATAGCATATGCAAGTCCAGTCAGTTTTAAAATCCATAGTTTTGGAAGTACCGCGCAAAATTGCCAACTATCTACATTTGCCAGAACCATAACACTGTACGGAACATTGTTTTGCAGAGTCTTGTTGACTTGCTGTCTTGAGAGATTGTTGATTTGCAGAGTCCTAAGTTGAGGACTCTATGCTTAATAAAATGAAACTCGCAAAGACGATTTTAACGACATTAGGTGAATCTTGAATGTACGATATTGGACTTCCATCCAGCATGAATAGAATAGAATACTGCTGAGAATGTCCCATATATGATTGGATAGCAGGTAGATGAAAGTAACCAGTAACTAACTTAGGTATTTTCGATAAAGCGTTGATTTCAACTGGTTAGACTTATAATAAAGAAATAATCTACAACTGACGCACTTTTCGGCCCCAAAGTAACCTATTTTCTCTAAACATCCAACAAGTTTACTGAAAACTCTTCTCTACATATGCACTCTTTCCTATCTTCTACGTAATTAATTCTCGACTACTTTATCACAGCAGCAAGCAACTGATATTCTTACTATCATATAAATGATTCTGTTCTTTGTAAATTTTTGTAAATCTTTGGTAAATTGTAATTGACCAGGTCCTTGCCACTTAACAGAGATCGCGTCGAACTGTTTAACAATGAACTTAAATTGGTGCCTTTCTAATCACCTTGAGGATCTTCATATTCTTCCAAGAATGTGGATATTTGACGAGGCCGGAGCATAAACAACAGATCTGTAAGGTATTTTATGTCTTATAGCCGATAAATAGAGCCTTCTCTTCGGCCTCGCATCGAGTTTACTGTTCAGGAACATTATTATAAATTGTGCTGGTTGCCTTAAAGATAGCTGGTCTGTTCAATAGGACCTCGCCATGAGAGTTTCCTATTTAAAACCAAATTCTTATATTTGGTACTGTAGCCCTTACCTTATATACATAGGTCACCAATGAGAGGTCGGATCTTTCTGGTGTACCGCCCTAACTTTGCGATAAGGCGGTGTATCTGATACATAAACATTGAACATTATCTAAGCCAACAACGACCGTGAGGCATACCCGCCCTTAAGAACCATGTGAATGATACAAGATCAGAGGTAAGATGTTATCACCTTTATTAACGATGCCCCAGTAAGATAGTTTATGCACCAGATCTACAGGACCTGAAAATTTACCGAAAGATGTCTACTATGGTGTTTATCAATTTAAATGACTAATCGGAAAAAAATTCGAAAGCACCGATGAGTAAATTGGTCTTTTTCCCCGACCCGCCTCATTTTTCGCGAGATAATTACAACGTTGAGATTGACTACTTCGGATTTTACCTTTATTTATCTTAATAAACTTGTTTATTTTTTCGCACCGAACACCTAACTTCATTATTTAGAATTAATTACGTAGATTGAACGGGCGCAAACCTTGTTCGAGTTTATTTTTAATGTAAGAAAACTGAAATGTGCACACGGGAAACTGAAGAGAAACAGCTTTATATGACTTAAATAGAAAAGAAGGGAAAGACCTAGAGAACGTCGAGTACGGAGGAGAATTTTATTTGTAGTGAAGCAGCAGAGGTGAATTGGCGTAAAGACTGACTAACAAATTATTCAGCGATGCGTCGAATGAGAGTCTCCAGATAACTTTATAATCGCGCGAATGGATTGTACTGCGGTTGAATAATGAAAGAGACCGTTCTAACCTAAACCTAAACTAAAAGTCGAAAAACTCAAGCTTAAGCTTGCCTCTTTGGCTCCTTCTGTGCCGTCATTGAACGACTATCCATTGAAAACGGCAGCTTATTATAAATTTAAGAGCGCGTAAAGTTTTCGGGAACGAAAGCGGACGTAAAATTTTGAAGGTGAGCGAAATTGGTAATCTCTTTAAGTTTTAACATTGTCGAAGGTTGAAGTTCGACGCTCGGAGGGAAAGATTCTTTTTTTGTTGAAACGCTTGTTCGCTAAGACGAAGTTACAAGTTGATGTTACTACATAATACCCGTTATTACATTTTTGACAAAGCTTTTTATTAAGCTTGTATTACGTGCAAAATTACAACAAATGGTAATTTATTCGATTCTTTACTAAAGAGTCTGTAGTGTTGTCTACAGTCGGTGTTAAGCATCCATATATGTGAACGTTTAAATAAAGTGATAATATAGCTTCTCTTCGATGCATATTCTTTCTTTTATTAGCTCTCATCTTTAATATAACTTCTTCCTATAAACAAGTTACGACAGTATTTCCTAATACAATACGGGAAAGAAATTTGCAAACGCTGAATAATGAATGGCGTTAGTTCCAGCAAGAGGAACTAACAACACGAAAAATTAGATAAACAGCAATAATTGTTATGATTTTGATGCGGATGTTACAATGGTTAAATTTAAATTTATGTTTGTATGTGTTATTGTATATATCCATTAAATCTTCCGCTAAGATTCCTTTTTTTTTGCTGAAATATGTTTATACTGTCTATTTGAAATGTAAAATGTTGTCTATTTGAAATGTGCTTCACAAATGCTATCCGTAACAAAGATCGAAGAGACCACATAAATCACCACTCCGAGTTAACTATTTCAACTGTTTCCAATGCAATAAAGAAGAATACATTTTATCGATTTACCATTGTGCGGTTGTTCAAATAATCCCTAAAAAAGCGTACCCCTCGCCCCTCAGTACGTAATCTCTTTATAGAATTATTGTATCTAGCCAGAAACCATACTAATTGCCTGTAATACCCATTACATGTTAATTAAACGCTCTCAAAGAGCATATTCAAGTTCCATCCGTCAGTCACCATCCAATATTCAATACGTCGTCCATAGATCACGCAGGCAATTTAAAGAGCAACAGTTTACCCTCAACGGGCAATTAGTGGTTATTCTCGGAACTACTAATAACGTTCAGCCATAACGTCCTATACCTGTACACTATGCACATCGCACATGTCACTGAATTGTGCGGCTTTCGATGGTAGTAGCTACTGGCGCTGCTACTATTGAACTGAATCACAGCTCTTATGTGGCTTCAATGGCGGTCCGATATCTGCCAATTTTGTATGTGCAGGTGATTGACTTCTATACGCTTTATTGAGTTCTACTAAAGGATGTTAAATTAGGGTAACTTTATCCTACACATATGAGAAATGTCAGTATCTTCGAAGTAAAGTGACAGCTATATGCATAAATAGGGTTACATGAGATACAGAGAGGTTGTAATAAAAACTTTGCCACAAACGGAAAGAAACGACTATTTTTATTTATAATTATTTTTAATAATTAAGGAGACTCTTTAATATTGTATAGCACGCAATTTTTTCACTAATTGTAAGAAATAAAAGAATTGATTTCAAGAAATAACGAATGTAAAAAATATATAAATGATGTGACAATAATAAAATACACGAAAGAATGATTGATGATGAGCCCCCGAATATAGAACAAAATTTACGACAAAAGGGATCATTTAAGTTACTCAAAGCAAGAAGTTTGAAATAGATATGAATATAAAAATAAACAAGAGAAAAATGTGTTACTTATTGACGATTCCGCTGGAGGGAAACCGAATACTTTGCTGGCCTGATGATAGTGACTTCTCCGGTGATAATTATATCTCCGTTCACGAGATGAAGAGTATTACTCGATCTTTTGAGCAGTTAGGGTATTTTTACAGGCAAGTGCCTATATTTAAAAGTTGGTCAAACATCCTATCGCAGTAGTTACTTGGAAAAGACTTTTTTATTTTGCAATGCTGGGGTGAATTATTTCTTCGCGCTTTTTTGCTATTTATCAAGCACGACGCGCGCAAAACATGATAAGGGAAAAATTAACACATTTCTTTGAATTGCCCACATGCCTAAATTTTACTCATAAATAACATAACCACAAAATGTAACAAGTTTGGCAAATGTAAACCTACCTTCTATCCCCAATAATAACCGTAGTCCTCATGCTAGAAACCAAAAATAAATCACCATCAAAGAAACTGACGAAAAGGAAAGAATAATTATAAGAAATTACTCTTTTATTTCTCGTTTGGTGGTCCATCTATGGAGGCGTTTTTTCCTATTGTGAGAGGATTAAAAGAAATAAAGAAAAGTAATATATGTTCCCAATGCGTCTTCGACATAACACACCTATTAGATAGAAGAAATATACTTGTTTAATAAGTTTTCTAAACTTATTAAGCGCTTGCAAATTAATAAAATCACAGTTCCAAGATACATTCTACTTTCAATCTATTGTTAAACGTCTCTAATTATCCACAATTACGTAGTTGTTATACATATTATTCATACTAAAATTCATTGTTATTTAAATAATTTTACAAGAAACTCTATTATTCTTTTCAGGTGAAGGTCATGTTGAGAGTTTCAACGCCAGCAGTCGGTGGCGAAATCGGAAGCAGCAACGGTTTTTTCAGTCTCGATAAACGGAAGAAACAAGTCACCTTGCTGGATCCGTCAACCTGTGGCGGTTCGGCAGCCCCGGAGGATCGCCGCGTGGGTGTTGCCGCACCGAAAATGTTCGCCTTTGACGCAATATTCTCCCAGGACGATTCGCAGGTACTCGAATGTCGCTTTTAACCATTTGAAACATCACCTTCATATACTCCGTTCCTTCCCATTGTTTAATGTTTCTAATATTATTCGACCCAAATTTTAGTGTATATTTTGCATTATTCGCATATATTTGACAACTTGATATTTTGGTTATAATTACTTTTGAAGTAATATTATATATAAAGTGGGGCAACTCTCTGTTATTAGTGAATTACGACCTACTTATTCGCTCCATCGAAATATACATTCCGCCAAAAAAGTATCGCATAAACTAAAAAAAGGCATTTATAAACCAAGATATTTTTATACGTTCACAAAAAGGTTGCCTCGTGTATGTGAACTATAAAAACACTAACAAAATCATGGAACATAGCTTTTTTACTTTTTTTTTCTAAAAGAACACGTTTAGAAAAATGCATATGTGTAAGGTTTGTTCAGTTGTTTATTGAAAGTCTTCCTATACGGACAAATTTTAAAGTGCGAAGTCAGAGTTCCGTACCAACGCTTTTAAAACTAAAATGAGCAATTTAACTTCAGAACAAGTGGCTGCTACAGTTGCTTTAATCGAAGATGGACGATCTCAAGCATACGTTGCTAATTTGATGAACATCAATCAGTCAAGTGTTTCTAGAGCCGTGGCCAGATATAGGGAAACAGGCAATTACAGTAGAAGACCTGTACCAGGTCGTCCAAGATGTTCTACTCGCCAAGATGACCGCTATTTACTACTACAAGCATTACGTCGAAGACATGTAACTGCGAGACAATCGCAGAACGACTTGGCTAGAGTCAGAAATACTCGTGTGAGTACTCAAACTTTTCGGAATAGGTTACGACAGAGTGGATTAAGAGCTAGAGTAGCTGTAACAGCCCCTCGTCTCACTAGGAACCACCGAGTGGCTCGCTTAAGGTTTGCCAGAGAACATGTAAATTGGAACATTAACGACTGGGCCAATATACTCTTCACAGATGAGTCAAGATTTGGTCTTTACACCTCAGATAGGCGTATCTCAGTGTACAGACGAGACGGTGAGCGCTATTCGCAGTGTAATATCAGACCTAGACCTAATTTCGCTGGTGGCTCTATTATGGTTTGGGGAGGCATCTGTTTAACAGGTCGTACAGAGTTAGTACCAGTAGACAGAGGTACACTGACTGCCCACAGGTATATAACGGACATTTTAGAAGAACATGTAGTACCATATGCGCCAATTATAGGAAACAAATTCATGTTAATGCACGATAATGCACGACCGCATGTTGCAATAATCGTCCAGGAATACCTTAACGATGTTGGTATTCCAGTTTTAGATTGGCCTGCGGTAAGTCCGGACATGAACCCAAAATGTTGCCCCCGCGGACCTGCATGGACTAGAAAATGCTCTCCGTGACGAGGGGGAGAATTTGGATCAGGCTTATATACGGAGGTTAATCGAATCTCTGCCAAACCGTATGCGAGCGTTCATAAGAGCCAGAGGTGGCAATACTCAGTATTAAAAGCTACTGTTATGACATTTTTCTTTCCAAAATTATAATTTCTTGTTTTAATAAAAATCTCAAGTATGAGTTCTTGTTTTTATTTGGCCTGTATTTTATTTAAACAATCATAGAAATTATATCTTAGAGCGCATTAAAGTATATTTACAACTTTATGCTACAAACAAAGATTATGCGATACTTTTATGATCCAAAACTAAATTATGCGATACTTTTTTGGCGGAGTGTATTTTAAACAAAAATCGCTTGGGATCAAGCAGAGTCTAATCAAAACTATTTCCGTGAATTCATGAAGTTAGTATCTTTGATATGTTGCGCAAGTTAGATGACATGCTATATATTGTTATATTTTCGGGTTTGGTTGACCAACCATAAAACTACGGTTTTAAAAATAAGGAAATGCGCCAGAAGAAGTTCAAAAATGTACTCTGTCCTAAACAATTCTTTCATAAGAAAAAGGGACGTACGTATAAATGTTAATATCAGCTTTTCGTGCATATCAGATCTTTCAGATCAGATCTTTCGCAGATCTTTCCTGCCGTACGGTAACAACCATTGGTTCTATTCCAGGTTAGATAGATCAAGAAACAACCTGGAAAGAATAAATAAAGCAATAACTAGACTAGTTCAATTTTTCTTCAAGAAAGCTAATTCTGCTAATGATGAAACCCTGACGTTATTAAATTGAAATTGACACCCAACAATATTGCAAAAAATAAAATTATTAATCAGACGAGAATTTATTTAGTTTCACCAAAAGTAAAAACATAAAATTCAGTATGTGATTATCTTAATAATTTCTTTGGAAATACTTCCCGAAAATTGATAATGACCATAATTACTTAGAATTTTTAATCAAACAGTACAATAAATAATAAAAATATAAAAATTCTGAATTTTTAGAACAATTAGGGAATTCGAAGCTAATTGTATATTCAGCCTAAAAAAACGCATATTTCAACGTAAAAATACTACCAATAGGCAATTGGAACTTAGAGAAAATGTTATTTCAACTACTCGATTGCAGATTTTTATAACATTATTCGATATTGAAGAAAAAAAGAGATGGAGGTAGAGGACACAAAATCGCAATAAACCAAAATACGGGAAAAACGTGCACGAAAAAAAGCACCAACGAACGCCCAGAGGCAGAGCGCGTAAGGGAATAAACCCCACGTTGAATAAATTCGTAGGTAATTTCATTTGAAAATGAAACGTGCACAGCCGCGTTATACGCGGCCGACTGTAAACTGAAAAAGCGGAAAAAAAAACGTAAAAAAAAGAGAGTGACGCGTAATAACTAATAAAAGCCCATCCGCGGCAAAGCGGAGGGAGTATGGGGAATCCCTCACGGCCGAACTAATGACGAGAACTTTTATCGTCAGGCCGATCGAAGTCGCGGGTGCTCCATCAAGCTCGGGTCGTGAAAAATATGCCAGTCGCAGATAAGTGTTTATTGCCTATTTGAACAAAAACCGTAAAAAACTCGTCAGCGCTTTATGGAATATTAAAGAAAAAATGAGTTTTGTGTCACGTCCACGATTAGTGGCGGCTTCTAGCGTATACGCGGTACGCAAGCTTGCGGTAACAAAAAGACATATATAGATCGGTTAATGCGCCCTACAGTATTGCCGTATGTGAAATTCCTCTCCTTTTTTTTTAATACTCAATTTATTTCCCTTAGATCTAAACGGTTACGTATAACTTTTATTGCGTGATGTGCCCCAACATGGCGCTATGAAGATAACGGTTTTATTAAGGAGAATAAAAAAATGTAATAGAATCCGAAAATATCCGACATATCTTTGTATATATAAAAAAAGGAAGATGGCGCCACCAAGAAGTTTTTAATAATATCCTGAAATAGCCACAGCTAAAAATATTATGTGTTAAATTGAATTAGTGTTTCCAGTAATTCAAAAAAGAAGCTAAACGTTATCAATCGTGCTACAAGACGAAATAAGGTTTCAGTATGGAAAATGTAATAAATTAAAAATACAATTACGCATTTCAAAATAACGTGATATTTACTCAAACACAATTTTTAACAGTGGTATGTCTTTCAACCATGAATGAATAGTAAAGTCAAAGAGCAAATCGCTGATTGATATAACGATAAAATCGAAATTGCCTTATCAAAAATAAGATTAAAACAGCGTCTCCTGCACTTTGTAAAGGCATGGCTGCAGTACATTCAGCATTAATGTTGTATAACTAGAGAGGACAAAGGCGGATGAAAATATTATTTTCTTGCGGAGACTAGACAGACTCGTGTTTTCTCGACTCTCGGGGACACCAATAGACAACACGAATCCATTCCCTTGAGGGGAATACACACGAGTCTATCTAGTCGCTGCAAAAAAGGAATAATTTCACCTGCCTTTGTCATCTCTGCGGTTATCGCGTGAGAAAGTTTTACAACGTGTTCATAAATTTATTACTTTTATAGAAAAGGAAAACAGACCTGAAACCTAAAAGTTCCGAGATGGTTTATTTGGCCTGGAAATTGAGCCAATTGATCGACATATTCGACAAATTAAACACCTCGAATCTTCAATTCCAAAGAGCAAATGCACATATATTGGATGCCGGTACTACAGTTAACGTTTTTCCTAGAAAATTGGAATTGCGCAAAAAAATCTACAAATGTTGGCAAATGCGAATAAATTTATTAAAAGTTACAAGCCATACGAAAGTTGTTTCTGTAACAATTGAAAATCATTTAAATGAAGAAATTTAAGAAGCATGTTTTTTGCTAACAACTTGCTAGCATGTCATGGGCCTATTTTAAAATATTCCCGAAAGTCTCACAACTGCCGAAAAATAAATTCTTCTAGACAAAAGACAATTTAGCAATAAATGAGCAAATTTTGAGCTGGAGTGGATGATGTAATGAAGTTTATTATATCGGCGTGAAGTACATAATTATGTCAGTATGTGCCTTATTTCTTTTCTTTCGGTGAACTAAACAATTTTCAAAAAAGAAAAATATTTTTTCTGGCCGCGTCCACTAAACCAAATCATTGTATTCGAAACTCAAGAATCTCGGCGAAAATATCAGCGAAAGCGTTTGTTAGACACCTGGATCCTACAACGAACGATTACGCGTTCAATTTAGATTTACAAAAAACCTGATCGAGGTTGAAAATATTCAGGGTAATACAAATGATTTCGAGGCTATTATGAGCCTCAAAAATAAAATTCGTTTTTATCGAAAAGTGGTTAAAGGAAACGGGAATAGTAATTCTGGACAAACCGAATTCTTTCACCTGTGTCAACAATTTACCATTATTTTATCAAGAATTCTTAAGAATTAATCGAAGTTAATCAACTCAAAGCTCTATTGACACACACAGTTGAAGTAGATAATCTAGAAGTAGAACTTCATTTAACTTTATATGTAACGGAAATGAGATTGAACAAATGAGATTGAATTAGAAGATGAAGGAAGACATTCTAGTATCGTTTGATGTTGGTTGATCGTAGTATTGTCATAGAATATTTGGTCGAGCTTTTTTTGTTTGTAAGAATACAGCGAATTGAAAATTTCAACACCGACTAGGGCCAGGCACAGAGTGACTTCAGTACTCCTGATGAAGGTTTACGAATGGACCTTAATTCAATTATTACTAAGTCGAAACTAGTAAGATAAACAGTCCGTCAATACATTAACAGAAGAAAATAAATTATCTTAGATCTAGGTACCGGCACATAACCATATTAAAGACAATGCAACAGCCTATAAACTACTCAAGTAGAGTTGTAAAAGACTATTCATTGGGCCAGAACCCACATATGGAATCACAACGGCTTCGTTGGAAAGATACTGGTGTTAGTTAACGAAAGAACATGTTAAGAAATAGAGATTGCTTAAAGGTCAACTGCACACCGAAATAAACGCAGCAGAAAAGGAGATCAAGCCTATTATCGTATAAGTGACAGGACACTCTCTCCTAAAAAAGCATTTGTATAACATAGGTCGAGTAGGCGAAAGGAGTTTGCCTATAATCCGTACATATGAGGAACTAAAGGTACTCAAGTGGGATCTAGTGCAGCTTTCAAAAGTACTCAAATATCTCCTAACCAATATAATGGCCTTTACAAAGAATACTGAGTTTCTTGAATGGAAATGAGCGTTCCATTGAAGATGGTACATAAAGTATTAAGCGCAAGTGCTTAGATAACTGATGGCCAACAATTATTATGATTGAACTGATTGAGTACTGAACCCTAAAGAAAAAGAAAGCATTAGATATATGTAAGAGCTTCTCGCAATAATTATCCTCAAATTTACAGAGAAAATGATATGAACAACCAACTTCCGTTCACAGACCATTATGTAATTAAAAATTACAAAGAATTGTAAATAAACATCTACTGAAAGGAAATCAACACACGCAGATACATTGTGACAGATTTTGACACTATGGACAACGCAATTAACAAAGAAAAACTTCTCCGCGCTCGTACCTAGCGGTAACAGTTCAATCGAATAAATTAAAAGGAACACAGACTAATTTAATAATATCAATTTGCCCTTTTTCGAAAAGTTACGTGGCTAAAGTAAAATCGCTTATATCAGAACGATTCCTATTCAGAAATGTATGCAACCTCGCACATGTGACACGCCATCAATTCTCGAATAAGACATATTAATGTCCAACCCTCGCTCCCCGTTTATAACGTCTAAGTTTCTCCGAAATCTATCCAATTGCTTAGGGGAGGCAAATGTAAAAGTCGTGTACGATCTTTTTAAGAATTCGGATTTCCTTCTTTTCGCAAAGTTTGGAATCCGCTCTAGCCGTAGCCGTCAGAGCTACATATTCGACGGCTGGAAATGCATTTCACCACATCCGAAAGACTAAATTTATTACCTTAACAGATTTAAGAATTCAGTTGCTTGTATAAATGGTTGGGACTAACTTAGTAAAGGGACTACATATTGTATCATAAATATTATCTAGTTAGTCATTGGATGAATATATTGTATCGAGTAATATGAGTTCTATAAAAAGTTTCCGCTAGAAAAACAACGCTATTTTGATCCTATTGAAGCTGGTACATCACAAAGAGAACGTTTTTCAAATTCACAGAGCGTGTAGTACGAATAGAAAAGTTTCCAACCTAACACAGAACCAAGTACCTGTTTATGTCGAATTCAACTTAGCCTTTGAGACTTGTCAACACATTCTCTTAATATTAAAAGTGGTAACGTGCAAGCAGTGATATCTTAAATATTTTTTTACGAAATGATTAAATGAAATAAGCTAGTGCTGTACAAGGAAAGAGATGTTCTTGAAACAAATTATTTTATACTGGATCACAATCGTGTGAGGAAATCAATCAAGTTGATAATAATTTATTATGTGGCTGCTGTATTTCTTGTGGAAGACTACAAAAAATAAAATGTAAAAAAATCGAATTTCATCATCTGCCGGGGAAAAAAAAAGAGATCGGAAACATTTCAAACGCCCATATCGTCCGAACAATTCAATCATACGAATAGACGACGTAATCGACGTATTTTACTAATCGATTTCGAAAGAGTGGCGAATCTGCTCGCAAGAATCATTACGTCGTTCGCCGATAGAGAGGCGTATATGTTCCTCGACTGGATTTTGGGAATGCCAAACCCAGGAATCATTTAAATTTCATTATACAAGACCGCCGTCTGTCGACCGGTCAGTGATTTAATTAAGTAACATTCTCCAGCGCGCGCTTTGCAGCAATGACAGCACCGTCGGAAGCGAATTCAACGTTTAGCACTAAATTAAATACGTGTGTAATATATACAATGTGAGTCTGGAAGGATTGCAGATAATTTTGTTGCGCATTTTCAAAACTAACTAGTTTGAGTTAGTTTTTCAAGCTAACTCAAACTAGTTCTATATATATATATATATATATATATATATATATATATATATATATATATATATATATATATATATATATATATAGATACATATAGATATATATAGATATATAGCGCAGTAATGTAACCTGCATTATACTGCAAAATCTAAGACTATATGATGGCTCTTGGCGACTACGATCAAATTTTCATCTATATAATGGAGTATAATGGATGCACGTTCTCCAGGCTCACAACGATAAAGTCTACAAATCTCCTCTGAAGTCCTCCTTTTGAAGCAGCCATTCATTCATTCAACCATTTATTCTGGAGTCTCTTCAGGTTCTTTAGTTAGTATTCCGCAAACGTGGGTCAAGTCACTTCCTCGTAAGTATCGATCTTAATGTCTGATAGGGCACTCTTTTGCCAGGAAGGTTAAGGATTCTGTTTTAATTCGCAAAAATATCTTCATAGCCTCCATAATGTGGTGCATCCTGGTTGAGCTCTTGGTCGGTATCAATCCTTCAAGTTCTTCACGACAGCTAATCTGCCGATAACGACATTATTTTCTTAATACTTCGATGGCGAGTATTGTTATTATTCCAGGAAAAGTGATCTTTAAGAAATAATTAACAATCACTTCACTGCGCGTAGTGTCAATTTCTAGTTTACCTCTGTGTCATCTCGCATTAGTAAATCGATTTAGTGCACTTCTTTTAGTCTTCATCAGTCAGTTTATACAATGATCAGTCACTTCAGTAACTGATCCAGTATAAACAAACGTATGTCTATGGTATAGTGTCTAACTTTTAACTTTTTCTTCTTCGGGGCTTGCTTTAGTCTATCCATCACTCCATCGACGTGTGGTAAATATGCGTACCCAATTGTTTCTACCGATGAGCGAAGATTTGCACCTTTCTAAGTTTAGAGTTGAGTTACGTAATGTATTTTAGCACCTTTTTCGTATGTTTAGCGACTGGTTTTCACTGCTAGGGCTTTTCACGGATCGGATTAATTTTGCTCCTAGTTCTGTTTATTTGATTCTAAGCCCATAATATCGATAATTCTAATTTTAAATAATTCTAAAAGGTAACTTTGGCACCTGGGAGCCCGAGAACTCTCCTTGCCAATAGTTTCTCCAATTCTTACGTTCGACTCCGTATCATTCAATCAGATAATTCAATCAGATTTGGTATTGGCCACACACCAGGTATTGTCCACGATCATCTTCAATGTACGCTTTTGTAATAATTCCAATCGCTGTAAATGAGATATCGCGGCTATGCAATCAACTTCTTTGTAGGTAACAATAGGTTTTAGGCACTGTTTATAGAGCAACAACTTGAGCTCCGCCATTAATAGCTATTACCAGAAATAGCTGATTTTTCGTTCTGAGAAATTTTGTACCCGGGACCAGTATATGACGCGTCTAAATGAGCAGTCGGTCGAGAATAAATTCATAAGCCAAACGAACAACTTCGCTTGAAATAAAAGCATCACAGCACTAAATGAACAGCGTAGCATGTATTGGTGGCTAACCAAATTTATTTAGAATTATTGGCTCTTGATTTATGAATTATGAATTGAAACACCGCCCTACCAAGTAAGTGTTGTTGCAAGTACTGTTAATTTATAAAACTTTAAAATTGGCATTTACTTTCCATTTCAACAAAAAAAATTTTTTAAAAGAACACTGTGTACAACCAAACAAACCATCAACGAGATCGTTGAGATATTCGATTCGGAAATTCCTAAACCCGCATTCGAAGAATAGCGCTTCAAACCGGAATGGTGCGGACCAGGTGACAGCGTCCGAAACAATCTCCCCAAATCGGAGAGGAAAAACACCAAAATGAGGGTCATTACCGCTTTTTTCAAAACTGGTTTTCCGGCGCTTTGTAGGTTCGTTTATCCCCTTCCGATATGCTTTGTGCTGGCCGCGATTAGTACCGACGAATTTGTTATTGTTGCTATCGCGCTTGTATGTAAATTAACCCGATTTCGACGCGGGGTTTTGTTTTGCTTTATTAGGGACTATTATGTTCGGAAACAAAGCGTCTGTTTTTTCCGTCTATATCGGACGATTCTACGTAATTTATGTGTGTATTTGCGAAAATGTATAAAAATACAGATAGAAATATTTAGGTGTATGTAATCTGCTTCGTGTTTTTAACGTAAGTAGAATTGGCAAAAATGTTACCGAACACACGGGAAATCATAATTAGATAATTTAAAAGTATGCAAACAATTTGTAATAGCGCCGTCACCGCCAGATTATGCAAAACGTTGCATACTACGAGAACTCTAACATTAGCAATTTGTAGTCTCAACAAGAAACATGTTAACCTAAATTAATTTATTTTCAATTTAGGTTTGATGTTACAAATTTCGTTTCTCGCATTGTCAAGGCTCTTTGGCTTGAATTGTTTTAGATAAAATTCTAACCAAGTGTTGAGCAAAATTTAATCTTGTCTTGTAATTGCATTCTGATGATTAAGTCTAAACCGAACACTAATGCTTTAGGTTACATCATCAATATAATTAAAAGGTTTGATTAAAATATGTAATATAGCGTTATTAGCAACTTTCACTTTTGATTATTTTTTCCACTTTCCATCTGTTTCCGTCTTTCTTTTCCCAGTTTTTTTCTCGTTCTTCTCTTTTCTCCTCTACTTTTTCTGCTTTTTCTGCTCATTTTCCTCTTTTTTAGTTTTTCTACTTCTCCATCTCCTTCCTCTGATTCTTCGTTTCTGATTTCTTCTTCTTTTATTTCCTTTACTTCTCTTCCTACCATTACTCTTTTTCTTCTTTTTCGTCTCGTTCTTCTACTTTTTTAAACTGTACGCATTTTAATTTTATTCTATTATTATTTTTAATTTAAAGAAGTACGTTGAAAACGAAAATTTATGATGTACGATAAACTGATGCTAACATTCATTACTTCATAAACTACCTTCTGCGCGCTAGACCGAGTACTCAGTTTGAGTATAGATACATCGTCGCAAAGGGAAGACACAATATAAACATATCACTTTATATGGTAATCAAATGGAATCATAATGCTGAAATTGTTATTCTTTAGTGCTACACAATTTCTAAGGCAAATAATTCATGTTTCTTCCTTTTCCCTCGCCTTCTTCTCTTCTTCTCCTTCTTCTCCCTCTTCTTCTTGTATACCGTCATTCTCCTCCCTCTTGCTTCTTCTTCTTCGTATTGTTCTTGATTTCCTTCTACTTCCTCTCCGTCTGTTTCTTCTTCTTTTCTTCTCCTTACTTACTACTCTTTTTTTCCACACCATCTCTTCCTCCGTCCTTTCATCTCCCTATTTTTCTTCTTTTTGTCCTGCTTCCTTCCTCTTCTTCACAACTTGCTTCTTCTCCGATTTTTCTCGTTCCGTACTTTCCTATTATTTCCCCCGTCCTCTCTTCTTCTTCCTCTTCTTCCCTCGCTTCCTAGAAATCAATCGATTACAAAAGTCTATTATTGCGCCTAATACTTCTTCTAATGTTTTAAATAGATTTTCAAAAATGTTAGCGACTGATAGCAATAAGCGAAAGATCTACTTACTTACTTGAAACTAAATAAGGTATAAAAGAACCAGAAAAATATTTTCTCAATTTCCAGAATTTCAATGCTTCTGGATAACTTCATTGCTGAAATTAAAAATCCATCAGACGATGGATTTTCAAGAATCCTCATTCTAACTAACCAAAGTCTCATAGCTTCCTAAATAGCTTCTCTTCAAACAACTACAGCTTAGTACCTACGCATTTTATATCACATTTTAATACGAGAACCCTAATCCTTCACTAAAACCTCTTGCAAATATCCGACGAGTATCTGCAATATTCGAACACACATTGCTCCTAGAAGCAGTTATTAGTTAAGTTACAACTCGCGAATTAATCGAAACTTTTCGCCTTTGATTGCAGACTGAGGTGTGTTCCAGCGCTCTAACTGACGTCATTCATGCAGTGATTAACGGCACCGATGGCTGTCTTTTTTGCTTCGGACACGCCGGACTAGGTAAGTCATCCGCTAATTCCATTCTGTACGTTTACCAAGCCCGCATCCTGCGATGCGGTCGAAGAGAGAGAATTACGCAGTCTGCCGCTGGAGCAAATTGCAATCAATAACCCGCGCATATATTATACACGGCGTATTATTAATTAATCCTGTACGATGAGACAAAGCGTTGTAGTTCTATTTTCTGTGTGTGTGTAGATCTGCATCTGTATCATGTAAAGCAACCGGTGCATGAAATAGGGCCCCATCGGGAGATATTGTCTGATGAATTTCATCCAGACGTTCGTTACTTTAAAGGTAACTTATGCTTGTGGAAAAATATTAAATTTTCATTTTCTTAAAATATGAATTAATTCATGGATGAAAAGCGCAGATTGTATTAACCTAAAATCAGTTTTATCTTAGTGTCCGATAGAATTGAAATATAAATGTTTCTGAATAAGAAGCAATTTCCAAAAAGCTTTTAATACCTAATGTTTACGAAGATCTTCACATCTCCTTCTTCATCTTCTTGCGCTGGTGCTGAATAGTCTTGCACAAAATTTAAGAGATATAACGTTACCTTTCTCGTCAACTAGAAGTCAAAACTGATCCTCTACGGAGATTTTTAAAGCGCAAATATCATTAAACCAAACATTATGGCGAATGTTTGCTCCATCATAGCTAAAGCAACTGATTCCACATAAACCATAAATTAATGTAGACCAGATGCAAAATTAAGGAGAAAAAGTATGACTTCGTTAAACTAATAAACCATGAACGCGTGTAGAAATCTAAAATTGTTCCGATCAAAACTCAATTTACGTATTCCCTTCATTCTACCTGTAATGAAAAACATAAGATAACAAAAGTCGGAGACCCGTGTGACCTTCCATGATTTGGTTGTTTTATTTTACCATAACCTAAGAATAAATTTTAATTTAAGATCATGTTTCGATATAACAATTCCTTTCGAAATTAACAGTAAGAAGCATTGTGCAACAATGGCATGAGGATAAAAGCAAAATTCATCACGATCACATTTCGAGTTGAAATTTAAAAGGGACTTTTTAAAAATAAAGCCTGGTAGTTACATAAATTTCCGAATAATATTGTTCGCCTGTCTGCTGTTCCATCATAACGTATCAAAATCGGATTACATTTGCTAACCAAAACAAAACGCAGACGAAACAGAAACGGGGCGCTACGGATGGAAATAGGGGACCGCCCCGCGTCCTGGCCATAGACACAACGGGCCCAATATAAACCGTTTTTCCTTTTCAGCCTGTTCACCCTACCGTGAAATATATATCCCTAAGCTACGTACGGCCGTTACTCCAAAATTCCGAAACTGATTTACAATACAAATAGAGTCGTTGCTTCGGTAGGTGTTCTCACACAGTCCTCCTTATTTGCAAAGAGGACCTACCTACAGAGAGCTTCTATCCAGCACAGTGGATAACACATTGCGCTACAGTAATTATTTATTCGACTATCAGGGCCGCACATTCAGAGTATCCCATTTAGATTATGAATTCCAGCACCTTTTCCCTGCTTCCGAAGTTTTTCAAGAAGCGAATTTATGTCCTCCTTGTTTACTATATGAGGGTAGACTGAAAAGTTTCAAGCTTCAGCAATATGAAGACTACACAGAATCTCACGTTAAAGAATGAAAAAAAAGGAAATAAAAATATAAAATTTGTTTTACATATATTTTGATTTTCTTTTCATCATAGTCAACTTGCCACCTGTAACTTCAACCATTCATTCACGCCAGGCAGAAGTTCTGCGTCACCATCGAATAGTTAATCAATAGTTAATAGGTACAAGGTGGCAGATGTTGAAGAAGAAGAAAGTACTGAGACCGAGATTTTAACATTGATATTATGTAAAATTACCGTCTTTCATTCACCAGAATATGATTAATACATTTAAATACGTTTATCAAAGTGCAAGGAAGATCAACGACAAATAAGGCAACAATGCATTAAACTCTGAATACGGATCCGTCCTCAAGTAATAACCTATTTAGATGCAAAGACGATACTCCACGTAAACTTGGCATTCGCAAATTGGAAGGGGGAAGGATGCCAAGTAGCCTTCGTTCTCTTTCGTCTTATTGTCGGTTATTTATGCCGACCTTTATCTGTCCATAAACGCGGCGGATTTAACAAAATAGAAAATATTATGATCTCCTCGTACAGATGGCACGCGTTATAAGGTACCCCTGTATTCGATTTAAAATTTAGCACGCGGAGACATGTTCGATTTTTATGGGTGCGCGTTCGGAAAGCTAAAGTAGCTCGATACAGCCGTCTATTACCGCGGTTATTGTCAATCTAAATGCATATTTCGGAGACACTTGCCGAAGAGAAGGGTGCACTTTATTGAAGATGTTAGTCGTCAAGGGTGTAAGTTGAAGATTATGCCGTGTATTGGGTTTAGATATTTGACAGCATGATATTCGCAGACGATGACGTGGATAAAATAAGTATTTTGGCAAATTGTCGTGCGGAGACTACGCACTGTGTAGATGCACGAATTATTTCAAAACTTTTTCATTAAATTACTCGGGAAAGGAATTAGCATCCATTTAGAATTAGAAGAAATCCTTTCCTATCTTCTCAAACGACCTTCCACCTCCTCGCCATCCCTCCAAGAAGCTCATCCCATTCGTCCCTACTTTCCCCATTCTTATTTTCTTTTTGCGTCGGTGCTAGTCGATTTTTTCCCTCCGAGATGGCATACGCAAGTTACTGTATTGGATTTCACCATTTCTCAGTAGCCGATAAACCCGGTAATCCCGCGCGCGAATAAATATTTCCCATAAAAGAAGATATCTACTTTAGTACCGCTCGACAGGATTAAGATATTTGGGAATCGAGCGTTAAATTTACGAGTGAAACCGGGCCCGCCCCGAGATCTCGAGTATTTAAATGCTAAACATCGATGGCTGGCAGCTCGTAAAAGGCGTGAATGCTGATAATGCGATGCTCCGTCGTGCTGTGCTACGTATGTATGTAGGTTCTGATTTAATTTACAGATTACACACGAACCGTGCTATTGCTGGCTGTTTCGTTTTAAGAGCGTCATGCTACGTAAGCACGTACACACTTCTCACCGTATGGGCAATTGGGAGCTCTGCAATGTTCGTAAACAAATGTTTAACATCATTACCTTGATAGAGGGTGCTGTAAGAGCATTGACTTTTTTGATTGTCTTTGCAAAAACTGTTATCCGAAACGTCGTCCTATATGTCATTTGCGTTGTTAGTTGTTTATGTCCTGATATAAAGTTGAAGCAAAAAAATATTGCACATGTGCGTAAACAACGAAGAAAATTTATGAAAGGATTTTACCTACGTTGAATAACTATGCCCTTCTTATAAAGGTGTTGGACTTTGGCAGAAGAGAGGCGGAATAAGCATTGATGATGCGCTCCCCGAAATCAGCTGATACCCGAAACCATCGATAAACTCCATAATTTGGTTTTAGTCGAACAGGCACGAGTTATCCTCATTTTGCATAAGGAATTGCACGTGCAAAAGCTTTGCGCAAGATTGGTATCGCGTTAATGGACATAACTTGAATACATCGTTATAACTTGCAACTAAACAGCACTTAAGACAGTAGATAGCAAAAGGCGAATTGGTTCCGAAAATTGACCGAGCTGGCTTCTACATTCCGCATATTTGCCAGATCTAGGTTCCTTAAACTGCCAACTAAAAGCTTTCCTGGCAGGACGAAAAATTGAGTGAAATAAAGAGATCTCAACGTAATCCACTATTCTGAAAGTATTGAAGAATATCAAAAAATAAAGAACATTACAAAACTCAAATTGTTTGCCTTCATACCAAACCAAGTTCATTTTCAAACCACCCTTTTATTATGAAAATCTGCCTGAAAGACTTCACGTCAAAAGAAATGGCGTTGAATCGATTAGGACATTGATCTTCATGCACCTGGTAGTCAGGAAGTCAGGAGTCACTGTAACTAATCTGACAGTTAAAAGATGGCTGCGCTAATTTGGTTTTTTGGAGGGCCCATATACCAACTATTCACAAGGCAACACGAACCAATTGACTGCAAATCAGTTACCGTAAGGGACTTGTGATAGGAGGAAATGCCTTTTCTCTGACGAGTCGAGATTCGCTCCACATCATTCTGATAGAAGAGTTTCAGTGTGAAGGAGACATGGGGAAAGGTAGCTTGAAAGAAACGCAGCTCCACGTGTGCCATTTAAACATGGAAGTGGCATATCTTTAGACGATCGCAACAAGCTGGTAGTGATCCACGAATACATGAGAGTTGGGGGAAGTTGGATATTGTGCCGATCGTTGCACCATTTGCACGAAATTTTGGAAGACATTTTGTATTTGTGGACGGTAACGCTCGTCCTCACCGAGACCGCCTCGTGAACCACGTAATTGCTATCAATTTGAAAGAATTATATTGCCCTCTAATTCTTCACGCTGCAAGTAATGTAAAGTACGTTTCGAAATGTTTAGCTGTTTCAGGGACATGAAGAGAATAAAATATTACAATTTTGAAATTAAAATTGCATTAAAAAGAATATAGCTTAAACATGCTCATTTCATTTGAGTTATAACTTAATGTTATTTTTTTTTAACTTGTTAATTATTTTTATTAACAAGTTAAAAATATCAGTTACTGCTGGTCGTAATGCTTGTAAACAGTTTTATAAATACATATTTTGATATATTTCAGCCACATTTTGCTTTTCTTTTTTCTTATAAAAAAGAAGTATTATAACTAATTTCTTATTAGTAGCGGGGTAGGGGGCAGCAGGGTATTTTCCTTCTCTGATCAATGCCTTTTCATGTTATATATACTCTCTAAATTGCAAGTTACATTCTAGCCCAAAATCCTTACATTAACGTATCCCTAAATCTACCTCTTTTATCTTTTAATTTTTTTAGGGTTGGTATTCACGTTCCGCAAGCTTGTACGCACGTTGCATAATAAAATTAATTCACTCTACGCGGACTTCTTTAATTTCGTAACGTAAATTAAAGGTCGGCACCATTAAAACTTTTTTGATTAGTTTATGACCCCATCAAGGTGAATTAAATAACGCACTTTACATCGCATTAGCCTGCGACGTAATGTTCCAACCGGAATTGTAATTCGGGAGTTTTGTTCTGTACGCTTAACGACCTAATTCTCCCCAGAAAAAATCAATAATCTCCCGACCGTTCAGTGTAGTGTAAATAAAAAAAATTGTAGACGAGCCTAGAAAAATTTTAAAATTTAGATTTCGTAGCTTATTGTTAGTTAGTTCAGTTTAAAGTCGAAAATCTTTATGGTCCTATTTTAAGCAATATTCCAGTTTCTCATACCAAAACATTCGGAATTCAACCTTACTGATAGCAATGCAGTAGCGCAAAAGATATCCAACCGCCTAAAAATTGATCGAGAAATGTGCTATTTGATTTTTTTTATCCGCCACAAAAAAATATTTTTTGCCAAATTCAGCTTTATTTTTGAACGTGGTCTCCTTGCACATCTATATATTTTTTCCTAGCGATGCTCTCGTCTCTTTAATCTGTACAAATTTTGTTCTTTTTTCTGCGCTTTGTTCTGCGAAGTAGACGTTCAAGAATGAGATGGCCTTCCCATTCGATGAAAATCTCTGTTCCGCCATCGAAACTTTGAGCCCATGAAACGGAAAGAAACCGCCGAAGCCAAATCTAATTAATAATGTTGGTGGTCCATCAATTCGAAGATCAATCCGTGAATTTTTTCTATGGCGATCACTAAAACTTTTTGTCTTGGTGAAACAAATCTTTCTTTTTCTCTTCTTCAAATGCTGTCGTTATGCCGCAGTTTCTCAATATCTGTAACATTCAGCTTCCATCTTTGCTGGTAGCGATGCACCGGAAGATGTTTGAATGTGATTGAGTGCGTAGTACCATCACAATGCATGGACTTCTTGGTTTCAAACCTTATAGCGGATACAGTAGCTTATATCATAGGAGATCTAATTAATTAGTATTTAAGTAAATCTAAGATAATTATCAACCAAACCAACATCGTCAAGGGTTTCGTCAATTTTCAACTTAGTTTTATGTTTTTTTTTTTTCAACTTTTACTCTAATTTTAGTAGGAAGCATTCATTAGATTAGATTATCTTTCTAAGTAAACGTAGCTCTAATTACAAAATTGATTTGGGATTCGGGAAAATTACCTTTATCAGCTAGCTTTAATCTATCAAAAATTTTAATCTTTTTAATTTTCCTACCAAACACAATTCCTTAACTCCGTATCCTACCGACTGCCCCGTTTTAATTTCCTTAAAAAAAAAAGAAAAAGTAATTAAGATTAATAGCTCGCCAGTGAGGAGTTATGCCTACGATCAGTCAAAAATAAGAAGACAGCGCCCTTTCAATCCGTCCAACTTCCCAAATGCCAAGGAAGCGGAACCCCCTCGAGTGACTCTTGCACCCCTCCGTCATTCGTAAACTCGCGACTAATTAAATATGTAAACAATTCCGAAGTAAGATTGATCTGAGGCCGGAGCAAGTAGTATTCCCTTCTGGTTACCTACTCCGCGGTCCCTTCTCTGTAACTCGCGACGTCTATTAACGCGATCTGCTAATTGAAAAACAGCGACTTCTCTTCTTCCTCTCTCACTTTACAACGTACAGCCCGTCCTCCACGTTGATAATTATTACCCGAAATTAAACAGACTGTGATTAATATTTCTGTCGAAATAGATGACTCCCTAATCTGACGGCGACATATCTGCGTATTAATTGCCGAAGAACGGGGAACGTAAACGAGGGAGAGGATTGCTGATAGCTGCGTGGGATCTACGCGGCCAAAACTGATGTGTATTGCGGGTGGGCGACGTTGTCAATTGATCTAATGTAAACGTTTATCAATACCGCGACGAATGGCGTAGTTGAAAAACGATGGGACGTTTGTTTTATGAATTGGCAAGTGTAAACAAGCCGACTAAAAGCTAATTAGCACGTTTTTTACGCGACTATTTGACTACGTCAGATTTTAAGACATTAATTGGTACGTCTTCAGAAGCAAACGGACACGAAAAAGGGCCTTACTAGACTTTCAACAAATCTACCATGTTCGAAGATGAAAGTAGATATTGAGCTTTAAAATAAGGATGTTCTTTAAGACGCCACAACTCATATTCGTCTATCTTGTTGTACCAATATGAATATATATGAAAATTAGTTAAAAGGGTAAATGCTTCAGAACACAAGTAACAAGGCGAATTTGTTTTTGCGACGACTATATATCTTGCGATTTTCACTGCATTAACAATCAATTGTTTATTAATAGAAACAGGAATGCTATTTTATATTTTTGCTAGAAATTGCTTGCAATGTACGTATTCTTCATTAATTTTTAGAAGTATTTGCCTCGTACAAAAACAATAGAGTTGTTAGAAAAAGCTAAGTGAATCTTGTTGCGCAAGATGTAAAATCAGTATCAGTTACATTATGACGCTGCCGAAGTGATTTTCGTGCATAGTTCTTGACCCATACTGTATACATCACCTTAATTAACATTCAACAACAACATTCTTGTTTTGCAGGAATCGAAATATAGGAAACTTCATTTAACTAAAACCAGACGCGTAAATTCATCTCACATGCCAATATTTTAGCTTTGAACAATAGAGACGGCTCATCTTACTAACTCTTTTACTCTAATTTATTTCCTGAAAGGCCTATTGCCAGGTGCTTCACCTACATTCCGCCAACGCATTATGTATACTGCCGTTGTTGCTGAAGTCGATGCGAAGGGTCCTCAAATTCGTCCCGGTTGCGGACATTTGATGCGGCAATCGAACTCCGGGGTGCAATTTTGAAACTTATCGGTCCCTCACCAGACGATAAACTATTGGGAATTTGTCGTTTCGACGAGAAATTATCATCTCTTACGGAAATTAAATTGAATACATTAGCCGTGACAACAGTGTTGACAACAAAAACAATAAGGGTTCGACCAGAAAAAAGACTTCTGGGAAATAGGTCAAATTTATCGAGGATCTTTTTAGGAATTGAGGTTATCTTCTTGTCAAAACGTGGACCCTTAGGGCCGCTTATTTTAGCATTTAGTAAATTTAAAATTTTTAATTTAGCATCTTTTAATTTTGGGATAAAAATAAGCGATGGGTCGAATGCTGAATAATATCGACAATTGTGAATTTGTAGATTCGACTACAGGTAAACATTTCAATTGCAAATACCATTGTAGTGCTGTAGTTACTATTTGTTGGCAACATAAAAATGTCTTCACACCAGTTGGTTTCAATTTATCATTATTGCTAGTAAAGGATCTGTGTTTCACCGCTCTCGGAATGTGTTCCCATGGAAACAAGTATGCCAAAATTTTATTAACATCTTTGCTTACAACAAACAAGCTTAACACACCTTAATCCAGCTTCGTTGTAACACACCAATTGACCACTTTAAATGGTACAAGTTCGCCGTTGAAGCAGATTTCCTATCTTGAAGCACTCGAAATTTATTTTATTAAAAGGAAACTTGTGAATTTCGAAGGAAAATTGTGCACGGGCTAAGTATGCACTTCTGCTGTAACGAAGAATTACAAAAAATACTAAGAATACCATGTTTAACCGCGAAATTCTGTTCTTCTAATCAAAAACGATCAAACAATCATTCCCAAACATCTTTGGAAATCGTCCCCAACCCTTTCTCTAAGTTCAATTCCCTTAGTCCAACCTTTCACGTCCACAGTCTACATTCCTTTTTTTCTATTCCCCGAATCGATAGAACACACTTTCTTACCGTATTACACACGATTCACCAATGAACTCTCAAACTACTTTAATCCGGCTATAAATTACCTGTATCCACAACGCTATCGGCCTTTGCTCAACTCACCAACGGGCAAATTCATTGTCGTAGATTAAATTTTTCCGATAGCTTTCGGCTAGTTTGTTTGTAACTCCACCGCTTTATAAGATTAGCGCTGCAAACTTTGTGTGCAAACCAATGAAACGGAATCGATGAATTTATCCGAAGGTTTAATTGGAGAGAAATTTATAGTTACGATTGAAATTTGTTGCTGCATCGGGAAAACTAAAATCCTGTATTGTACAGCTTACTTAGTTTTATAAGTAAAGAGGACAAAAGCGAGTGAAATCATACCTGTTTTGCAACGACTTGACAGACTCGTGTTTTATCGAGTTTCGGCGAAACCAGCGGACAACACGAACTCTTTTTTATGAGACGAATAGATACGACTCTGTCTAGTCGCTGCAAAAAAAGTACGATTTCACTAGCTTTTGTCCTCTCTATTTATAAGCGTTGATCTACGTACATGTGCCTCACAGTAAAAGAATATGAAAATTTACCGCACGTATAATCCCGTATTACTTACTCGTGGTAATACTATTAAAGAACACCACATGTGACACCACAGTGACTCACACTTACATAAACATTGTACAATATCACTTTACCTCGCAAAGCAACAAAACATAATTCTAACGAATATTCTTTTTGCCTCTTACAATAGGTAAATCCTACACCATGCTGGGTGCCCCGGACAACGCGAACACCCTTGGAATCATCCCCTGCGCCATCTCGTGGCTATTCCGAGGTATCAACGAGCAGAAGCAAAAAACCGGTGCGAGGTTTTCCGTCCGTGTATCTGCGGTCGAGGTTTGCGGTCCGACGAATCAGCTACGCGATCTTCTTGCTGGCCATTCGAATGGTGAGTGTGACAAATTATCTTCCAGCGGTAATGAAGATAATGTCAAGTATTGTCTTTAATATTCTGCGTGCGCTTGGACAAAGCGAATTGTTCTGGACTTGATGGGAAAATAGAGTAAGAAATTATGGTCTTTGAGGTGCAGGGGTGATTATACTGATAGAAGTGTTTTGGAGATGAAGCGTTTCAGTTGCAGAGTATATCTTGCCGCTATATAATTAGTTTAACTAATTCTCAAGGTAAGAAAACGCTAATTGGCTTTTAAAAGACCGGATCTTCCAGCAGATCCAATTGCGTTTTCTTAAAAAAAAAATAGATAATTTCTTTGGAAATTACATCGATTAAAGCCTTAAATTGGGATTTAATTTAGTTTTTGTTGTACATTCATCATAGAAGCAGATACGTTACATACGTTAAGCGCTACAAAAATAAAACGCAGCTTATTTGAGCAATCAGCGAAGAACTATCCGCTCTAAAACATTGCCGGCTGTATAGTTGTAAGTAGTTGCCGGAATTACAACTAAGAAACTAAATTTGTTAGTTCAAAAACGAGCGCTTCCTCATTGACAGCATTGCTTACCGCATACTAGCACATAAACAGCTAAACAAGTAAGCAACCGTCTGAGTTTGATGCATCGCAAGAGGAACATATAGAACACATGAGTATGTAAGGTTAACATGCTCGAAATGGGAAATTTCTATTTACACGTCGGAAACTATTCATAACTCGTTCAGGCGAAGGGTCGGTATTTAGAGAATTTGTCTAATTAATAGCGGGGAACCGTTAGTTGAACATTCCTTCGCATTAGCCAAGTACACATTAAGATGATTACCTAAATTAATTAAAATTAATCCGCCGTAAGCTGCGGGCCACGTAACAACGCTGCCATGAGACATCGTCTCGAACAAGTAAAGTCTATCTACTCGAGTTGCAAGTTACAAAGGGGCATAAAAGGGTTATTGTTGGTAGGTAAGTCACTTCTTTGTTTTATTATTATAGGTCTTCCCTTAAAGATTAGTTCCAAAATATCTGCTACGAATAGAAATATATATTCTGGATGTCTCAAGTTCCGGAAGCACGTTCGTGTCCTTTGAAACGTTTCTCGAGCACATTCAATACCATCCAATCATGTGATTAAAGAGGAAGTTCTGAATGCTTTTTTGGTAATGGATGTCATTTATTACGGCAATAACTCGATTGATTTCAGGATTACCATTTAAACAATTAAACATTTAAACAATTTGTTTTTCTTTTAAATGTGCTAAATCCGGAATCCGGTTAATGATGCCGTCAATCATTAACGCAAAGACTGGGAAAGTGTTACCCTCTTTAGAGTGACGTACCCTATATTTTACAAAATTTAATAATTGCTTTTTTTTGTTGTGTTATTTTTAAACCTCATGTCGACCAAGTAGCATTTTTTTTTCTGTTATAAGCTATTGAAGAAAAACAAGTTTTCTAGAAAAAAAAAACGTTTAATATCCTGTATCTTGAAAACGAAAAGCTTACGGCTGTAATGTATAAGACTTACTTTTTATTAATTTATGATCCTCTGTTACGCAGTACTATACATTGTAGTTTTCTCAATGTCAGCCTGTATTTACATGTTCGCCGCTTATTTTATAACCTTCCAAAATGTTACAAAGTTCTAGCATTATTTCAACAAAATCAGTACACAACAGCGATAATTATTGGAAAAAATCAGCCTTATGTCTTGCATCCTCATCACTGTCGGTCCTTTTCCCTGTGAACCCTATAAGTGCACCTCATAAAAAGAAAATATTTATTCTGTGTCACCGACCATGTACTTCCCTTACCCCCGATGTGACTGAAAATAATTGTCGTTTAAACCGAGACGTATTTAAAGCAAACACGGGCGGACAAATTGGAAAATACCTTAACGTCGCCTCCAGAACGACCACGAATTTGTAAACGCATATCTGCGAAAAGATTAAACATAAACAAAGGTAAAATGATGTATGAGGTTTCAGTTTCGGGGCCCGCTACGATCCATCACAGTCATCAACGAGGCCTGTACATAGCAGAAACGACGGGAACCGGTGCGTGCGATACAAACGCTAACCGAGGGAGGGTGAAAGAAAAAGGAACGCAAAGTAGAAGGGCATTCTTGTTCCCTCAAGGGCGAATATGATTACATTACCTTTTTTAATAGACTTTTTTCATGACTTTCTGCCCCGTTGCAAGTGAAATTTTTTGTTGGCTTTAGGTGAATGGAACGAAAATAAATTAATATTCCGAAAATATTTAATAAATGGAGGCTTGTTTAATTTTCCTTTTAACCGACATCCTTTTTTGTTTTCTCTCGGAATTTTGGACGAAAAGTGGTGCTTTTTGTTGGCGACGTACAATGATCTAAAATGTATATTTAGTGCGAAAATATTATTGGCGTTCACGCGACTGTGGTAAAAGCAATATAACACAATGAAATATTTAATGTTTAATAAAACAATTCCAATTCTGTAAGCATCAACATTTGCCGATTAGAACCGAACATTCACTATTGACATTAAGTAAAACAAAAACAGTTAATTCTATAAACACGTGATCTATTAAAATTAAATCAGTAATTAATTTCTATAATTTATTAAATCAAGACACTCACAAGAGACGAAATAATTAATCAATTAATTGTCCTCTAACTGCGAATGGTAAATCAAGAGTGTATCAGAACCACAATAAAAAATTGATCTTAGCGAAACTCGAACACACAGCATCTCTCTCGGACTCTCCCCAGTCAGACGCTCTCTCCAGACGTCTCTTACCACTGCACCATTACTTACTGTAATTGTAACAATAACACTAATTTATGTATATAATGTGTTCAAAGTGCAGATTCTTTTGTAACAACGACTCTTCACTTCTTTAATCGGCTTACTTTTCCTTTTTTTTCTCCGAAACTTTTTATTTCGTAAGCAGATTTGCAATCCCATAAAAATAAAAGAAAAGTTGTACCCATTTACATTTCCAAAATTGTCCCCCGCCTTTACGAAGCACTAATTCTAATAAAACTTACCGGCAAGAATGCTTGATTAAAATTCCCCAGTTAGACATGGAAGAGAAGTTAGAAGTGGAAATTATGCTCCCCTTCCGATGCCACCGGCCTAAAAATTAATTATTTCGAAAAATGGCTATTACCCGACCAGGTATCCGCAAAATGAAAATGAGAACAAGAGGACCAGAATGCTCAGAAATTCGACTGCTTCCTTCACGAATCAACCAACTTTCTTTCGGTCTTCACTTATTGGAAAATTAGAAAAAGTGAAATTAGAATTTCCCGCTCAGAATTAACCAGTATGGAACGGAGTCCGCGTAATAAATTGAATTACGTTAACAACGAGCTGTCGTCCCGACGAAAAAAGAAGAGAAGCGAGAGAAACGTAGTATAGAAGAATGCGAGATTTGAAGTAGGACGGGACGTGGAAGAAAAAATATTTCTCGAAAAGACCCGACTACTACTCGGTGATTATTTCATTCGAGTCACTTTTTTGCGCGTCCTGTTCATTACACCAGCCAGTTTGGTTAATAATGTACCTACACCGCCGACTGCAGGCTCCTCCGCTTGTCTTGATGTGTTTTTGAAATGGTAATGCGCCGGTAATGAAATAAATTATGTAGATGTCGCTGCTGTTGTTGAAGCCTATAGTCAATTAGCGGCGGGTCTCTTTTGGCACTGGATTCAATAAATGAATTCCTCAATAACACAAGCTATTATTTCCTTGCATTCCAATAGAGAGGAGGAGGGTGGGGGAGAGGATAATATTTCAGGCATTAGTTAATTAACATAATTAGTGTAATATTTTTTAGATTAAAGTAGTGCAAATTATGGAAGCTAAGAACGGAAAGTTGGTCAATCCGACAAGAAAGAAGACCAATGTGCCTAATCACATTCGAAAAGGCATTTACTAATAACTTTCACATGTAAGCAGCATTGATTGATGTTCTACATCAGCAGAGTGGCATCGTGGACAAAAATCGCTACAAAATAAGGGTACGCCGAAGTAGCGGCGTTTAAAGCTGACAGAGTTGGACGAAAATTTAAAAAAAAAATGGAAAGCGGTAAAATACATATCATGCTCTTTATCTTTCGATTCCTACATTTTAAGCCAAGTTTAACGAAACGTTTAATACGCAATAAAGCCCTTCACGAATGAAAACAATATCAAAGTACTGTTTGTCTATGCTTCAACCGCAAAGAAATGTTCCTATTAATAATCCAGTTTGTAAAAACTTGGTGGACATTATCCATCCAGGTTTTATCTCGCTCAAGGCGAAGAAGTGTCTCACCGTATCTGCAAGAGCAAACAGTTTATTGTGAAAGGGATGTTTCTAGCTGCATTCTTGAATATGTAGGTCTGATTGGAAGTTAGGCCATTGTTTGCCATTTGTTTATGAAGAACCAGCCAAATGCCATAGCAAACATCGACCAGCAGGAATGCTTCAAACTATGATCATATTGAAAACAAAATAAACTGGCTCATTTTAGTCCTGATGAAGATTTCAATTAAAAAATTCGCGCCACGTCTTTACATGACCTATCTACCTCCAAAAAGCCGGACAATATTAATGAAATCAATTGCTACTGTAAGAAACACTTTCGACAATTAAGATCATCAAACATTGAACAAAGTGTTCATCACGACGACAATAACTACAAACTGCCCCTCCATGGAAAGGATCGTTTGATTCGTCGAGACCTGTTGCCATTTACCCTGACAGATAATAGTAACCTTATCTAAGAAACAAAAAACAAAATTAAGGCAAAATGAGATCTGTTTAATTAATTTTAATGTATTAACTAAGTAAAAATCAATGACAAACGTTAATGCGAGAGATCTCTCTCGTACGCCCAGACTGGACATGAAAAGAAAAATTTAGAACAATACAAATTTATTTTCCAATAGAGACCCCTTAATTTTAGGTGCAAGTGTTACATCGTTCCAATAGCATCTCTAGTTTGAAATTGACATTACCACAAACATAAGTCTTCTTTTATTTCTATTATGATTTACTACACGCATCACAAGCAATATTTCTTCTATTTCCCAACAATACAATTGGTATCGCATCAACGTCTCCTGCGGTCCTCCCCACGTTTGATGCCTACCTTCTCCCTTACAGAAATCATCAAATTCAGCGGTATTTCTAATCAAATTTACAAGATTCGCCGTCTCGCAACGGCCATAAAGAGCATCTGCCGACCGCGACATCCACTTTTATTGCGATTCGCACAATATGTAAGACATCACCTTGTCTCCATCGTGTCCCAGCCCTCTAATATCCATCTCCCCTATGCAGTTCGTATTAATAAGTTTCGGTATTTACGTGATTTCCGCACGTCCTTCGCCACGCGGAGAAGACGGAGGCGAAAGTAGAGGCAAACTTTCACAATCTAATCGCCGCGGCCGAGATGCTGCAGGACGTGCACAACGACTGAAGCGGGCATATACGTGAGAGAGTATCAAATTAATTTTAGGAAAATATGGTATCTTAATAACCGACGTTAAGCGGCTGTTTCGCGGTGGAGGTGCCGGCGGTTCGTTGTGGTTAACCCTGTTAATAATATGCGGAAAATGACGACGGTGAGGGACGTGTGTGTGAGTGCGCGCGCGTGCGTGTATGTGTGTATGTGTGAATACAAGTTTGTGCTTAGGTGCCGTTAGCTGTAGTAACAGATTTGATTAAGAAAATTAATGAGATACTTCCACCTATACACGTTACATACGAATTTTAGCGCGCACTGACGTTAAAGGATTAAAATATAGATATTTGGTAACAGTGTGAAGCTGAGAATGATTAGTTTATATCTTAGTTGATAGTTGTGCCCAAATGAATCCATTACATTTAACGAAACTTGCCCAGCACAGTATATTTCTATGTGTACGTTACAGTTAGTTTGGAATAAGATTTGGAATAAACGTACTCCATGTTAACGACGAGTCGTTCATCTTGATTTTAACGTTCTCCCCTATATCATAAACTATTTAACGACGAAAAAGAAACGCCGAACCTTCAAGGAAGTAAACACCGATGCTAATTCAATTACCAGATATCCAACAATAAACACCGCACAAATTCCTCCTGGTCCCACGTATCCGTTAGATAAATTCCTCCTCTAAATAATCGAAGAGGCGTTCCCCGGTAGCTTCGCACCGTTCGATTCCATCCCCTCTCGCGTGTAACGCACATTAGTATCAAGATTGAGCACCGGCGCCGGTGAGCGAACCTATCCGAAGACCACAGCTGTCGTCCATAATCTATCTGTTCTCCCATCGTCGACGCTTACTTTTATTTCTAATGCGAGAGACGCTTCTAACGTGTTTTCTCCCCTTTTTTCTGTCGCAGATTCCGAACAATCGCCAGGAGTGTATTTACGAGACGATCCATTATTCGGCAACCAGCCGCCGCACTGTGAGTTGAGGGTGCCGACGGCGGAGAAGGCCGCACATTACCTGGACGCGGCGGTGGAATGTCGAGCGCCAACCCGAGAAGATGTCCGCGATTCTCATCTGCTCTTCACGCTGCACGTATACCAGTACAGCGTCGCTGGAAAAGGAGGAGGTAAATATTATTTTATTTTACCTATTACTACAAACTTGTTGCATCTATGTAGAAATATAATAAAAAAATTTGAGTATCCTTTAACAAATAAATATTATCTTTTACAAACTTTTCTTCAATAGATTCACCTTAAGAAAAAATAAATAAAAGCATATCCACGAGACCATTAACAAGATAATACCATAATTAGTTCCCTTTATTATCTTAAATCAATTTCTTGAAGAATTTAAAGATATTGCGATAGCTCAACGTGTAAATAACAGCGCTAAAACAAAAAATCCAATAGCATTAACGTTGTCTCAACAAACGTTTCACGTGATTACGCAAATGTTTTAAGCACAAAATATAAAAATCCGTCGTTTTCAGCTGAAAACTGACACAATTTTAACTTGAACAATGCGATCATTGTTTCAGAAGATTCCACTTGCAGCGCCTATCACGAATGGGATTCGCACTTTGAGAATCCTACTCACTGCGCCACTCGAATGCACGCGAGACAGACGAAATATGGCGATTAAGTTTTCCATGCGCACCGTATAAAACGCAGCGCTAATTGCATTCGCGATTAACAATCGAAAGTTGAAAATCATTTAAAATTAATTCTCCTCTATTACGCGCGCTAATATGAGAACGAACGGTGTTACAATGCATACTTTTTTTCCTCTTTGTTGCGTTGTTTCGCGAACGGTACCTCGTTGCTGTAATAAAGGCACAGCACGGCGTTTGTTACCTACACACGTACACCTGGCCAACGCCGACGATACACCACATATACTTGTTATTACCGCAGTGTCCTACATAACATGAAAGGGCCGCAAATTCTCATTGTACGCACATAGAGGGACATAAGAGAGGGGGTGCAAGGGGGAGAACTTAATATACCTCTGGCAACGTTCGCTGTGCAATAAATTATTCGCTTCTCGTCTCTATTGTGTCGATTAATAATTTCGATGTGCTTTATGGTAGCAACGGTGAGATGCGATGTTAGGTTCCGCGCGCTCGAAGCTCTCGAGAACGACAAAGTCTTTTCGTTCTTGGCTTTACAGGCTTAAATTAGATATTAATTGGCTGCCCCTTTATTGGCGATCATAACATTGCCGATATTGCGCCGCGCCATTTGAGTGCCTAAGATTCCAATGTGTAGCGATGGTTAGTTAGTAAATTTAATTTGCATTTGCAAATTATTAAACGCTTATATTAAATATTTGTCGGGTTTAGCTAAATTCCCTGGTTCCCTGGTTAAAAGCTGCATTTTACGTTAAGTCTCAAAGCTTGCAAAGCTTTATTTTCGAGTAAGCGGCTATATTTTGTTAATTTTGTTGCAGACATTAGGGGGCGAATAGGAATGCGGCGAAGAGATTTTGTTTCATAATAGAACCATATTTATCAATTGTATATATGAAAAGAATAACCTACAATCTTAGATTAACGAGCTTAGTGCATGAGTTGGTTCCTGCTCCATCCCATTGCGACATTTTCAAATCTTGTGATTCCTCTATCATTGAATCAATTACGTTAGCTTTGCCTTATCTACTAGATTTGGCAGCCTTGTAAGTGATTTGTGTACGAGCTGTTGGATATTCCAAACCCATTTCCTCGTCGCGAGTCGTACTCCTGCCAGTGCCGTATAATCGCACAGTACTTGTTCATGAGACTACTCATATGTTTCTTAAGCACATCTTGTTCCGTTAGAAGGTCCGCTATTGTTCTAGCGGACTTCCTGTCCCTATGTAGTAGGTCCGCTGTGAACGTAGGCCTGTGTCCAAGAAATTACTTGGGCTTATCTTTCCATTATTTAGTAGTTGCTTTAACTATGCTATCCTTATAGATTGGCTTTCTGTAGCGGCTGACGAGTCTAAATGGCCTTCATATCCTGGCCTTCGAACCCAGCCTCTCGAGATCTTTCATGCGGTTCTACATCAGTTCTGCCTTCACCTGTGTGGTGTCTAAAACTTTCGTCACTGCTTGACGGTCTGAATAAATAGCAATAGACCGATAATAGACTTCTTATCTTCCTAATTCTTCAATACGCCCCAATACTGTTGTATTTCAGCTTGAAATACCGAATTCATCTTTAATCTTGCAAAGTAATAGAGCTTGGATGCGAGGTTACAACTGTTGATAAGGAAAGCGAAAAACAATCAAAACGATAATGATTCTTCTATAAATACATTTCCAAATACGCACAAAAGAGAAAAGCTATAAATGGCCGTTGGCTTAATATTTGCAGATCTGAAAAATATTGTACATCCGTTCGTGTCACTAGCTTATTTCTTCAGCAGAACATCTTCAAATGTAATTAATACTAGAATATACTTTAAGCCAAATTTCCAGTGTGTTGTGAATTTCTAAATTAATTTTAACGTAATGGAAAGCAATGTAAAAAAGAAGTCTTAAATGACTAACTTAACTAATGTAGGAATAAATAACTCAAAATTCGTAAATATTGAAAATTTACATTCAGATCCTTTAACTTACTTTACTTAACACTGTAAATTCACTGTATTAAATTTTGCCGTGATAAATTTAAACTTAAAAAGATTAACTACCGCTCTTCCATAGTATAAACTTCGTAATTTCCATTACTTTCTTTTATAATTTCAGGGTATTTTTCATTTTGTTAATCTTACATCTTCAAAGACAATAAAATCCGGCAGCAATTTCCTGCAAAGCTGAACTTATTAAGGTTAATTAGTCACCCTCCCGGTTTTTACAGCGGCACTTTGACAAATATTTAGATCTTAAACGTTCTAAATTATGATTACCAGGGGGCGAAGAAGCTGTTACGAATAAACCCATCGCGATCTTCCACCGTATAACCTTTATCTCCATCTTATAGGACCTAAATACCGATCTCCCTCCTCCTACGCGATCATCTTGACTGACTCGAAAAACACGTGAACCGCCTCTTTGTTCATCTCCGCAACCGATAAGGATTCCAATTTTCATAAATTTCGGATACGCGAGAGACGACCATCCGGCAATTAAGCCCTCCTCTTGGCTGTTTCAATTTCGGACTCTGGCACGTGGGCTAATGAAAAGCAAACATGCCTGCACAGGCCGTTATTTTACCGATTTTTTTTTTTTTTTTCGGTGTTTCTATACGCAATGAGCTTTTGTGCAGGGGTATTTGTGGTTTCTACCAGCCTATTACGTACCTTGGCCGATACAATTTAATATACTAGACGCAGGAGAATTTGCCCGTTATTCAAATTAAGTTTAAGATTAACACGGTGCTAACTATGTTCCCTTTGTTTCCGGACCGCGGTAAATTTCGGAAATACAGGAGAGTGGCGTAAGATGAAATGGGTTATTTTGGAATTCGGGGGATCCGTGGAAATTTACATAGGTTTTGATGATGGTTTTCATTAGTCGACTTGGCTATAGGATAATTAAAGGTTTAACGGTCATTTTTAGGGCTATTCCAATGTTCTTTCATTCGTTACAGTCGTTAAACAGAACAAATGGAGTGTTTGCTGGTGTAAAGCTTCTAAATTGTAATTTCTGTTTTGCACGAAGTATATTGACTGTGACTAAAAATGCACCAATTCAAATTATTGGAGTATTTAGTTAAAATTTTATAAATATATTTCTGAAAATCAACTTCGACCATTGCTTGTGACAATTACGTTGCTCTAGTGTTTGTTTTCCGGCATTTACAAGAGCCAGATGTTCCGCACACGTTATTAAGGAAACTCCTCGCGGACGAGAACGTACACGTTAACCGCCTTCGAACATACCCGGATTATTTTCCACGCGTAAAATCGTGTTGGAATGAACTACATTACGACACACGTTTCAATGTTGATATCCCTGATCCTGATTGATAATGACATAACAACCAGACAATTTTTTAGTCGTTCTTCATTCGATACATTTATATGTATTTATAGTAATAGAAAACAATAATTGTTACTATCATTAAACACAGAGTTTTATTCGAGACATTTGTTCCAGTTGCCGGTGGTAGAAGTCGCCTCCATCTGATTGACCTCGGGAACTCGGAGCGTGGAAAAGCCAGCGGTGGGATCCCACTTTCGGGTCTAGGCAACATCTTATTGGCGATATTCAATGGCCAAAAACACCTGCCATACAAAGAACACAAACTCACCCATCTACTAAAAGACTGTCTTAGTTCTCTAACTTGCCACGCTGCTATGATAGCGCACGTGTCTCCGTACGCTCAAAACTATTCCGATACCCTAACCACCGTCCAATTAGCGTCTAGAATCCATAGGATGCGAAGAAGACGGATCAAATTCGTGTCGGCCGGTACCGGGAACGGTTCCGGAGGTAGTTCCGGCGAAGAAGCCGCCAAAACTACGGGCACGAGTAGCGAACCCGACCCTTCAAGCAGTGATTTATCTGCGGATACTGTGATCTACGTAGGACCAGCGGACGACGCGACGGATGGTGAACATCCACCCGTTTACATTCCAAGCCTTAACTCCGGTGACAATCGTTGCTCGATGAGCAAAGCCTTACGCGGATCAAGCGCCGAACAGAAGCCGAAACCCTCGCAGAAAATCGAAGAGAAACCGGTGCATCGGCAACAGGTTAAGATATCTTCTAGTAAGACCTCCCCGGCGCACGCTAATTCACCTAAATCTTCCCCAAGTCGATTACCAACCGCTAAATCCAAGACGCAATCCAACGATGGATCCAAACACAACCCCAACCCCAGCGATGAGCAATGGATCGACGGTCCCCGCATATCCAAATCGAAAGTTGCAGAAGCTAGGCATTTCATGAAAGAACCATGCCACGTCAAGAAAAGGGAGACATGGATCGATGGACCTATGCAGGTCGAATCATCCGGATACGGATATATGGATAGTCATAAGAAGAACATGATCAGGAAGTGGGTGGAGCATCAAACCTCGCAGATACAACGAACTAAATACGTCCACTCGAAGGAATCTAAGAATAAGGACCATTTTAAAGAATTAACGCAATTTAAGACCTACGACGAGGAGTTAGTAAGACCTCTAGATAGTAAAAGACAGGAAACTATTGATGAATCACATTTAAGAACTGGATTAAAACCATCTAATATGAAAACTAACGATGCTATTCCGGAATGTTTAACGCCGGAAGAGAGAGACGACGAGAGAATCGAGGAAGACGATTACGACGAAGAGGAACCTGAAATTCCACCAGCTCTACCTTTGATACAACCTCTAAGCAGTCGAGAGGTATCGCTTGAAAGTTTAGACCTGCTCCTGAAGGAAAGGTTGATATCAAACGCTGAATACAATTATCAAAACGCTTATGACGAGCAGCAAGTTAGCGATGAGGACGAGGTGTTGGAGATTATTGAAGTGGAGGAACCATTGGAGCCGGTGCCAACTCAAGATTGTTGCTTGCAAGTCACCGAGGAGGATATAGCTCTATGCATGGGATTCAAAGAGAATCCCCTGCCGGAAGTAGATCAGGAAAATCCGCTTGATCATCCCCTACGGATCTTGAGCCAGGAAAATTTGACGGTTGTCAGTACTTTTACCGACTCGATGTCGATTTACACCGATCTAGAACGAATTTTACCGCGAAACAGGTACGATCCCAAATATGGGATGTATAACGACGACTACGAAGATCCCGATAACCCTCATTCAAGATCTAATCATATTGACGAGGCTGCGAAGCAGAAATTCGACCAATTAGCCCGTTTACACGAACTATACTCGAATAGGTTAGCGAAAGCGAACGTGGCTAACTCAGAAACGTTTCAAAAGCACAGCCAAAGTCAAAAATTATTGACCAGATGCGAAAGCCTAACCTTAACCGATATGCTGTACGGTCCTCCCCACGATAACAGTAGCATATACAGCGAACCCGCCTATATTCCTAACCAAGAAAAATTCTGTGAGAATTGCAAAGTAAGTATGTCTAGACCCGCTACAGCACAAAATTGGTATGCTGACCCACATTTATCAGCCAGCAGCATGGAACTGTCGACACCGGCAGCTCCTTTAAGCGGTCGCTTCCAGAGATATTCCCATAAATACTCGAAAGATAGCAGTAATTTGGCGTATTTGCGACATCCGGATGGCGCGTCGAATCCTAACCTACGCGAGGAGACCGAACGTGTTCCGGGAAACGGTGCATGCGATGACAACCCCCAACAACCGAATTTAATTCTACCACTACCGCCACCTAATAGCTTACCGTCGAACGAACGAATCAATCGGAGAATGTTTAGCATCGAATCGGGCTTGGCCGCGATAAAATTGAACCAGAAACAATCGGAAGGATACGATAGTGGTCACGATTCGACCCCGCGTACCTCAAAGCACAGCCCGGCTGCCATCTCGAGAAAAGCGGAAAGCGGTTACGACAGTGTTGTCAGAGACAGCGAAAGCTCAAGCATCGATTCGGATACCAGCCGATTATCTCATCTCCACAACAGAAGAGGAAAATGCAAGCATAAACACGAAAAGTCGTTCTGTTCCTGGTTTTTAAATCCGTTCACATGTAAATATATTGACGAACCGCCGGAGACTCATTTCTAATAAAGTGAATCTGTTAGTTTTTCTGTTAGTGTTTTCTCATTTAGATTTCTTACATTGATTAATGTCATGGTGTATTCGAAGTATATGATCGATACTTTTTGTATTGGGGATGAAGACAAGTATCCTTTTTGATATTGTGAATTATATTGATTTTGATCACTTGGACTTGGACAAACAAACATGAGTTGATCGAATTAAATTAAGGAGTACCTATGTTTTCATTGCTGGCCAAATAAATAAATTCAATTCATTAAATAAAATTAAACAATACAAGATTAGCAATCTCGCAAGGAAAAGGTAACTATATACAGGATGCTCTCGAAGATAAATCATTTATTGTAATAGGTTGCAGAATTAAAAATATTTTACCAATAATCGTCATTATAAAAGATCCAAAATAAGTTATTTTGGATCTTGATGAATTAAACAGTTATTTTATTCATTCCATTGTTATAAAAATTATTTATAACTCTATAAGCTAAAATAGTTTTTATTTCTGAGGCATGAAAAAATTCTTACGGCTGTAAAGCTTATATCCTTTGAAATCGATAAAATGGTTCTTGTCATATAGTCTTCCATACGTTGGTCTAGACGACTCAATCTTAAGTAAAAAAAAAGATCTGTTGTTGAACTCTTCGAAAATTTCGTCACCAGTTTCTACCATTTCGCGTGCTGCAAGTTTTCCAAAGGTGTTCTTTAGAAACCTATTTTTTAGGAGCTCCTACAATTAAATTACAACAAATATCCGTGGCGTCGGGTGATTTCTCAACGAAAGCATTTTCACGCAAAATCGAAATGCCACGGCCACATTTTATAGACGCTCTTCCTACATTAAAATTAAGTTCATTGTTTTCAAACGTCTCTTCATGGGTTGGCTCTCGATACGAGGTGAGTTCAATAGGTATCCGACCTTAGCAAGAGAAAAACATCTTTTTATGGAAAATGCATTTTATCATTCAACATGGTCTCCTTTGAGATCGATACACTTAGTCCAGCGCTTTTTTACCTTTTATATCTCATCTAAAAGATACGGTTTTTGCTACCCTTCAAAATAAGCGTTTGCTTCCGCAATTATTTCATCGTTTGAGCTATTTTTTCCCCTGGAAATGTATTTTTTTCATATTTGGAAATAGAAAAATAATCGCTGGGAATCAAATCTACGGTAAGCGCGAAAGCAATTCGTACCCTCACTTATGGAATTTTACCATGACGACGACACAAGTCGTCGTCATGGTCGTCAAGTGTGGACGTTTTTCTTTCGCAGCATTTTAGAAGCAATCCAATAAGTTGATGATATTGTTGACCAATAAAATTGCTTTGGTCTTCTTCGGCGCCAGTTGCCAACGAAAATACCATTGTTTGGATAGTTATGAATCGACGCAAAAATCATACGTTTCCGCTTATTCCGCCAACATTTCTTCGAATTTGATACGCGTGCGTATTTATGATCAATGGAGAAAAACTCTCATCATAAACAATACATAAATAACAGCAACCTCCGCACTACACAAGCTTGAGGATGAGGATGAGAGCCATTCGTGTCCTCGAAACATGACACAGCCGTCCCGGATTAGTTAAACTTGTATGGTGCGGAGGTTGCTGATACTTGCTATCAGTATTATTTTCTCGTCATTGATGACCCTATCCTGATTTTTTTTAATCTTTTCTGATATGGTGAGCTCTTTCGAAGACTTAAACGTTCTTCATCAAACATATTCGTACGGCCACGTTTAAATTCTGTAAATGCTGTTCAACATTTTATGGGCAATAACAATACTGCAGGATCTCCATAGACGTCAATGAGTTCCACTTTTATCTCGTTCCTTTCTCAAACACAAATATTTCATCATTGAAAACTTGATAGGACTTTTGACAAAGGTTACTTTGACGAAAAATAGTTATTTTGAATTTTCGTGCCTCTCGTATGAAAAACTTGTTCATCTTCAATAATTGTAATTTCTTTGAAAATAGCAACCCCACTGCTAACTACAAATAACAATTAAGAAATCTCGGTTTATTTTTCCTCGTACAAGGCTTCTATATCTACGAAGTGTTGCTCCCGCTCCAAATTCCATGCAAAGTAATGATCGCGTTAGATAACTGTGACCTTAATACGAAGTGATCTCAATGTATTAAGATACGTGAAACGATCAAGTTAACCAGTGATCGAGCCGAATCAGCATTTCATAAAAGAATAGCCAATTGCCTGTCAATTTTTGCAAATTCCATTTCAATTTTATTAATTTTACGCTGGAAAATAACCTTTAATTTGGACCACAACGATGATTTTTTATCCCCATAAATATCCGAATCTCATCTTTGATAGTTGTTGGCTTCGAACTTTTTCAATCATCTCCAATACAACGATCCATTGTTCATTTACCATACATAACCACATATATGCATAGGATATTTTAATAATATATACATAATACACACCTTCTCAAGACTGGTACTTTTTTGAATACGTCTTTAACTCAGGAAGAATCTGTTGAATTTTGCCTGCTTGTTTTAGTTGTGTTCAAACATGTTTTTTCGAGCTGTTTTTACTTCTTTTTGATATAAATCGTATTATATTAACATTAATTATTATCCCTTATGGTTACGATTATGCATAAACTGGGAACTCCCAAGAGCGAACAAATGCGAATTGTAAGATTCTAAACGGAAGTGTTCGAAAGATTCGTTACTTCAATATTGCATAGGAAGTACGAAAAAAGACTAAAATGAAATAGCGAATTTATCACGGTTTAGGTAAATGTTCCAATCTCAAATACGAATTGTTAACGTAAGCTTTACTGGTTTTACGCCAAAAAGATTTCAGTAAGAAGGTAAAGTAATTGTATTATACCGTCCATTAGTTCTATATTACAACCTTTCAGAACCTAGTAATAGATTTTCTTTTCTGGCACTAACATTATGACCAAGTTAGTACTTATATCTTACAACGAATCTAGTACGATAATGAACGATAAAGCTAAAAACTGAAGCTGTATTGATTTTTTTCTTTAAGATATTGTAGTCCAAATTATTCTTATTATTGAAGTAAGTTCTTATTATTGAAGTAGGCCTTCTTAGTTCAAACATAGCATCTTGCAACCCTTTCATTTTTTTAACATTTAACACTTACCAAAAAATAAGCAACATCATCAATTTATCATTAGTTACGAAATAAGTTGCTATGCAGGTGTAAAATGTCTTCTTAAGAAAGTTATAAAACATTTGAAATTACAAAAACAATGCTGAAATATTGCCGCTACGCTGGTCAATTTCAAGCAATTTTTGAAATCTTTCATCTTCTGCGTTCTTCATTGCTTATCTTATTGGTGCCAAAATTTCCAAGGTGTCCCTTTTCATCTAAAATCTTGTAAATTACGTCCCTTCTATTCTTGCATGTTAAGAAACATAGGCTGATGATTGAAGGCGTCTTTAAAAACTATTCAAAAACTTCAAGTACGCGATTACAATATGCGTGAGATCTTTGCTGTATGAGATGAGCCTCATCATCCAATAAACTTTATAAGCTACTTTTTTTTACTACAGTAATTTTAATAAATCCTCCTTCAAGGAACGCAAAATGGTTTAACCATCAAAGATCAGAGGAACTAAAACGGGACCAATTGGAAAGTCTCCTACAGCTTTTTTCCGAAAGATTACGAACACTGTTACTGGTAAACAGTTAAACTAAATGCATGTTGATTATCTTCTAACATTTTGTTTTTAAAATTTTGTTTCATCTGTAAAGATCAATATAAAAGCCTATACGACTACCCTTTATTTTATAACAATTCCATACGAGTCATTTAGATCTTAAATTTTGTCCTCAAATTTTGAGGTGATGAAGAACCAGATTTCCTTGCTCTACGATGAATTGGCTATTAAAAAATGCTTTGCTGCGAAATCAGTAGGGAGATCAAATCATTATAACTAGAGAGGACAAAGGCGCGTGAAATTGTTGCTCGTTTGCGGCGACTAGACAGAATCGTGTCTGTTCGTCTCGTGAGAAAGGGTTCGTGTGCTTATTGGTTTCCCCGAGTGTCGACAAAACACAAGCCTGTCTGGTCCCTGCAAAAAAGTGATGGCTTCACCCGCCTTTATCCTCTCTACTTATTACCTACATTATCTAATAAACTGGATGAACAAATTAACATAAATATACAAGGACAAGGTTTGGTAAGAGAATACCTGGCAAAGGCGAGTAGAGGTATTTGTAGACGAAATTGACGAAATTCAGATTTGCTCCCTTATGATCCATCAAGGTGCAAGTGCTTTTAATAACAGTATATAAGATTAACAAAGTTGGTGGTGGACCTTAAAATCTAATAAACGACATCATCCTATGAAAAGCCCAAAAAGAAATATACGAAAACCTGCATATCTTAATGTGTATTGTTAATCCTCAACAAATATAGTAACAAACGCAAGTTAAATAATCTTTAAAACTTCTCCACAAAGCAATTTATAACATATGTACCTCTACGAACAGCTTCTTATATATTTTATTACTTCATTACTCTTACGTATGTTCAGTCAGTGTCACATTGAACATCCTTTCTGTAACACTATTCCTCTTTACAAAACCAAGTAATAAGTCCATTACAGACATGTTTTTGTGAGAACTAAATTCAGGGTAGAATCATCGATAAACCCTGTGCAAGCTATTAACGGAAGTGAACGAGTCTTTCGAACGCGATTTATATACATAACGTAAATGAAATTTATATAATGTATACATTTAATTATTAAGTATTAATTAAAAGATAAAACAATAAGCCACAAGATAAAATATTATAAATCGTATAAAAAAATTAATATTGAAGAATTAATTCGCTTACTTCTACATGCTTTTCAATGTACAAAATAAAATAATATTCTATAAATTATACTTGTGGGTGTCCAATTGCCTTCAAAAAACACATTTTAACTTGCGAAATATTCTATTTTGTGGCAACGAATATACAGGGCGAGCTTTTCTTATACTCATATACTTCTTCCTTGCATATCAAACTTCAACGTTACTATTTGGGAACAAATATTATATCTTGCCAATATCCCTTTTACGAAAATAGCAGCCCCCCTCTCCTTTTCTACACCGTACCATCGTCCCAGATTCCATTAAAATCCTGAAGACTGCTTGTCAATTTCGATCTCGATTTTGTTCTTTGTTTTTCGAAGTCGTGCAACTAGATTACGGTGCGACGTAATCTAATTGCACCCCCTTCCTTAACAAGATATTGATTTGTTATCGTGAAAGACTTAAGAAAGCATACTATAAATACTTTTTTTATATATATATACATATTATATATATACATATATATAATATAAACGTATGAAAAATTTGCGTTCTTTGTGATATATTATTATTAATTACGATAATTATACGACTATTATTATTACTACTAAAATATTATATGTATACATAGGTATATATTATACATAAAAGTGAAACAAGAAAACAACTACTATATTGTGGCAATTTCATTTCTCCATTACTACATTGTAATTACTGTAAAATTATATTGTATTTATTTCATTTTTATACTGTTAAAACGCGTCTATTATTTGTATCATAGCTGTTAGAAAATATTGCAGTTGTATTACTTGAAAATAAAGTATTTATCTCAATCTAAAGGTGTATTTATTCATCCTACGAAAGGTTTTGTGAGATATCTAATACTGAATGCTGAATGTCATAGAATTAGCATTGCCGTTGCTAATCGAAAGCAATCTGATTATACGCTAAAATCTATAGTTTACTGTGATAAAGACAAAAATAACCAGGGTATCTGAGGTATTAGAAGATCTTACCTGTCGGGTTGTACTTTCTCAATAATGGTCTTGTATCATTCACATGGTTCTTGAGGGCGAGCGCTACCTTAAGAACCATGTGAATCCCCGCGGTGATTGTTGGCTTAGAGTTTATCGCTTAGGCTTATCGCAAAGTCAATACTGGTATGCACGCAGACGACACCGTTATGTACTGGTGCACCAGAAAGATCCGAGCTCTCATTGGTGACCTATGTATATAGGGTAAGGGCTACAGTACCAAATATATGGATTTGGCTTTAAATAGGAAACTCTCGTGGCGAGGTCCTATTGAACAGACCAGCTATCTTTAAGACAACCAGTAAAATTTATAGTAACGTTCCCAAACGGTAAACTCGATGCGAGGCCGAAGAGAAGGCTCTATTTATCGGTCATAAGACATAAAATAACTTACAGATCTGTTGTTGACGCTTCGGCCTCGTCGAATATCCACATTCTTGGAAGAATATGAAGATCCTCAGGGTGATTAGAAAGGCACCAATTTGAGTTGATTGCTAAACACTTCGACGCGATCTTTATCTGTTAAAGGGCAAGAACCTGGTCAATTACAATTTACCAAAGATTTACAAAAATTTACAAAGAACAGAATCATTTATATGATAGTAAGAATATCAGTTGCTTGCCGCTAAGATAAAGTAGTCGAGAATTAATTGTGTAGAAGATAGGAGAAAGTACATATGTAGAGAAGAGTTTTTAGTAAACTTGTTGGATGTTTAGAGAAAATACGTTATTTTGGGACCGAAAAGTGCGTCACGTTGTAGATTATTTCTTTATTATAAATCTAATCAGTTGAAATCAACGCTTTATCAAAATACCTGATTTATATGGGACATTCTCGGTAACATTCTAGACCAATGCAGGGAGCAGTAAAAAGGCATACTGGATGGAAGTCCAATACAGTAACTGAAGACTACACACAAGATTCGTCAACCTAATGAAATTGCATTCTCTGAGCAGTTACTATTTTTAATTTTTCCTCGTTTCTTCTTTTATTTTTTAAAGTTAGTCAATTTGATGCTTCTTCTTCGGAATTATTTTGTTTATTTTTTTATTATTTTTTACAAACACAAAAACACGAATATAAAAATAAATCGATTTTTTTCCTTAAGTTTTGTTTCAATTATACGAAAATACATGTAAACTAAAAAAACGGAGAAATTCATTCAATAGTCCAAGTTTTCAATTTAATCACAGTAGAGAGATTGATCACGTAATTTTAGCATTTAGACCATAAATGCAGGGGATCCGATACTTCTTCCCCAATTGCTTTGGCTTCGACAAGTAACGCAAGAAAGTAACGAGTTTATAATAATATTTTCTAAATCCGCGAAAAGCAGAAGGCAGAGGTAAATAATGGTGTCAAGTGTTTTTGAAAAGTCTAAAAGACACCAAATGTAGCCAAAATCAGTTGCAATATTATTATTAAAAAAAAAAATGTTATTATTAAAAGTCAAGGTTCTTCAATTACCTTATATTAGAAGTATAATCAAAGGTGTTAAAACGGTGTACACGCAAAGCTTTTTTATTTTCCGAATTCTATATCTCTTAAATAAGATATGATATGAAGGTAAACAGGTCTAACGAATCTAAATGTGAACCATCGATATCAAGAAATGTATTGCATTTTTATTGCTATCATTAAAAAATCAAAATAATTGTATTAAACGGTTACTGTGTTTTCAAGTAAAACTAAAGCCTCGTTGACTACAAACTCTCTCAAACACTCTAATAACCTTATCAATATATAAAACCCATTCTAATTAAGACATTAAAAGCCGTCGGTCTTCAAAAGAAGATATCGCAAGCGATATAAGCATATGTCCGATTACCCTTTCTCCCTTCCATTCTAACAATTATAACACTTCTTGAAAAAACCGTTTCGTGACCGCCGTACACAAGCCCATCACCAATGATATGGCAACATTTTAAATAAACGTGAACTGTGAACTCTTCTTTATTTAACTTAGCGTGATAAGAGCATCAACTGGCCGGATCGTCGACTAGTTTGTCTCGAAAATGGGCAATAAATACACCCTCCTATGGTGTCTGATCGCTCTCTTCGCGAACATCTGCCTAGCAGTACCAAGAGACTACCTTTACGACTACCACGATGCGTCAGTCCTGCCAAAAGGTGACGACGTTTCTGAAGAAGTGCGTTTGATCGTGCCGATTAACTATTACGGGACCACTTTCAAGACCATCTACGTGAGTATATCATTATTATTGTGGTTATTATTCTTCGTGCGTGTGTACAGAAGAGATAACTCTGTCGCAAGGAATAACTATGTTAATTTTTTATTTAAGTAGGCAAACTAAAAGTCTTGTAGTAGTTACAAATATACGAGGTTATCTTAGTGTGTCAAAAGGTCCGGTCAGTTTCAACAGTACACATAGTAGCTACTATTGTATATTAAAAGGTTATTGATCGATGGGTAAAAAAATGGATTTGATAACATATTTTTGAGTGTCTCTAATCTTTTTTCATTGATAAATAAAGCTATTAGCATCTAAGAAATATATATCAAATCGCCTACTTTGAAAATGTTACGAAATTTATATATCATATCAATATTTTGGGTATTTCCCCTTATTTCTTACGATTAAGAAAATAATTAATCAGCGAAGTTATTAATCCTATTCGGAGACGGTACTAGCAGCAAAAGCATAATAAAATTAACTGACAAGTTATTTAGAAATGATCCTAACAGGAAACATCAATTTTAAGATTCGGGCTTCTATGTTATTGTTTCATTTGTTTATCAGTAATGACTATTGTTACAAGTAATAAATAGTTCAAAAACAGAACAAAGCCATCAAGAAAGTGTAATCAAAAGTTTAGTAAACAGATTTTACGATAAATCCTATGTACGAGTTTCAAGCTAACGCTGACGAAATAAAAGTTAGAAAAGATACCTCAGTTAACTGGATTCATTAAGCTATCTTTCAGTCGGAATCGAAACAAAATAGCAACAGAAAAACCTTTGAAGGAAAGCTACACATGTACAAATATTTTGCTGCCCAATATTGGTCAAATTCCTGTCAATTTATTCATATTTCTATGGAAGGCAGATTGTTACTGTTCAGCAAAATTCTTTAAAACTTAGGACCAATTATGTTTCTAAATTATTCGAGTTCCAATTTAAAGCTAAACTAAAAAATTATCAGCTCAAGGCAAAAATAAGCATTTGTTTGTAAAATTCAGTTTTATTTCCTGACTTTGTAAGTCTATAAACTTTTGCATCAATGCTCCCATCACCTTAATGCTCCAAAATAATAACATTTTAGTTTGCAAAGTAGGGGTTTACGAACGTGGTGTCTCCCTTATTCAATGAAAATATTTTCCCTTCGAAAGAAATAGAAAAAGTGTTTTTTTTTACACCGGATCTAGTGAGTAAAATGAGAGGTCTACCAATTCACACCCAAATTCGTGATTTTTTGCCAAAGTCACAACTGATATTTGAGACGACGCTGGAACAAAACTTTCTTTTTCTCCAAACGCAACCGTTTTTCCCGCAATTTCTAGCTAGCAGCTTGCCAAATAATATTGCATAGTACGCCCGAATATTCTAGTAGTCGGGTAGTCTTTTTCGCAGCCTTTCGATTATGTTTTGCCTTCAAGAGTGAATTGGTACTTCCAAGTTTCGTTCATGGCTACAAATCAATTCCAAGGCTCTGACTTACTTCGCTTAGACCACTTCGACAACGTTTTAAAAATATTCGTTAAATACAACTTTATTCCTAAGTGAACAAGGGCGGCCCCCAATGCGCTGTTAGTTTTTCATGCCCAGTCAAATTATAACAAATGCCTTCCCTTGAAATGTTCACAGTTTCACACCTTCATATTCAAATGCAATCAAATTTACAAAAACATTACTCTAAAACGATCCTTGCGTAGAATTCTATGTCACAGATTAATTGGAACACGCTTGAAAATCAAATAAGTGAATAAGTCGACCTCATTTCATAAAGCAACAGTTAAATAATAAACTTTCCTATTTTTTTTTCCACTGTAGGAGCGTAGTTAATTTGCGGATACCGCACTAGTGGAACATTCTTATATTTAACGAACGCCCAATCATAAAGTACCCACTGCCAAGGTTTTAAAGTAGCACAATGTTATTCGCCACCTGCCCCATTCATTTCATTTAATCCATCAACCAATCAACTATCCCATCAACCAATGTTGGCTTGTCCAGTATTGCAGACTTGAGAACTTTACAACATAAAACAATTTCAACATCTCAAAGAAAGATCTTACGTATCACCTTCTATTAGTTAAGATTTTTCGCCAAAACTACTAATTTTAATATACAATAAACATTACATAAAAAGCATTTTCTGATGTTTCCAAAATATATATTCATACATCGCTAACAAGATAACAGTCAAGCATGATTTTTTATCGCGAATCTGTTTATTGTCAATTATCGGTTCTCAACAAAAAATTAATAACATTAATTCCATTCATGAATATCTGAAGATAAAGCAGCTCACGCATTTAAAATATATCACAGGACTATGTAATTGTTTAAATTTCGGCTGAAGAAAAAGAGTGATATCCTGATTTTAAACATCTATTCTGTTGCTCTAACGATTTCTCTAATTTCTAACAGAAAAATAAAAACAATGCAAATCTACGACGACAGTAAGCGGTAACTCGTTCGACACAAACTGCTATTCCTCTTTTTTGCCATTCTCGAGACATTTTACGATCGGCTACATAAATTGAGCAGTCTCGCGATCCAGTAAACCATCCTTTGTCTTCCTGTTCGATACAACCTTCTCCAGGTTACGATTTTATCACAGCGTCTGGAAAATTGATTCAACTAGAATCGTTCGAGGGACCTACGTATAGATATATGTATAAAATCAGAGTAAGATGTACGAAGATCTTGCGCTAGCGCACTTTTACTTCACTGAAACGGCAACCAACCGGTAATAAACACCGATAAATGTAAATAGCTGCGAGTTTGGGATTATGTGATGCTTTATGGTACTACATTGCCATGATAAATAAATTCCTTTGTTGAAGTTGAGAAATAAAGTAAATTTTTGGGATTTTCATATTACTGCATTGAGGAAAATTTCTGCTCATTAATAGTTAGACTTATCTTTTCTTTCATGCAAAAAGAAAAAAAAAACGCTAAGTCAACATAGTTAACAATTTTACTCACCTTTAATTTAATGCTAATCAAATTATGCTTATCTTTGATATTGCGTTTTAGTAGTTTGGCTAATTTCTTTGTGTTTGGAGCAAAGCCATAATTGGCGAAAAGAAGACAAATTACAGTTGCTCTATCTGAATCTACAAAAATATTATTCTTCGATTACAAGGAACACTCTTCAGAAGCTATAACATTTTGAATTATAATTGATTTATCGCGATTGTTGCAACATAGTTAATTGTTAATTAATAAAGTGTAAGTCGAAGTGACGACGAGGCCAACAACGAATTCGAATTATCATCGTTGAAGTAATTTAAAGGAATTTTAGGGTCGATTATTAACTATGATAGAAACCGAGCTGCATCAGTACATTCCTACAGTCAAGACGCAGTCGATGGATTGAACGGCTCTGAAAAAGATGAAAACGTTCAAGATGACTCTTAAAAGGAAAACTCATATTTACTCACCGATCACACTACTAAATTGTTGGCCCACCTGTCTAATACAAATTATTGTTTCAATGTTACTTGTCGCAATCTTTCTCTTTCTCTACAAAAGAATCCATAAACTCATCGATTATTTCTACAGGTAAACAGCAATGGAATCTTGTCATTCCAAACCGAGATACCATTGTTCTTCAATACAGAATTCCCGTTAGACTATCCGATCATAGCGCCTTTATATTCGAACATCGATACGACGTCCGCTGGCAGGATATCCTACCTTGAAACGGACGATCGTCGAACGCTACAAACGGCATCGGAAAAGATCCGAGATTACTTCTCCGACGCCACCGACTTTAACCCGACAAGCGTCTTCATAGTCACGTGGGAGAACGTCGGATACCACAATAACCAATCGGATAAACTAAACACCTTTCAAGTAGCTATTATTAGCAACAACGACGACAGTTACGTCGAATTTTTGTATCCGGAGAACGGGATACAATGGATCCAAGGCACCGGCGATGGATCGGGATTACCGGACGCGAGAGCTCAAGCTGGAATAATAGCGCCCGATGGAAGGTACTATCTGCTTCCCGGATCTGGTACGGATAAGGTTTATATGCTAGAAAGGTATTGAAGTTCTTGAGTGATTGGTGACGATAAACATTTTTTTTTCACGTTTTATTTCAGATGGTCGAATATCAACATACCAGGAGCTTGGTTGTTTAGAATTGGTATTGTTTTCGATGAGAATAATGTAGAAGTGCCGGATACAGTCGAAGGTAAGAGGTTATATTAGTCTTGTTCAAAGAAAAATCACGAAAAACTAGTTAGACGCAATTCGATTGATTAGAAAAAATTCGAAAATGTTTTTTGTAAAAACAAAGAACAAAACTATCATGTAACTTACAATATCTTCATCTTATCAGTTAAATATGGCAACCTATCAACAGTACCGTGTAACAGTGACTAGTGCAAAGTAAGCGTAAAAGATTCGGTTATCACGCTAAAAGAAGAAATACGATTTTTAAGCTGTGTAATGGAAAGCTATACGCACGGACGAGCGAATGGAATATTCTTAGAAACTCGGTAAGACCACTAAACTACGTCATGTGGTATCCTAATAGCTAAATTCTTTAGTAATATGGCGCCACAGCGGGATTCGATTAAAAGATATAAATGTAAATATGGTAATAAATTAACTTAGGTTGGTTTTATGCTCGTTCACTACTTCTAATTAAGTCTACTTTAATTATAACCATTATAAAACGAATACAAACAAATGCAGTGCTGCATGATCAAGACAAAGCAAGGATTGTATTACAACGTATGAAAAAATATGGGTATATTCTGATTTATAGAATTATGTAATGAACAAGTCATTGTGATGGATATAACTCAAGGATACTTCATGCACATCTGGAACTAAATATAAACAAAATAAAATAAAATTACGAAATGTATATTATTACTGTGTCCATTTTAAGTATAAATCTCGCGCTCTTTGGTATGGAACCGAATTACAACGTAATACCCATTGATCTTAACAACAACTAACAGAAATAACTGAATAAAATGCTCACTCTGAGTGACATTAAAATTAATATTCATTTACTATTGAACTAATTATTTTAGATATTTTTCTTTATAATAGACTTGGTTTTTATTATATATAAATAAATTTCGCGGTATATCTAGAAACATATGCAAGGATTTGTTATTTAAGCAGTGTTCGAAAAGGTTTATTCAGTTGAAAAAATTATGAACGCTCAGTATAAGTATTTGTCTCGGTGTGATACGCATGGCTTTCCGTTACGTCCCATAAACACTAATACCTCAATCTTTATGACATTCTCGATTATTTAATTTCAACATGATCGCTAATATCTCGAAAACAGTTGGCTTTAAAGGTAAAGTACCTTAATACAACATTTACATGCGATGTGTAGAATCGATTAAGCTGATAAAAAACATACTTTCGTATTTGAAATAAAAAATACGATAACCACTTCTGGTACAACCGGAAGTTTCTCATAGGCGAAAATATTTCAAATCAATAAGCCCGATACTACAATTACTTATTCTAAAATGTCACGGTTCCATTCACAATATCACGATGAATACTTTTAATTAACAAATTTCGCGAAATCCCTGTATACAATTATTTCCGGTACTAGTTATAGAGCTTGTTTAGGAAACATTTCGGCCTAACATCAGAAGATTCACCCGACAATAAGACGTTTAACGTAAAATTACGACCATATATTACATGTAACTTCTCCGATAAAACCATGTTGTAAATACATAAGAAAGTTTGTTTATTATGGAGATATAAAACGGCTTCGCCGCGTTCGTGCTATTAACGATGCAACAGTACACATAAACTCGGCCACACAAATCGCCCATATCGATGATGTGCAAATAAACATAGAATCATACGCACACAAAGCTTGATTCATGGATTCCAGAAAAGAAATTTGATTACAGTCGCTGCCAATGTTATTGTAGTATCGAATAGTAGAACCATTCAGTGGGTATGGTACGAAGATAAACGTGAAATTCACAGGGCAATGATCCCATTAAATTAGGAGATTGGAGAGGTGTGAAGCATTAGAAAGCTTTGTTGCCAAAAGAGTTTGTTTGTATTGTTCTGATGATTTATTATTTTCATAATCAAATAGTAAATTTTACAAAGATGCGAATATGAACTTAAAAGGATGTATGACAAATGCAAACAAAGATACGTTCAGGAAATCTGAGCGGTTGTTTAAATCTGCCTGCGAAAGCTCTATGTTTAAGTACACAAAATGTTAATAACATTTTCTATAACGTTTTCGTCTTTTGGCTAGCTTATTTCTATTAAGTCATGATAATTGTTGAGATTATAATAAGAATAAGATAATTAAATGTAACTATGACTATACAACCTGATGACCAGTACCTTAGAAACGGGTTGCTAAGGATTGAGACAATTAATACCGCAAATTTAAAGAAATTAAGAGAAACCTAGAAGACATTGTATCAGATGTATCTTCGCTATGACGAATCTTCTAAAAGAACCAATTAAAAATAAGAAGCTTAAGCTAACTTAATCCAGAATTATCCAATCGTATACAGACTGATTCATTTTCAATTAACCATTAACATTACGCAGCTCGGTAAAGGATCGATTCTCGACCATATAGTGCAATTTCCGTCCAATTAAGTGTTCACAATCAAAGAAATTTAAAAAAAACGCAGATTTTCTAAGCACAAAATTTAATCAGGCGATCACGTCTGATTAATTTTTGATTAATCTTCATAAAAGTGCATTATACATATTTAAGTTACTCGAAGAACATGGAAAATTAGGAGAAATTGTAAAAAGAACAACAAATACAAATACGCCAATGTTAATGAGTTCTTATTATCAAAAATTTAGATTTTCACGCACGTAATTTCTAATTCCTTGTTGTAGGTCAAGATTACAGCTTACCAAAATCCTGCGCACAATCTTCAACGCAATGCCACACCAACGCTAAATGTGTGGACTACGACGATGGCTTCTGCTGCCAATGCAATAAGAATTACTATGGTAATGGAAATTTCTGCGTGAAGAATGGTAAGTTTCATGTTCAAAATCGCCTTGGACGCCTCTCGATTTCACTTTCTTTGCTTCTAAACGTTCTAGATGTCCCCATAAGAGTAAACGGTAAAGTAAGCGGCGAAATCAACAACGTCCAATTGAGCAACCTAGATCTTCAATGCTACATCGTAATGAAAGACGCCAGAACATACACCGCCATCTCCAAAATACCAACCGAAATCGGCTTCTCTTCGCAATCGCTCCAAATCCTCGGCAGCACAATAGGATGGATCTTCGCCAAACCTCTCGCCGATGCTGTAAACGGATTCCAAATTACAGGAGGCGTCTTCAACCATACCATTGAACTATCGTCAGTAAACACCGGGCATAGTCTTACGATCAAACAAAATTATTTGGGATTGGACGTTTTCGATAGATTGAGGTTAGATGTCGCGTTAGAAGGCACCATTCCGAATTTACCCGAAAATACCAATGCGACGATATCCGAATATCAGGAGCAGTATTCCGTTACTAGATTGGGAGTAATCCAGTCGGTGTCAACAAGAGTTCTGAAGTATAACGATTCAAACAATCATCAGATAGAATTGCCGTTCAAGATAAAACAGGACATCCTCCACGATTATTGCAAGTATACGACGCCTGCTGTTGGAACCACATGGAAATTGAAGGTCGGAAAGAATTTTATTAGCTATGAAGGACGCGAGCAGATTATACGTTTTGGATTGAGCAACAAAGTTGGACCTTTGGATGGTAACTATTTTATAAGATAAAGACCTAACAAAGAATATTTATATGTTCCAATGACGAAAGTTAAGTTAGATATTCTTTGTCCCAGATTCTTATTAATATTTGTTGGTACAGTACTATTGATTATAAAAATGTAATTATAAAGTTTATTACTAAACCTTCAATTCAATTATTTCCGTTCGCTTGTTCTTCTACATCAATAAAACTAAGTCGATAACAATAACAACTTATTTTCAGATATCGATCCTTGTGACGAAGGCAGGCTAACCTGTGGTGAAAACAGCTCTTGCGTAGTTGACGGCGATTCCTTTACGTGCGTTTGTAATCCAGGTTTTCACGAAATAGAAAACGAAGGCCAGAGTTATTGCATAGACATCAACGAATGCCAAAGAGGACAGCACAACTGTGATTTGAACGCCATCTGCACTAACGAGATTGGTTCGTTTAAATGTGAATGCAAATCCGACTACGTTGGCGATGGAAAAACCTGCACGCCAGCTACTTCCTGCGCAACGGTTACTTGTCCTCGAGATGCTCACTGCGTACAAACCGATATCGCAAAATGCGAATGCTTACCTGGATTTGCGTCGACAGGCCAAGCTTGCGTAGCGGTGAAAGGAAGGAGTTGCTATTACAGCAACAATTGCTCCCCCTTCGGTTACTGTTCGCTGAACGAAAGTAATGTCTACGTATGCTCTTGTTTACTTGGTTACGAAGGTGATGGATATATTTGTACCAAGACTACCGAACCTCCTGCCACCACGACCGAAATCATTCCGACTTATAATGAAACAGAGGCTCCAACGGTCACCGAACCAGATGAAGATGAAGCTGTAGAGGAAAGTTTAGAAAGACAATCACCTGTGGATGCGAGTCCCGATAAAGTGGTAGAATCTTGTATTTTCGGAAGATGTTGGTGTCCGTTAGGATATGAGAAGATTCCGGATAGTGTTTACTGCAAATTGGTCGTAACTGAGAACGATACCATTCCGAAAGATAACGAAGAAGGTAAGCATAATATACGCAACATATCCTAAAAACACATGCATTTTCAAAGCTAATACGTCACAATGACTATTACAAAATATAAATAATAGGGATCCATATTTCAATCAACATTAATGTCTCGGCACACTCGACAATACACAAGTTTAATTAGTTAATCCGGAACAGTTGTTTCGCATAACCAAATGACGCGAGAAAAAAGCTCTCCATGAAACAGGGTTCAATATATTTATTATGAACCTTATTAAACTTATTATGTTGATTAAAAACAATAAAATCATAGAATTCCTAGTGAACATAGATCAAGAAATTTAACCCTTAACATATATTCTTAAGGCTTCTTGTGATGATTAGAAACTTAACCAACAAAATTTAAATTTTTGCTAAACAGAATCTTGCAATGTCCTTAAAAACTGCGACATTAGAGCTGACTGCTTGTTCACCGCCTCTGGCACTTACATCTGCGTCTGTAGACCTGGATATAAAGGCGATGGTTACCGGTGCGATGTTCTCGAAGAATCTTGTTTGGATACCAATATCTGTGATATTCATGCTAGCTGCCAATACGATGATTTTGGCCGTGCAGTTTGTATCTGCGGACCTGGATACCAAGGAGATGGATTGACATGCCTGCCAATGGGTATAAAAGAATCATGCATAAAATATCTTTATAAATGAACCGTTTCTCCTTGTCAGCTATTTGCACCAAAGATGAAGATTGCCCGACCAATGAGGAATGTTCTTTCGATCATCACACCGAAACCTACGAGTGTCTCTGTAAAGAAGGAACCGTAAGAGATACTCTGCACCAATGTGTGCCCATAGATGATAGCTGCGGCGGTGGAACGTGCGTAGAGAATGCGGAATGCCTTTATGACCCAGAATACCAAACCCATTACTGTTCATGCAAAGCAAACTTTACTGGCGATGGTATTACTGAATGCAAACCTAAACCTCTGGGTTGTGATGTTTTAAACAATTGCGGCATTAATGCCGAATGCAATTACAATACCTCAAGCAGCATATATGAATGCCAATGTTCTTCTGGGTACGTCGGTGATGGTTTCATTTGTATTAAAGAAAGAGACTGTCACACAGATCCGGATTTGTGCGACCTTAACGCTAGATGCATTACGAACGCCAATAGAAAGTATATTTGCGAATGTAGACCGGGGTATATTGGAAATGGTACCTTCTGCAAAGAGATAGCTAAGTACGGTGGCAATTTCTTATTACTCAACCAAGGAATGGCGACGCTGAAGCTTCCGTTCGAGATATCCAGAACAAGTAGGCCAAGACCTCTTCAACTAAAGATGCAGCAAGTAGCCGTTGGACTAGACGCCGATTGCTTAGAAGGAAGATTTTATTGGAGCGATATATTCAGCAGAACAATTAAAAGTGCTGACTTTAACGGCACCGAAAAGAAAGATTTTATTACCTACGGTAAGTCAAATTTTAACCTTAATTTTGTCATTTATTGACTAATTTCACACTTTTCCTCCAGGAGTTGGATCACCTGAAGGCATATCCATTGATTGGGTTTCCAGAAACATCTACTGGACGGACTCTACAAATAAGACAATAGAAGTGGGTAATATAGAAACAAGACTGACGAGAACGCTGATCACAGCTAACCTGATGAATCCTCGCGGAATAGCGGTACATCCTCAAAGGGGGAAGATCTTTTGGAGCGACTGGGATCGCAAAAATCCGAAAATTGAATGGGCAAACGCCGACGGCTCGGACAGACAGATATTCCTAAATGGAAGTGCTGTCGGTCTACCGAATTCTTTAACAATCGATTTCGATACTGAACACCTGTGCTATGCAGATGCTGGCACCAAATCTGTACAATGCGTTGATATTGATACTAAAATAATACGAGTAATCGCAACAAATTGTTCGTATCCGTTCGGAATTGCCACAACTAAAGAAAGAATTTATTGGTCGGATTGGATAACGTAAGTTTATATATGAATACTAAAAATTAATTTAAAAAAAAGACGTCTTCAAACAAATGCAATTACAAAATATGAATTAAAATTAATCAAATAAAATATGAATAATTAGCATTCCCGAAATAACCTTTTCGGTGATTTTTTGCAAAATATCGGAAAATCGTGGATCTAATTAAGAGCTATCTTCACCGCTGTGTTTTCCAGCAAAATGTATAGGAATAATATACGGTATTATTTAAATTGTTATTATCCGAAATGTGGGTCAGTAAAACAGTAGGAGGATGTTTTCATTATTTGCTGAAATACGGTCAGTAGCACCAACATAATTTAGGATTTAATCTGGGATTATATTTTAATTCGTGTCCGTTACATGGGAGCTTAAAATTAATATTGACAACCAATTGCGATATCGGTAATGCAGAGAACATTTCAGTGAAGAGAGTAGAGCAGGCTCAGAAATGCTACTTCACAACAGAGAGCACCAAATTATTAACGTTTACTTAATATTAAAAGTAACTTTAGTTTAAAACTTTATTCCAAAACTGCTTATAAATTTTACTTCATTAAACCCACATTTATTTAAAAGTAAAAATTAAAATAGTAACATTCATTGTATATTGTATATTAACAACTCAAAGCCAATGTAACGACTTACGCTACTCTACGAAAGATGACACCAACAACTTAATCTGGATAATTTTTAATTTATAATAACATAATAATTACAAAATTCGATATTTTTTTATTATAATAAGGCATTCGGGAAGAAAAAAAAATTACTTACGCAAAAATTGATGAATTTAAAAGATTAAAAGTATTGCAGGATGAAATGTAAACAATCAGTACATCTATTTAAAACGCTAAATACAACTTGGATAATTTTTGAATTAATGTATACAATCTTTCAGGAAGAAAATTGAGCAAGTAGACAAAACTACATTGACTCGATTGAAACCGCTGATTATTCCGGTAGGTGGTGGAAGTAATAAATTGTACGAAGTGGCGGCTGTGAGCGAAAGATGCCCAAGTTTAATCAACGTATGCCAATATCACAGAGAACAATGCTCCGCAGGGCATATTTGTATACCGGATGGCAAAGGCAGTAGAAGGTGCTTATGTGGTAGAAGCATAGATTCACCGGGCGAAACAACTACTTGTAGCGACAAATAATGTAACAAAATCATTTACAAAATACTAATTTACGAAACTAAACCAAAATAAAGACAAATATTACATTCTTATTTAATTTAATTATACGTAGAATTTAGTTGTTAATACCCATGTCAATTATCAATTTATCAAAAACAAAAGTGCACAAGGACAACAATTATTTGATTATTATACTTTATACAAAAATAAATAAATCGAAAACTTAATATTACGTTGCTGGTTGTGTCGGAGTTGATGGTACATCCTTCCTCTCCCCTTCCCTTGGTGAGTGCTCGGGTGATGGCTCAAAAGTTTGTTTGTGCTTTAGTAAATACGCAGCCAATGCATTTATAGGCTCTGGTGGACGTTCTTTGGCCAAATAAGATAGCGCTTGTAAAAGAATTGGAACTACTGTTTGATCCAGATATTGTCGTGTGGGTAAAGATGCTAGATCAACTCTAGATTTCTTAACTTGTACGTCCTCCATACCTGTTCGAACGAGTAGCAAATTCTACAAAGACAAAGCAGAATAATAATAAACAACATTCCTTTAATCCACACTTAAATTTAAGAAAATGAGATTTGTTTTTCTTTTTTACCGTTCAGAAGTATACATAAAGACATAACCTCGCTTTGGGGGAGCTATGGATAGACTCACCTTAAACAGTTCACAGAGTCGTTCCGATTCGAATTTATTACAATGCCCTTTCGATATGCTGTCGTCCTTCTTTAAATTCCTATCAGAATACTTGTCTTTAACGAATACGGCTACAACAACGACAAATTAAAATTGTTTACTAATACGACTGGAATTTTGGATAAACGAGAACGAGAAGATTAGCGAAACGAATTAATTTTGATGTTTGACAGCAAGACGATCTTATGTCATTTAAAAACTATGGTTTTTTAATAGAATAACAGTTACTACTATTGCAGCTATTTTAAATAGCAAATAAAAATAACTGATCCTCATTCTTTTGGTTAATACACATGCCTTTTCTTGATTTTAATACATTAAAATTAATAGAGTAAAAGGTGCCTTTATCACTTTCCTGTAGGCAAGCAAGCTAATAGAGATTTTTAAATTATGCTTGTACAGAAAACAAAATGGTAACGAATAAAGAACAGCGAAATGTTGATGTTGGCAACATTCTTATTTTGTTTTTCAGTTGTCATTTCATTTTGTTCACTTTGTAGTTCAGTTTCAATTGTTTATGGTGACAAATTTAAAATAATAAAGAATGATAACAAAGTGTTTTGTGTCAGATTTGCTATTATTATTACTAGAGAGGACGAAGACTGATGAAATCATTACTTTTTTTAGAAACTAGACAGACTCGTGTTTTGTCGACTTTCGGGGACGCCAGTAGGCCAGTAGAGGACAAAAGCGAGTGATTTGATACCTATTTTACAGCGACTAGACAGACTCTCTGGGACACCAGTAGGCAGCACGAATCCATTCTCATGAGGCGAATACACACGAGTCTATCTAATCGTTGAAAAAAAGGAGTAATTCCACCTGCCTTTGTAATCTCTAATTATTATATCTTCGTTTGGTTACAATTTGGCGAGGACGTAATCTTGTACGGGCAACTTGTTCCGCAGAATGGCTTCTCAAAGTTAAATTTAAATAATAGTAATAATAATAATAATAATAATAATAATAATAACATAAACATGGATACTCAAATCTATAAGAGTAATAATATACTTTTGAAATTCTACATGAATCGTACTATTTCATTCTCCATGTTGGAATTCTTGCCTATATTATGAAAGTAAAAGGCGTTGTCACCTTTCTGTGCATTTGTTAGATAAATGAGAAATTGTATCTACTTAACCCGGCTTACATCCCCAATAGGTGAAGATCCTTACTCAGAAACTTGAATACGCCCTTGCATTTTGATAAATCCACTCTTAATATACTCGTTACTCGGTACTCGGGAATCTGCCCATCACACCAATACATAAAAAAATCAAAATCAAACATTGACGCAACAAATATATGTATAAAAATTACCACAACCAGGTACCAAAACTCGGCTAAATATAAGCCTAAAATTAATTACACAATCAGTAAAAATCTATTCGAAATGGTCAAACAGTAAAAAAAAGCGTTAGACTTCCCGAAGTCGAAACTGGAGTGAGACTGAATGAAAGGACCCAACAAGCTAGGAAGCCGAGGTAAGGAGATCTTCAAGGCGCGAAAGCCATTGAAGAAATTAAAGACTCACAAATCAAACTCGTCAACTGCTGAAAAATACTGAAGACACTCTGTGCGAATAGCATATGTGGTAGTTAGAGTAACTAAACAATGAAAAGTCATGAATAGTGGAAAAGCATTCCAACTCAGTGACAGCCAAGCAATTTTTGATTAGACACAAGCGTACAATTTACAGCACACCCACTAAGTACAGACAGAAGGTCTGTTAGAATAATAGTGGACCTGTGTGTTAGAATAATAGTGGACAAATACAATCCCGCGTCTCGCAATCGAATGTCGCGAGTCACCGCGATCCCTGTGCTTTAGATCTAAAGGTAACATTTCCATTAATATTTGTGACTCACAAAGTAATAAGTAAAGTTCGCCACTTTCCGTGCGCTTTACGGGCATCGGTACGAGAGATAATATACAGTCTTATTCGGATATAGTACGAAAAAAAAAGTAGGTGAAAGAAACGCATGAGTAATGCCTAAATACAAAATATTATGGTTCTATGTGCACGTAGTAACGAGAAAATGATTTTTCTTTATTCGAGTCCGACTCTGTCTTAGTTAACATATGGGAATCACCGGCAGTCGCTGAAGCAGCGTTCGGATATCCATTTAGTATGCACATAGCATTCACCGTCATTACACGCAATTGCAATGGCATCCTATACGAATATCGAATACACCGATATGATTTTGATTTATGGCGAAACAGGACAAAATAGTCTTGCGGCAGAAAATTTGTACGCGGAACGGTTTCCCAATCGGCGGCATCCATCATCCGAGACAATTGTGAGAACCGTGTATCGACTTCGAGAAACAGGATCAGTAATTCCACGTTTCGAAGGTCGTGACCGTCATATATCACGTAGAGTTCAGCAAGCAGAAGAGCATATTTGAAACATCGTTGAGGCGGAACCAGGCATAAGTACTACAACTTTAGCCCAGCAAGTAAATGTGTCCCAAACGACGGTGCATCGAATTTTGAAAAATAATTTACTTATTTACTTGGCCACCTCGTACTCCCGATCTAAATCCATTAGACTTTTTTCTGTGGGGATACATGAAAAGCTTGGTATATGATCGTCGCCCTGATATTGAAAATGTCGAAGATCTGCGAAATCGCATTTATGTTGCAGCTCAACGCATTCGCGAAGACATGGTAAATTTTACTCGTGTGCATAATAACTTTCGTCGCCGAATTGATGCCTGTATTAGAGCTCACGGTGGACATTTCGAACATTTTTTACATTAATAAATTATTTTGTCCTGTTTCGCCTAGATCGGTCCTTGTTAGGACCACCACAAATTTCATAAAAAGAAAAAGAATGTATAACTACAAATAACTCAAAACCCGACATTTCGGATGCATTAACTTTAAACATTAAGAACGCAAATCATATGGTTATCGGCATATTCAATGTAAACACATAAACACTTCGACATCAGCTGTACGACAGACTAATGCATTTCAATAGACTATTCACTATTCATAGCATCTACAATGCTTTATCGATTTTTATTTGCATCTGGGTTAACTTTGATTCATCAGCGGTATTTGTATAATATAGGAGAAACAAAGATATGGACCGGCTTTACCTGCATTTTGGGCCCTAAAATTTGAAAAAAATGTATATGTTACAAATAAATTTCTTTTTAAATTTTCAGTAACACATTGATAGGTAGTCTTCAGATTTCGGTAGCTTACGTGCTATTTACAGGTAACCCTGTATACGCAAACGATGCTATTGTAGTAGTAATGTAGTAAGTAAACAATTGAAACCGTTTCAATTGAGTCTCAAAAAAATGTTTTAGACAAGAAATCAGATTTTGACACTGTAATACATATTTCTGAAGGTATCTCTACGATGCGTTAAGTTGTTTTTAAAATTATTTTAATGATACAAATATCACTAGATGTACAGCGCTCATTTACTAAATATTACCTTAGACAGACAGAAGTGGCTGGGAAAACATATAACGCTGCAATAATATATTTTTTATTTTATGTTTATGCATATTGCATTTAATAGCAGAAAACCAAATGCACATTTCATTCTTCCACATAGAATAAATCTTTCCAGTTCTATACTTACATCGATAACAAGGACATGTCGACTCCGCCTCCATCGAATAGTCTAATATGCAAAGCATAAGTATGTATATATATTATGCGAACGACCACTTCCATATCGACACCCGTGAAGCGCACGAAAAGTGGGGAACTTCAGTTAAGAATAAATATTGTTAACGTTATGAGTAGAGATGACATAGACAGGTGGATTTATTTATTCCTTTTTTGTAGCGACTAGATAGACTCGTGTCTATTCGGCTTAGAAGAAAAGGTTTGTGTTGCTTACTGGTATTGACAGAACACGAGACTATCTAGTCTCAACAAAAAAGTAATGATTTCATCATTCTTCGAGTTACGAGGAAAATAATTTTAATCCGAATTCGCGGTTGAAACTGAACATTTGCGCATGCGTGCCCTTTTGCAATTAAAATGATATAAATACTACCAAAGGAATTGTAGACCCGAAAGCCTTGATGGTATTAACAGATTAATTATTAAAGTTATTTGTACATTGTGTTGCGGTAACACATTGCTGGTTGCCGGTTATCCATCAGGCGTTAATGTAGAAGAAACAGAATTTTCGGAAATAAAAGAATCTGTTATTTTTACCCACATATAACTGTTACAGACGGTTGATGGCGTATAACAGTCGTAAAATAACAGATGATTAAATAACTGTTACTTACTTTGTAGTTTAGATTTACTCAAGTGTCCACTACTCAACATTTTCGACAATTTCTTTTCAAACTTTGTCATCGGGCGTTCGGTGTTTAATTCTTTTGCGGGTAGATTTTCAGCCATTTTAATCGCAATCGATATTTCCAAACGTAATACAAGTGACAACCGCCGTTTATATATGAATTGTAAAAATTACACCAAAGGTAATGAGATTAAAATATAAAAAATGAAGGTTATTATTAAAAGTAAGTTTTTACTATGATATCTAGCGTTACTTGAAACAAAACATATCATTCCTATGCAGATTGGACTGGCGTAGCCACATGGAAATGGATAGCGAACGATGACAACTGTGGTATTTGTCGAATGCCATTTGATGGTTGCTGCCCGGATTGTAAATTACCCGGAGATGATTGCCCCTTAGTTTGGGGTGAATGCTCGCATTGCTTTCACATGCATTGCATTATGAAATGGCTACAATCGCAACAAGTTAATCAACAGTGTCCTATGTGTCGACAAGAGTGGAAATTTAATAATAAATAGTTTTACAAAACTCTTCGAAAAGGTAATTCTAGTAATATATGTTTTATTTATTTTTTTTGTAGAAAGTGTTTTATATTTTCTCTTAAGTAAAAATAAAGGATTTTTGCATAGTTTTTTTTTTTTTTAATTTTGTAAATTTGAGTTTGTGATTTCTGTTGTAATATTTCTCTTATATTCCTTTGTGTTACCTCCGGCGTTTACATTGAAGGTAACAGAAAAGGAGTCAAGTTATTTTGAATTTATTGTGGAAAATCAGAGTATTTATATTTATGTCATTAATTGGTAACAACGTGAAGTAGCTCTACTATGTCCAAATGTTGAATTTAAAAAGGATGATTGGAATATTTATTTGAAATATGGCTTTTTATTAATAAATAATAAAAATATAATATTTTATTATGTAATAATAAATAATATTCAGAATCAGGAAATTATAAGATAAATCTGATCGATTTAAGGGTTTTTATGCTGCCAACCTATGAACAACCTTTAATCGATTGTAAATATTAAGGCGCGAAATTCAAACGAACGTTATTGCCAGTTTATTTCCAATCGAGCCTTGCAAAAGTATTAACCGTAGTTTGCAGAGAAACCGTTGTGTACGAGATGCGTTACACATGAAACTGTTGAGGGCGTTGTTTAGAAAAAAAAAAGAATACTCGTCTGTTAAGAGCGTTTATAATGAGAAAAGAAAGGTTAGAATGTCAGGTCAGTCACGATGCCAATGCGAAACGCCCTACTCTCGCAATTAAAGGTTACACGCGTTATATAATTCTTTCCTAAGACGAACGCTATATCGAGAACATTCTTGTACAGGCTAAGTAAGGTGCAGTTAAAGTTATTTTGTGAAATGTACTCGTTCTTTATAGAAAATTGCGAAAGTATTATCGCGATTAAATACGTTTCTCGCAATTGTGTACGGCAAATAAAATTTTCGTTAGAAATCAACTGTACTTGTACCTTTTTAATCTATTTTTGAGCTAAAATGAAAATTTCTTCGAGGAAATTGGTCTTTATTTTCTTGTTGAGAATTACCGCTCACCTGCACCCAAATTGAAGCATAGTCTTAACATATTCGAGAATATATCTCATGATAAGTTTCTTAAGACCAGAAGACCCTTCAATATGAGATTCACAGTCTATAGAATCGATTTCCGTGTGTATCGAATCACTTTTTTCCTTAGAAATTTAAAAAACAAAATTACGGGAAGTAGTAATAAGCTATTCTCTAATTCAATTTTTCAGTAATTCTTATTACAACAACATAAAATTAATTTCTCCTCTATTGGGTCCAAAATGTAATGGTTGTAAAAACTACTGAAAGTAACTGTTCTATCTCATTTGTTTTTAAGTACTTTTTAAGCCACTACGCCTGTATAAATAACCCAGGATTTCTGGAAAATTTAGGTTATGGAGGGGCGAGGGGCTGTTACAGCTACTCTAGCTCTTAATCCACTCTGTCGTAACCTATTCCGAATAGTTTGAGTACTCACACGAGTATTTCTGATTCTAGCCAAGTCGTTCTGCAATTGTCTCGCAGTTACATGTCTTCGACGTAATGCTTGTAGTAGTAAATAGCGGTCATCTTGGCGAGTAGAACATCTTGGACGACCTGGTACAGGTCTTCTACTGTAATTGCCTGTTTCCCTATATCTGGCTACGGCTCTAGAAACACTTGACCGATTGATGTTCATCAAATTAGCAACGTATGCTTGAGAACGTCCATCTTCGATTAAAGCAACTATAGCAGCCACTTGTTCTGAAGTTAAATTGCTCATTTTAGTTTTAAAAGCGTTGGTACAGAACTCTGACTTGGCACTTTAAAATTTGTCCGTATTTTAGGAAGACTTTCAATAAACAACTGAACAAACCTTACACATATGCATTTTTCTAAATGTGTTCTTTTAGAAAAAGAAAAAGTAAAAAGCTATGTTCCATGATTTTGTTAGTGTTTTTATAGTTCACATACACGAGGCAAACTTTTTGTGAACGTATAAAAATATCTTGGTTTATAAATGCCCTTTTTTAGTTTTTGCGATACTTTTTTGTCCGAGTGTATATTTGTGCTAACAAATTGGACAAAAACGGATACAATATACAGATGAAAATTTCGTATATACTAATTTTCTCGTTCAAGTATTAACGGAGCTATACGAGTAATGAAGTTCGTTAAAAGATTGGCTAATTTATTGTAGAATATAAAACATTTTTTTTTAATTTTTTTGTCAGGAACCTGTTTAGTTAATTAATTGGCCAATAAATTGCGGAAACAGGGTTTATAGATGCTAATTAATGCGTTTTGTCAGTTAAGGGTCGCTGTCCCAAAGTTTTTCTCTTTATATGAATATTAGAATTTTTCATCGTGGTCGATGTCTTATATCACTAACGCCAATTTTCTCGTCAAAATTCGTTATTGCTTTCTTTTTGGGAGTAATTTCTGATGATAGTCATGCCATGTTAAAGATCTGAAGTACACCACAATATGTACTTCAGATCACATTTCATGCAGCATTTTAAAATGCAATAAAAAAGAATCCGTAAAGACGGATCATAATTCGAACCGTAGGTTGAAATAAAGCGCGAGTGTTCAAAATAAAGCTCGTGTGTTTTTATGGATTATAAAGTACTACAAAAACTTCATTATGTTATACAGATATAAACATACAACGTGAGCGAAGAGAAACGTATATTCGCACTTAAACATTAAAGCTGCTATTTAACAATAAACATTATTGTTACTGTTACGTTTTGTCCTGCTCAAGCCACTTTTGTGTTAAAGGATTGGCGGTGATAGATGATTCTGTTAAGTCTGTCTCAAATACTTTTTTCTTTGAGACCCCGCGTTTCCTCTATTTTCGTTATCGATCGTTCGTTAGGCAAATATTTCTAAAAATATGGGTTGCGCGAAATGCAGCTGTGACTTGGGTTCAGGTTTTGGCTATGCTTACTGAATATCAATATTAATCCAAAAGTTGCTTTATTACTTATATGATTCGGCTTTTTTGTCCAAAATTTTGTCCCAGTCTCAGTAATTCTCAAAAGCGGAAAAAAGAGCCTTAACCGTCGCCTGCAGCTCATAGTGTTACTCAAGAGGCACAATATAAAATAATAACTAAAATAATAAATTCCTTTTCGCCGTCTCTGCAATGGTATAGTCGAGATGTGATGATATCACATTGAAAATAAGTAAAACTTTCCTGAAGGCTTAAATTTGAAAAAATTATACAAACATTTGGGTCGTCGCGCTTCTATTTGCAGTCATTTTCATAACGAAACCGGGTGACAAATGGGAAGACCATTCCGGCTTTATCCTAATCCCTTTTACCAAAATAAGAGGAGAAAATGCACTCCGCCCTTGACGTGTTTCTTTGCAAAAACTGTCTGCTATTTATTCAAGTTTGTAACATTCTTCATCCACTTAAATTAAATGTTAAATGTATGGCTTTTCAATTTACTGCTGTTTCAAGAATTAGATCTTTCAGTTTCTCAGTGTAATCAGTAGCAATGTACTTGTTAAATTTAGCTGTCCTAGCACCATTCATATGTTGTACTTTACATTTACTGATTCCTGAATGACACTAAAAATAACCGCGCCCATTTTTTATTAGCCAGTAGTTTGTGTATAAGGAATCTTAATTTTTCAACGTACATAGAAACAGATCGTCTAGGACACTGCTATGGGTATTCCGACCTCAAAGCTATCTTGGTTGGAATTTTTTGATTTGTTGACCCTAGGCCTTCTTAGGTGTATCTCCCTTTTGTCATTGGTAAAATAATTTAAATTCATATTCAAAATCTTGAAACTAAGAATTTCATCTAATTTTTCAGAAAGAAATTGTTTAAGGACATTATCTCATTAAGCAGATTAAATTTTCCCAAACAGCTTCAGATCTTCCAAAGTAGCTTGGTTCAATGGAACAATCACAAAACAATGCGCTAACACTTCTTGGCAAGGAAAACACCAAGAAAATTTAATTCTTAAGAGGATTAAAACCGTTATCAGAACTAAATACTACCGCAGCGTCTGGGCTCTTGTTAACAATCCTACCTGATGATAAGGAAATTATAAACAGGATCGCGTACATTAGAACCGTACAATATGGAAACAACACCTTTTAATACCTATACGAATGTCGTGTCGTACAATTTGCCCTCTCCTCTTCTACGTCATCTATTTTGTTAAAAGGTAAAGCTACCGACTGGTCTCCAGTTGCGTGCTAGATGTTCTCGCGTCTACTTCGTCCGCGACGATCGAACATACAGCGTAGCTTGCGTATTAAACCCGTATCTGGATCAAGTATAGAGTGCATGTGATTCATGTTCGGATGATTAATATTCGCGTAACGCATACGGTGCAAAGTGACAGATCAAAATATGATAACAATGAGGTCGACTTCAGCCCCGAAAACTGGAAAATTACCTCCACCTGTGCCGCCGCGTCCGAGTAAGATAAATAACTCCTCCGATTCGTTGGGGAGAACGAAGAGACTTGCTCCGGATGTACCCACTAAACCTACAGTTCCGTTTAGGAGCGCGCCGCCTCCACCGCCACCCTCTTCGACTATAGTGTATCAATTACGAAAGGCATTCTCTACGGCCGCGGAGAACGGAGAGAACGACAAAGTAAATCCGCTGGTGAAATCGCAGTCGTATTCCGCGGTAAATTTTAGCAATAAACCCACCTTGGAACGGTCGATTTCGCAAGAGGCGAAGAAGACTAGAACGGTCATCTTCGAATCCACCAATCTGAAACCCCCCTCGGTCGAAATTAAACGGAAAGAATCAGATCGACGAATCGAAAAGGTGCAAGTTAACGGTAAAGAGGAACCCCCGATTGAAAACAAGTTAGATAGCAATAGGAATGAGGTTATCAAAAATGATTGCGGATATACGATGGATATCATGCATGAAATGCTAGCAGATGCTATTAAGAAGGATATGGATGAGGAAAATAAGATGAAAATCACTATCCATAGCGATAGTGATGCGAATTTGAAATCCGAAGCACCTAAGGCTACCGTTTTGGTAATCGAAGACGAACACAATAAAATCAATAAAGAAGAATCTAAAAGCAAAGAGATGTCACCGAAAGAGAGCGATGATGATAGAAGCAATTCCTCGACAGGTGAACGGAAGAAACATGTGAAATTCGACGATAAAATGAACCACGAATTACTTATCGACGAATTGCAAAACATGAAATTGGAACAGGAGAGGATATTGAAGCGTCAAAGGAAACCTTCGAAAGACATCTACGAAAATGACACCCCTATCAATCCAATAAGCAAAGAGCAACCTAAAATCTTACATTCGGATTGGATCGAAGTCAACGACGGCGAAGAGGTCCGCCTGTCCAGTTGCCAAATAACAATCGACGAACGGGGCGAAACCAAAGATCGAACGTGTTCCGACTTGCCGCCCACAAATTCAGTCGATCCTCTTATTTCCAGATTGTCGACGATGTCGAATCTCCACGGATTACCTCCGTTGCCGAAGAGCTTGTCGAATTTTAATTTCATGGAAGCGCCGCAAACACCTAGCAGAAGCAAAAGCACCACACCCGCTATGTCGAACACCGCCACAGCGCATTTGGTTTACCCGCCTCATCCTAAGCCAGTAGTAAATGGCGGGACTTCCCAGGCGAGTCCTTCTAATTTGGATGCACAATTGGCAATACTGCGTAGAGAGATGGTAAGTGCTTTTTTCTTATTTAATCCAAAATCCTTTTTAGATTTATGTAAAAATATATGGTGACTTTGTATTACACGAACATATTCTCTAGATTTGTTATGCTTTAACGCACCAAAAGTTAAGAAAGACAGTCTCGCAATATTCACTTGAGTAATTCCTTTTATATAACGTGTATGCTATTTAGGTGCCTGTGATGTTTTTTTTTTTTGTTGTTGTTGTTGTTCCGACAATGTCTATTTTTAAATATCTAAGATTACGTAAAAGGAAGACGGTTTATCTTTTTTGTTGTTGGTTTTAAACAACTTCGTGGTATACTGACATTTACATATCTACGTATAAATATGCAATGCTTGATCTCACCTCTTCCACTACTATCAATTTAAATGGTCTCGAAATTTGAATTAAGTGTGGCAAATGTTCCGAATTTAACACCTTAATGTTTGTTAAGATGGAATAGAATTTTCTTTAAGTCTACAAAGTACAATTTCCCACGAGTTTAAAATATCCCCTTTGGGCAAAAAGGTGACGCATTGCTTCAGACTTAGTGATATCACGTTTCGCTCACCGCAATAAACAAATGACACGAAAAAATCGTTTTAATCTTTACAAGAACGTACAAAAATTGAATCGTACCACGAATCTTATAATGCCATCCGTTTTAAATCAATCTGCATTTGGGTATCTTCGATTGTAACGTTAAAAATCTATTGGAGAAATTATTTTTGTTCAATCGAAATTTCCAAGGTTTAGAAAAATACATTTCTATTATTATCCGAGATGACGAGTTCTAACACAAAACACATACAAGAATACATATAGAGTGGAAGTAAAAGAGTTAGAAAAGAAAGGTTTTCAATACAACCTGGATGGATCAAGCTAATCTAATGTAGAACCTAAATATATTTCAACAAAAAACATTTGCTGTAGAAACAAGAAATAACACAGGGAAAACTGATGGTTTTTCCTGTGACAAGTAGTCGTCTTCTAATAATAATAATAACAATAATCATAATAAAAATTAATCTGATTGGTTTCATTCAACAAGATGGAATAGCACAATTTTCAGGCTACTTCATGTTTACTTGCTGGTTTTAATATATTTAAAATAGTGTCCTATATATTTCATAGGAAATAATTCCTTCGAAATCCAAAAATACTGAAGCCGTCACCTTCCCATCTGTTACCGTTATAAAATTTTTCGCATGTACACGTTCGGCAGCCAAAAAATATTAAAAACTGTGAAACAAGTATTTTGTCAATTCTTTCGAATTAATCCTTTTATTCTATTTAAATCCGTTAAAAGTAAATGTTTTAGTATCAAAATTGGCACGATCGTGCATTAAAATGCACGAAGAAGATCTAAATCCCTAAATGCGCAGTGTTTTAGTACTTTTTTTTAAATTATCATCTTATTTTATTAGAAGTAACTTGTAACGATTCGATTATTTGTGACGTGCGAATTCCATCCAACAATAGTGATTTACTTTGTCGGACGAAAGCGAGTGAAAGCAGCGACTAGACGGACTCGCGTCTTGTCGACTCTTGGGGAAATCAGTAGGCAACACGAACCCTTTCTTATGAAACGAATACACACGAGTCTGCCTAGTCACTGCAAAAAAGGTATGATTTCACTCGCTTTTGTCCTCTCTAGTCACAACGCAATCTAAATTTATCTGTTGATAACGATTTTTTTTGTAGTGCGCACAATATTATGCGGTATGTTTATTAGCAGCTTCTATAGTAAAATATACAAATTCAAAAACAAATGTAGCGTCGTGGTAACGTGAAATCTGGATGTGTGTCTAGTTACGCTCTACAATAATTCTTAATTCTACATTACACCGCGATGTGAGCGGTCCTAGTAATTTTCATTGTGCAAACAACCGCACTACATCTTAATTCTTGCATTAATTTCGCATCACTCCTATTTCAACTCCACTTAACGCTGTTTAGAGGTCCGCTCCGTTAACTTAAGTTAATTTAAGTTAAATTTGGGTTAATTCTAACGATTTCATCGAGAAACTGTCTTTGATAAAACAAAATACTTTATAAATAAAAGAAGAAAAACAAAATAAAACTTACTCCTAAAAATAAAGTAAATAAAGCACTCTGGTATCATGTAAATATTTTTAAAAGGTGCTGCAAATGTTGTTATCTGATTATCAGAGAAGTCTGTATTTACTAGTTACTGAAGATAATTTAAAGCATTGATATTTGTTGACGCAACTTTGTGTAATTGTTGGAAAACATATATACAGCCTGAGCACTTGGTACGTAGATGGAAGATAATTCCTTCTATAAGTAATTTGGGCATAAAGTTTTCAAATAAATAATGTTCGAATACGATATGGAATTATGTTCAAGTATACCTTCAATTTCAGTACAGTATATCTTCAATTTCCGCCAATCTTCAACAATATTACCTGCATCTATGTATGTATCTTAGTTATTGAGATAATTGACACAATTTGAGTTTTATTGTTTTATTATTTTATTTTATTCCGTTATTTCTTAGGTGGCTGATATCTTCCACAAGGAGTACGTTCTCCCCGCCAGAAGGTTAATTCAAATTGTTAATTCTTGGAGTTTTCGGCAATAGTTAGACATCTTTCATTATAACAATTAGATTCTACAAAATTGGCAATTCAAATCATTGGTGTTATTTCAATTTTTTAATGAAACGTCCTGTATATTTCTATCTGCCAGACGGTTTTTCGATAAAAATTTTTCTGCGTCGTGTTTTAGTAAATTAAATACCAGGTTATGCAGATAAGCTTTTTGCTTTAACAACGCATGGAGTGCTGCGACGAAATTATATAAACTGTTTTCTTTTCGGGAAGGTTACGCTGTTTCAACATGGAAACCTTTCCGAAAAGAAGTCTACGTCGACTTTTACAATAATTTTTGTTTTTCTAATGATATTAATTAAAAATAATGTATACGTATAATAATAATAATGTATAAAAGTAATAATGTATATATGATGTATATAGGTTATACATCAACTGAGATAACATGTATTTCCGCAAATTAAAATTTTAAAAATATTCATCCTGAACAAATTAGTTGAATTACATAAATTAGAGTTTTGAAATACCTTACTTACAGTTTAATTAATCTTACAATGATATTATGGCAAAGTTGCATTGCTTGATATGTCCTCTCCTTAATTCTTTACGAACCTCACTATTTTTAGTAGAAACGCAGTCATATCCCGAAAAACATTCGAGTTTTCATATAAATTCGTCAGCAATGTCTAGTTAAGAATGCTAATGGCTTGCGTAGGAAAGAAATTCTTGAATATTTTATGCAAAACCAAGTAGAAAAATCTTTATTAATAAACCAAGATGGAAATTTAATATTTTACAAGCTACTTAGTGAGAAAAAAAATAATCTGTGTATTTAATGCTTTTGATCTGTGCAATACAATAATTATTAGAATCTCTAAAGTATTTTCTTTGAAATACGTTTGGAAATAGCAATGACTAGTAGGACTATATTTTCCGATTTCTACGTGATGTCTTGCACTGCTTTATAAATAATTGTTAGAACAGTAGGCACATCTTCTCGAGTTGTTTACGATCCAGATAGAAAGTCGTTTATATTTTCCGCATAAAATAACTATACAGGCTTTGACATTCTATGTAATTTATGCTAATATTTTAGTATTATCATTCCAACAAATTGTTGACACAGCTGGCGTTGATGTTATGCTACGTTTTCGATGTGTTAAAACCTTTATTTTATCCGTGCTACAAGATTTTAATAAGTATTGTAAACGACTGTGTATAAAGAATGACATTGACTTAGATATGATATTAAATCTCCCTGGCATCAGATCTAGCATTTTATACGATCACGTTTGTAAAAATAAGCTTTGAAGGACAACCGCTTAATGTAGAATGTATGTCTAGTTTATTGTTATAAATGACAATGTATTGAGTCTTGATGGGCGAATACCCCATATCTTCATCTTTCTATTTCAAGCAGTTATTTTTTAATGGTTTTCCTAAATCTCCTTTTAATATGGTATGTACGCTTCGTCGTCCAGCGGTCTATTACTCGGATATTAACATTTTTAAGTTTTACAAATGTATAATAGTAGATTTTTTTTCTAATTCAAACAAAAAAAAAAATAAAAATTAGATCCAGAAAATAAAGCAAAATCAGTAACATTAATCTATTAGAAACCCTTAAAAAAGGGAAAAATTACATCTAGGTAGCCGTCTGTTATAAAAAAGAATATTTGCTAAAAGAAAATATTTGAATATTTCAAGACAAAAACTTGTTTTAACTGTTCTCGGATTAAACCATGACCCAAAACATGCGAGTAAAATAATGCAGAAATAGTTTCGACGCAATCGCCTTTATTATTTAGCTATTTGACCGGCCTGCCCAATTACAGGACTTTAATCTAATTGAGCGAAATTTAACTCGATTAAAAAGCTTGTTGAAGGTGAATGAATGATGAAATTTATACGAAGGCGATGCTAGGCAGTAATTGCTGTTAAAGAAAAGTACTATAACACACCCAATATGGTTGGGTTTGCCTACAATTTTGCCTTTCGTTATCTTTTAATGAATTGAAATTAAGAAATACTTATTAAATATCAAACGAGATCATCCAAATGCACTATTTCATTAGAAGAAATCTTCACAATCAAGAAATGTTGGATGCCTAGATCCTATTTACAGCGGAGCTATTGTTTAAAAGTTAAAGATTTACCAGCGCTATTTTTATACATTTAATATAAAATAACCTCCGATAACATCTACAACTTGTAATACACGTAATAAAATTCTTTGCTCCTGCGATAAACTACCAGAGAATTAATCAATAATTTTAGCTGAATTTTTAAAGAACCAACTACACACATAATGAAACAGATTGAAGTCAGGAGTTCCTTTCAAACACGAATACCAGTACATAAACAAGATAGTGGCGAGTTACCAAGCGAAACACTCTAAGCGTCTTTGTTTGATGTAAGTGCACAGATAGGGTCGAGATTAACAATAGGCGGAAGAGCGGAATATCTCGAGATATTAGCATTATCTCGACTACACACTTATTAAACGAAACGTATAGCTAAGAATATTAAAGCAGCTCAATCCGTAGTTTCCATATTAAACAAGACGTGTAATAGAATTGCGTTTACATTGTCGAATACGTTGCAATTTCAAATATCTACAGTTTTAACTTTACGAGTCTGGATGATTCTGAAAACGCTTTGAAGTACGTATAGATTACGATGGAATTCCCATTATATGTGTATTATAATGAAAATTCTATTAATAAACTGGTAATCCTATAAGCCAACATTCAATATGAATTAAGCTAATTTTATTAGTGTGATTATAGAAGCGTTTAGGATAAGCCGTATTTACTTAGACTGCGGATTTTAAGAATCGGAATTTGTATTTCTTTAGTCTCTTACCTAGGGGATTAAATAACAAGGATCTTATTTAATACCCTAAATTTGGGAAAGGCAAACGTCTCATTAAACGCGGTAATCTGTTGGTAATATAGCACCAAAATATCTTAAATTCCATCATTTTCCTGTACGCTACGTTTATAATTTAAGAGCTCCATACGCACTTGGAAAATCATTCAGATCTTTAGCTGTTATCGAAATAATCAATAAAAAGTAATCAATAAATAAAAGCCAATTATTCCTTGTCCCAATTCTAAAAGAAAAATTCGGGAACAAGAAGATTCTCAAGCCTGTAAATCTATATTTCAATACGTAATTATATAATGTACTAAACAATGTCACCTAACCGGGGAAAATCCTTATCTAAGGAAATCGTCCTTTATCACCTTTCCTTTAGCATAAATTTACATCGACAATTGAATTTAGAACTATTCTAAGATGCATACCCTACATACTAATGTCTCGCAGATCGAGTACAACAATTAAGAACCGGATACTATGGTTTCACTAATGAATTTTAATGTGTGCAACACGTTTAAGTTTGATCGAGAAATGATTAATAGCAGCTTATACGGAATTCGTCAAGATACAATTTCCAACAAATTAAACGGTGTCGATATAAAAGGAAATTATTACGACGGATAATTCCATTATAGAAAAGTTATCGAGGGATATAATGCTCTTGAGGTTATATAGATAATTCAAGCAATTACTAATGTAACTTTTTTCTCGCAGTAGCCTACAATAATCTCTCTGCTCTGTATACGCCAACAGACACTTCTATATCTGCTTAATTAATTTTGTATTAAGATAAAAAGCTTTACGTAACTTCGAAAAGCTGATTTACCGTTCAAACAAGTGTAAATAGATATGTAACAGATTTATGTTTGTAAAGAATTAGCAAAAAAAAAAAATGGATAAAGTCCGACTTTAATAGTTAGTGCGTTTTTGAGAATGGCCACCTCCAAAGCTGTAGTTTTATCACCGATCTGATGTTGCCAAAAACGAACTGATGATTAGATAAAATATCGCCCAAAATACTAATCGTCTGAGGTTATGCAAAGATATTTGACGGGACTATCATTATCGTGTAAAGATCGCTTTACGCACGCCTAATTGCATGAAGTTTATAAGCAACGTAAGTATCGATGATTTTCGTGTATGTAGCATATATATCGCCATGACTATAGTGCAACTCATGCAGATTGATAGAAGTTAATTTATTCAAGAAATTATGCCAATCGTTTAAAACATTTCTGAAATTCATAAAACAGAAGAATTTGAATCCATAAAATGCATCCTAATAATTGTTTTGTTTTACTGAAAATTAACGACAACAAACTAGACGATCAATTGGGCATGTTCACAAAAAATTAAGAGGAACTCGTCTAGCATTAAGTACAGTATAATATCGCTTTTTTACGTCCCTCCCTTTCTTTTGTTAAAATCTACGGCTGCTTAAATCCATGTTCCTTGGACAGTTTTACCGTCTGATTATTTTATATCATGCGCCCATTATTCTTTTTCCCGTTCTTCAGCTCATTATCTCTTGCCAACTGATCTTCCGTCCTCCAATGTTCTTAAATACCTCCACCATCGAATTTGTCTACGCCCAATTTGTTTCTAAGTACTTCCCTACAATTTGTCAAAACTCATCATTTTTGATTTGTCTATTATCACGTCGGCTAGATTTATCTTTTTACTTTGACTTGATGCTTTTGATTACGTCGTTTGGGAAAACACAATTCAACATACGCATAACGATACGATTTCAACAGAAACATACTTAGAGTTTTATATCCATCAAACTTCATCCTCCAAGACCTTCCCACGCCAAAAAACATGGCAAAAATGAACGATAAACATGGCTTTCACGTAGAAAATCATCATCAATAACATTCAATCTAATCTTGTAAGCAAAGAAATAATCTCGTTCGTAACGTACTTTTAAAACGCTACTCGTATAAAACCAATCCGACCAACTTGCAGCACACCTATTTAAAGAACACGAATAATTTATCTTATTCGTAGAATCCGTTCACCCCTGTATGTTTACCATCTGCCTCCGACAACACGGGCCTAATCAAAACAAACAGCTGCTCAATTTGTCCATACAAGCTGGCTGCGTTCGTCTTCGGCCGGAGGTATTTATTTAAAAGGTGGTAGGATGCGATAGCGCAAACGATCGTGTTAGTCTATTTCTGTTTCCTGTGCGTCTCGCAAAAATACTACCTAACAACCGAGATAAAGCTCTTGACGTATCACAACCATCTCGCTAAACATACTGCATCCGTTGGGATGTACGAGATTGCCGAATGATCCTTCCCCGATATCTGTTGGTCGTGTAACGGATAGCACGTATAATAAATATTTGGAAATGGGTTGGTTGAAAGGAAGAATGTGTATATGTAGATGGCGCCACAAAAAATTCCATCTGGTTGTTTTGATTTGCTTATTGTCAAATAATCATTTATACATCATTTGGGAAATAGATACGACATCGAAAACGTTCTAAATGTCAAACATTTTAGTTACGAGATAATTCAGCACAACTTTAAGGCACCACACAATAGCAACTATATCTTTATATTAGCGATCCCAGCAAACAAACTACATGGAAGAGTATTGCAAAGAAAATAGAGATCAGTTAGGTAAATTAAAAAAAAAAGTTGTATAACACTGGAGTTCCTCAAGGCTCCTTAGACTCGCATAACTTTATTTTTGCAAATGAGTCGAATAAACTTTTTGTAAAAATTCGACTTAATATCTTGTGAGAGTTGCGATGTTAAGGTTACCATATTAGAATCTGCTCAAATCGCCTCGATCATCATGGCATAATACCTGCTTCAAGAACCAGCTGAAACTGAACATCCAATAGTACTGGACTACGTCAAAGAAATTTATAAAATATTGCCTGCAAATATTTCAGTCAATTACCTAATTCTATTAATTTGGTCGATGGTGATGGACCAATGAATTGAACACTAAAGGTGGACCACCTTTAATATCCAACAATTTAGACATATAACCATCGCTTTCAACGTCTTTAATTTCATCTAAATAAATACTTTTTTTGCGTTAGGAGGATGATCTAGAAGGTCGATTTTAAATAAGTGAAATCTACAAGTAAATTGAAATATATATATTCATAGAAAAAGATTCTTGATGGTGGGACATGTGCTGCTTGTTAAATTCATTCATTCTTTCTGTAAATCTTGGAGTTATTCCTTGAATCTTGCCTTTGATCTTGTCTGACCTGTTAGTCTTCGTGGCGTACTTGGCAACACTGATCACTAGCTTCTTTATGTTACGTAAATGCCGTAAAGGTGTTCTTGAGTAATTCAGCAATAAGCTTTTTAATGTTAATTTCGTTGTCTACCAACTTGCTTGTTGCCTGCCACCTCGCTTGTAGATATGAAGTAAATGATTACAGATTACATCAGAACTAAAGATCTTTTAGAACATACACTTACATCATCCGTTCTTCCTTATGTTACCCCTTTTATGAATAAACCTGCCAACTAACATTTAAACGTAATTTTATGGTTTCTTTTCCTTCCTTCCTCTTGTTCTTCATTTAAAACTCTTTAATAAGAACGATTCTTAAAATATAAACATTTTTGAATCTCGTCATTCCCTCTCGTTGTTCCAATCATAAGAAAGCCTGCTTCTGATTCGGCAGAGTTAGGTGCTGTGCGTTCGAGTCCCGCTTGGATCAAACCTTCTTAGTGGCCCCGCAGTTATGGAACAATTAGCTGCGTTTCACCCTTTACGGCGATGGGATCATCCTTAACTTGCACAATTCACACATATACCCTCCTTGAGTTATAAACTTTATACAGCCTGTAAACCCGTTATCCCAAAAAGAATTGATTTCAAAGAATATTTCCATTCCTAAACGACTAAGGCGAACGATAAAATCCGGAAACATTGAAGATAGAAAGCTCGAACGCAATTGGCCACCTCAAAATCGTAAAATACTAACAGCTCGCTTTCACAAAAACTGTTTTATGATGCCGGAAAGAAGAGACTTCTCGGAGACTTCTTTCATAACGCAGGATGGGTAATAACATCGGAAAGAACGTCTACCTGCACTAGATAATTTGCATATGCAAAGAAAATAGCTTACGCAACTCCGTTTCACAGTTAACCACCATCCGTTCACCGCAATTGATCGCTTTATTTCACCTTGCCGGTTAATGAGCACTTGCAACAAGTGTCCGGTGGGTAATTATGTAAGTGTCATACAAATTTCGATTAATCCAGTAATTATGGTACAATGAAGTTGTAGGAATTCTTAGTTAACGAATCCTACGCGTTTTATTCAAGTCCGTCTCCCACAGTTCGCTATAAAAGGACACATTTCCTTAAACGCTGTTCCCTGTTTTTTTTTTTTGTTATTTGCGGGAAATTCGTTTTGATTCACTGATTGCTGGATTAGGTTATGTGACCTTAACAGTGTGTAGGTTTTTACCGTTAAGATATATTTAAAACTGATACTTTTGCGATGAATTTTATTAAAAGATGGGAATTACGATTAAATTAAAATATTGAAAGCGTTATATTAACATTAAACCTTTAAACGACTTACGCATCCTCGCATGAATTCAGGTTCTTTAAGAATATTTCAAACAAGGTATATATCAGAAATTAATTATTAATAGAGATGACAAAGGGAGACGGCATTATTCCTTTTTTGCGAAGATAGACTCGTGTCTATTCGCTTCATGAGAATGGTGTCATGTTTACTGGTGTCCCCGAGAGTCGAAAAAACACGCGTCTGTCTAGTCTCTGCAAAAAAAATAATAATTTCATCCGCCTTTGTCCTCTCTAGTTATTAACGTCACCTTATCTACTAGAAAGAAGTCTACTCTTTAGAAAAATAAAATTCCTTCAGGAATGTTTTTCCGTTAAATACCGTTGCAGTACTTTTTGTAGCATAAACAAGTTTTAGCATCGCATATATGGACCGGATAATAAATTGAGAAAACTGAAAAGAGCTTCTGGAAAATAAAAACTTAATATGTTAGAAACGTATGTTTCCAAACTGAAAATTAAAAAATTAATCAAAATCACATTTTTCATGACTATTTACCAATTTCGAATTGAGTTGTAGTGTACTAGTTCAAATTATGTTTCTTTTTTTCAAATGTTGAATAATGAGTTTTGGTCCTTCTTCAGTTCTTCAGATTTCTTCTAAAAACAAATTTCATGCCCTAGATTTGGTATTCTAATAGATTTAATGAATTAGATACGACTTGCACTAATCTTTAAAACTGAGATATTATCTTTTGTATATAAAATCTCGGCAAACATAGAAAAGCAACATTATGGATTTTCAGTTTACAAAGAGCAAAGCTTTTAAACCAATTGAAACCAATAGAAGCTCAAAATTCGTCAATACGAATATTAGATGTCAGCGTCTTTATTCCTTGAAGGTATCTTCTTTCTCTCCAATTGTTTACTTTGTTTCGGGCTACCTATAATTATCTTCAATTCCCATATATTTTCTGGTCCTTTTCTATCAAGTTTTCGCTACGAGGAATTTCGCCTTCAATTAACGATTCTCGCGATGTCGTCAGCTCCAAATACAGCTTTAATAGAAACTAAAATGTCGATACCAGATAAAGAGGAACTGTCTGTCTGACACCTCCAGTAGATACATTTTTGTGTTTTGTCTCCCCTTGAGACGATATTTTCTACGGCTCATAGCCGTGCGCTTTTATTATTGCAGGATTCGCCCGTAGATTTGAATACACCCATTTTAGTTTATGATGGGTATTCCCAATAAACACGGTTCTGTGCTTTTACTTGTTGAACGTAAGTACTTGGCCTTGCCAGACGGAAGATAGCATCGATATTTAGTCGTTGCGAGAGGGAGACAAAACCTAAACGGACCACTGTACATACAAAGCATGTTTTTTTTACTTTTTACAATTTTAATTTTATTTATAAATGTTAGGTACCCGATAATAACATGTTCATGACTTAGGGTATAAAATAGGGTAAATATTATGGCTAACGGCTTAGTGCCAAAGTAAAAGAAAAGAACAAAGAGCCGTGTTTGTGATGGAAAACTTATCTAATAATACGTTAACCCGCATTAGCCATTTGGTGATGAAATTACCTCCGCCCATTTGAGAAAGTCTCAATGGAACAAGCAAGTATCCATCTTTTCTCTAATCTAATCCAATGCTTTTTCTTATCCATACGCAAAATATATAAAAACTATCAATTTTACGCCTTACTTTAAAATTTATTTTGAAATGTTGGTATTACTTACGAGTCTTAGAATAAGTGAAATCAATAGCAAAAAAGCTTCTCCATAGCCAACATACAGTATATCGATAAAAATATTTTGAAAACATACCAGTATACGCAAGGTAATTTGCTATTGTATGTAAACAATTAAAAAAAAAAACAGTATATCACTGCTCCTTTCCATATCCACACGTTACAAAACACTATACTACAACACAATATTTGATTATGCATTACGAAACGTCCTTTACATATGTACGTTCACGGAACGGTATATCCAATGATCTACTTGCTTTTCGCCATCCAATACTTATGCTTGTAGAACTATGCTACGTATGTATCTCCTTACTCCTTATGTATGAAACGAAACAGAAAAAAGGAACCTGTACGAATTGCAAAGCACGTTTGTAGACTGCTTCAAAGCGGTTGTGAGCAAGCTAGTATGTTGTGACGAGACTAGCCGCAATTGTTCGCTGAGTAACTGGCAGGTGTTTGACAAGGGACGTGGCTGTTTTAACGATAAGTTTTAATAGTCGGTCGGCGTATAATATTAGACGCATTGCAACTAGCCTCTGTCATTTTTCTATGTCACGTATAGGAACGCGTTCGCTGAAGTTGGTCATTAATTTTGCAGTATATAACGTTCGGTTTAAAAATAATTTCGTATTGATTTTATTGGGAACGTAAGCGTATTATTCGAAGATATTTCGAGCACTCCGTCCAAGAATGGAGCACAAAGACTTGACGCGTAAGCAGCTGCCACAATTATCGATCGTAAATGTATCTTTTGATTCTTACTCTAGTTTCGTTCGTCTCCTTAATAGGTTGAAGGTAACACAAGTAATGTAAGCACAGTTCATAAAATCATTAATTATACCTTATCTACTCGTAATTTAATTATGAGTAGATGGGATCTGTCTGGTCGCTGCAAACAAAGGTATGATTTCACTCGCTTTTGTCCACTCTGATAAGTAAGCCTGCGGAGACGAGTTGCGCTTCACGAAATTAGCAGCGACTAGACAGACTCGCGTTTATTCGTTTCATAAGAATGCCTACTGGTTTCTCCGAGAGTCGACAAAATACGAGAAGGTACTCGTTTTTGCAGGGCTACTCGGGGGAAAGTACTCGGAGAAACCAATAGACAACACCAGCCCATTCTCGTGAGACGAATAAACTCGAGTCTGTCTAGTCTCTGCCAATTTCCCTTACTTTTCTCATCTCTAGTGATAAGTAATAGAAGTCATTAAAAACATTATTTATATTAGCATTTATGAATCTGTTGAGAAGGTAATTTATGTTTCAAAACGCTCAAATTTACATTTAAAAACAAATGCGTTTTTTTTTGTTTTATGCATTTAATTTGCCAAAAAAAAAAAAAAATTTAAGCTAAATCTATGAAGTCGTCTAGGCTACAAGAGCATTTAAATAAAATACATACTGATAAAAAGAACAAAGAATTATCCTATTTTGAAGGACTAAAAAAGCAATATTTAAAACAGCCAACTATACTAGACCGTTTTGCATCTTCGTCCAAATAAGATTATGATGAACTAAAAGCCTCATATAACGTTTCACTATTAATCGCAAAAGCAGGAAAACCACATACAACTGGCGAGGAATAAATTTTGCCGGGAATCAAAGAAATAATAAAAGCCGTTCTTTACCATAAAACACCATCAGCTATCTCCGAAAAGTTTCCATCTGTAATAATTCAGTGCAAATAAGAATATATGAAATGCCATTATGTGATTACTTAAAGACTTGCTAAGTTTCCATTCAATTCGATGAGTCACCTCTACCAAATAACGAGGTGATAATTTTTAAAAGAAGAAGAAATTCTGAACATGTAAAGGATGAATGTTGATGTCCTTCCATAATATGGAGCTAAAAGAATATAAAAATTGGGATGCTTTAAAGACAATTACCTTCCTGCTAAACGCAACATTTTATAGGCCATTATCTTTTGAGACATAGAAAATCAGTGTAGTTTATATATTATGCTAACCTTTAATTCCAATTTTTGAAAAAGGTGAAGATCTTTATATACTTCAAACTTCAAGTATGTAAAACGAGTAAAGTATGATACAAATAATTGCCATAAATAAAGAGGATAAAAGCGAGTGAAATCATACCTGTTTTACAGCGACTAGACAGGAGGCTCGTGTTTTGTCGACTCTCGGGGGGACACGAATGAGACGAATAGACTCGAGTATGTCTAGTCGCTGCAAAAAAAGTTTTTGTCGTTTCTAGTCATAAACTACAATCATATAATTTTGCCGATTATAAAGCGCTCAATGTTATTCCAATAATATTTCCTAGTGAGATTCGACGTGACAGTAATTTATGAAACGCACTTAGAAACAACTTTTCAGGTTTAATAGCAAAATGTTACCTAATAACCGGTGTAATTTATTACAGTGAAATCTCAATAAAACCTGACTGACTCACTTACATAACAATCAACATATAAAAATAGATAATTTTTGAACTTTCCAAGCAAATTCCTGTTAACCTTAAGTTCCGGAAATTCTTAATACGACTCCTCCATTAGCCACAGTGGAGCAACATATTCGTTTTATATGTTGTATATTATACGACGTTCAAAGGTCGTTTGAATTATTACAGGCATTCGGCATGTCTGACCTTGTCTCTATTTTTTTCCGTTGCCAATGTAATGTATCATTAGTAATAAATAATTACAAAAGAAAACAATTATTTAAAACAGATATAAAACATTTACAATTACAGCAATGCAAGGTAACCAGTAGCGTAAATAAATATACAGAGGAATTATCGCTATTAAAATAGTTTATACTTTCATAAGAAATAGAACAAAAAAGAACCGAGGAAAATCTTTTCCACGAAGAAAAAACATTTTTTTTTCGACCACCAATCGCGGTTGACATTCGAAATGCAAATTTATGTGTTGCACAAGTCTTCCTAGAGATAAAACTTCATCGACGTGACTCATCCACAAACAATTCCCCGCACCAAAATAAACAAACGAACATCGTTATTGACGAATCACTGACAAAAGAATGACTGCAAAGCGAGGTCGACTGGTGTAATATACTGTATCGAAGTCGCAGCTACCTCTGATGTGTTTGATAGCGTCAGGTTCGAAGTAGACTGATCGGGAAAAAGGTTAGTGGGTTGAGAGTTGTATGTACGGGGGTCTCCAATGCAATTAAACAAATTTAACACGCAAAAGTATGTCATAATAAGCTTGAATTTCGTTCGGAGTATTGAAATACGTGACATCACCCTTGTCATGGCGCTTCGCTAAATTTGATCACACGTTCCGATGTAAGCTAGCATCTCCAGTAGTGAAACTAAACTGAAGAACAATAGAATCCGTTAATAACAAACTGAAGGAACGGCAATGGGTCCATCTCCTTTTATGGAAAAATTCCATAAAAGGAAATGGAAGTATTCCATTGGCACTTTCCAAAATTGGCAACTGTTTCGACTGTTGAAGTAATGTTTTTTGGACTGATCACTTTTATATGCATTTTATGAGAATAGTCAAATTACATACAGCTCTTCCATGCATAGTGTCAACATACATAAAGTTCTATACGACCATTTATGTTGTCTAATCAATAAATTTATGTAAAGTAAGTGTGGTACTTTAATTCCTCTTTCTCCTCTCGTTGATCAATTGAAATTCGATCTAAAACTTTCATAACATTTTGAAAGTGGATTGGTTGGAAATTTTTATAGGTTGTAGGTTAGATATTTTTATGGCTAGCATGGCAGCTGAGTAACCAAAAAAAAAAAATTGATCATGGCATGAGTGAAAAATAAAAAAAGAGGAAAATTTGCTGTTGTAATTATCTTCCAAAGAAACAATTTGGATTTGGCGTCAATTGATTTCACCTTCAAAGCTGCTACTTCAAGCTCGAACATCGCTGTGTATCTAACACGAAAATCGCACGAGGGCTTTCATGCATCACGAGATACCGCAAAATACGCCTAGCTTCTGAATTACTGTTACTGTTAGAAAAACCGCAGAGTAAGGAGGGTTAGCGGATGATAATCCTTGATGACGAGTTATACCAGCGACGACAATCATAATAATTGGCTGCCTCCATGGCCGCTGTTCAGTGGCTCGTGACGTCACGGTGAAACAGGTGAATGCATCGCCTCGCAGGGCTTACCGTGCGGTATTCTCACGTTGTCGACAACGGAGCGGATGTTTCGATTCTTTTTCTGATCATAGTGGTCGAGGAAGAACGACTGAAAAGCAAGGAAGTAATTCGAGGAAACGATAAAAAGGAAAGCAGGGAATTTAAGTACTGTTCGTTTAGACTGGGTGGAATGTATATATGCATTCATAAGAATATATTATATAGGGGAAGGCGGTGCACAGTTTATATCCTCTATTTTTAACTAGGTGCTCACGAAATTATTGGTAAACTTAGAGTTTATGTTGAAAGGATACGAGTTGCATCCGCATCCACCACAGAGATTTAGCACGTTGCGATTACTTCTTATTTTCCGAATATGAAAAAATAATTGGCTCATGCAATAAAGTAAATTGCAGAAATAAGCGTTTATTTTGCAGGGTTGGTGATATCGTACTAATAGTAGAGAAACGTTGAATTAAATAAAGAAGACTATGTTGAAAAATAAAATGGTTTTCCTCTCGTTGTTGGTCGTTTAAACAATTAAATATTTTTCTAAATGTACAAATTCTGTAAAACTTAAGATGGATTTTTTACATCGAAATTTGCTATATTAGCGCAATTTTTATTTAATAATTGTTTTGCTGTTGCAAAATCAGCATTTCTTGTTGTAATTCCACGATTTTTTCTTAAAATCTACCTTTCTACCGTTTTTAAATCAAAGAATACATAGAATACAATGGTTAAATCATGGGAAAGAAGTTCAAATGATCCTACTATATTTTCACTTAAAATCGCATATTGCATGAAGCAAATTAAACAACTATACCGCCTTATCGTTGCCGTTGTTTAATTTAACTCTTTCACCATACTCGGAACAATCGAGATAAGCTTGATAAGATACGGGCAATATAAATGTTATTCCCGTTTAATACTCTATCATTATTTACGCCGTTGTATACGGTGAGATGCATCATTAAAATAAAATTAGACAATATATGCCGTGTATCTTCTTCGATGATCCAATCTTCCATCTCCGTTACTTATATCCCATCATTAGCAACCAGCGACTGAATAATAAATTTAATACGATGAGTAATTTTCACTTTACCATTCATCGCGAAGTAAGATTCAAACTGATGAGTCACCACTTCCAACATGGTAAAACTGGAAAAACGATTATACAATAGTATGTTGTACCTATACCTTTTGAAACATAATTAGTTCCACGGATGGCCTACCAAGAGATAGCGAGTTGAGCGTATAATGTAGATTTAAAAAAGGTAAACAATCTACGAGTCAGGGGATACAATAATACGTATAGAACTCGCTTTTCCCTTGGAACTTATTCGTTTATCGGCTGTAACAAGGAGGCTATACGGACATAAGGTTTATTCCAAGACTAGATATAAGGCGGACTGTATTTAATTAGGTCTCCTGCAATATACCTCTGCGACAAGTTGAAGGAAATCATCCGAAGCATTGAAAATCCAATCTACTTCGAAGTGTCTATTAACCTGTCTAGAGTATAAGCCATTGTCAGTAATGCCCGTTATATTAGCTAACAAAGTGTAACGTTTGAGGCGGCAATAAAAACGTACGCGTAATTTGAACAGGTTTAGTGATGTTTGAGAGTGTCTACTTCCTAGAACGGGTAATACTATCTGCGTTAAACTGTCTTGGTCTAGAATTCGAAACTTAAACGTGAAATAGGTTGGTTGTATTCTACAATCGGGATTATATAACTTAGAAATTGCTTTCGATTTCAGCATCTTTGTATGGATAATGGAGAAATTATAAGTTTACATGAGAGTTTATAATCGAAGTATAAGTTATTTATTGTCAGTGTCATAAGTACGCTGTTTACTCTCAATATCTGGACAAACTATTAGATGCATCATTCAAGTTTAGCTGATCAAAAATCATAATATCGAAACAATAGTATGTATCATCTAAAAGCTACTCGGAGAAGTTATCTTTCGAAAACTTCTGATAAAATACTCACGGAGTATACAGGCCAGGCCGGATAGAATGTACCAAACTCCAGAAACGTAATGATGAATTTCCATTTGTTTTCAAGTTACAGCATAATTAAAATACATTTTTTGTTAAAGGTCCGAATTTTCCCTTGTTATTAAGTTAATCCGTCTTAAATGAAATAAAAATATTCTTGCACTGACTACCTCTGTAAATCAAAAATTTAAGTTAAATTTTTTTTATCGACATCCTGTTTATTTGTAATTATGCAATAACTTGAAACTCAGAAGAACATTGGGTGTAAGCATTTGAGTTTTTCTATATCATTTTCATGTGTATGTTCATGTGCACTTCTCGCTTTTTCCCACTCATCCTGTAGATTATAACAAGAGAATTGTTTAACCTAACGATGTAGAAAAGTTGGAAGGTATTTTTATATATTCTTTTCAAGGTGAATTATATTAATACTAGGTAAGCAAGAGAAATTATGCGTTTCTATTGTCATTCAGCGAAGAAATAGTTCCTTTTCATTTAGACATCACCAATGCTAATTTTTATTTATTTTTTTTTAGATTTAGGATGATATTAGTTTAACGTGGGAAATTATTTTTAAATTAGTTCAAATGAAACAGTCAATCCATTAGATAGAACATTGTACATAACATACAAATGTTATTTGTGTTTTACACCCGTAAATACTAGCAGAATCGTATCTAACAATAAGCAAAGTTCTTGAAGGATTCAGTGAGTATACGTAACCTGCAATCAAATTCAAAATCATCTGGCAGGCTCCATTTCCAATTTTTTTAATTCAAGTTTATCATTGAACATTTTGTAAATTTGGTTAAAGATGGTTTCCTAAATAAACTGTAGAATGTTTGCAATAATTTTGGTTTGGCAAAATTTATCCAATGAAAATGCTGCATAAAATGAAAATGGCAAATACACATTTGCCATGCACACAAATATACATTTTGCTTGTCCGTGATTTTACCTCGGTAGTCCAACGAATGTTGCATATGTACCTCACGCATTGAAATAAATATTACGATTTTCCAATGTGGACCTTGACGGGAACATTTATCAGAGAAAGGTAGTGCGTTAACATTTGTGCGGAATGTGGCAGATCTTTGAAAATTGTTCTAACTTATTCGATTTAATTTCTTATTTCATTTGTTATCCTTTCCTTAAGAAACCAAAATCAACAGCACTATTTTTCTGCGTATTACTCTGTGCATTAATTGCGTATTAATCTGTGCTGCGCTTAAGAATGTTTCTCTACATGTTGTTCATTATTAGTTTAGCATGCTGAACAAACTCTAGAATTAGTCAGATTCTTAACATCGAAAGTCATTGGGAACCATGCTACTAATAAATTGGTACCTCCTGAACACATTTTTTAATATTCAAACAACTTTTCGATTAATAAAAGTATCAAACAAAGACTAAAAGAAAATTCTTTTTTAGAATATAGACAATATTCGAAAAACTACAACTTTAAATAAGAACCTGGTACTTGATAACATTTAGAGTGAAATTACATAACCACCCGGAAGTATAGAAAATACACGTAGAATATTTCAGCACCACCTTAGTTAGTCAACGTTTACTACGTAATTTAAATTAATTCGAATTTTACGGCAAACCGCGCTACCCGTTACAAAACGTGCGTAGTGGAGATCGTGATGTCAACATCACGCATAATTCCAAAACGCGTTTTCTAAATTTCGTCGCGTAACAATCGCTTTGCCGCTAGGCTGTAGTCGTATTTTGCGAAACAAGGTTAACTCTATATGCATATTTCGTCGGTCGCTGTTGTTGTTGTTGTACGTAGGTAAACAACCTGCGAATCTTAATTGGCTAATAAATTTAACGCTATTCTAAATCCATCGGCTATTCCGACGATCATGTAAATAAGAGTTAAATAATTGCGATGATCTGCGCTGTAAATCTGCCTGCTCTCAATCGGACTGAATGGGTGTATGGGAGTCTATGCGTACGGCTAAAGACTCCAATTACTAACAATCTTCGAAATCCTAACACATTTGTTTATTAAATTCAAATGCGGCGGCACGATAAAACTAAAATGTAAAAAATAGTAATTCGTCGTAATTTCTACCATCTGCCCTCGAATGGGTGGTAGCCTTTGAAAAGTTCAAAAGGACCCTGCCCAAGATCATAATTTATTTTCATCTTGTGGTCATTTTAAGATGCACTGACTAAATTTCTCTAAAAATGAGCATAAACAATATGTAATTGTTTTTTTTTTTTCATTCTTCAAGATACGTTACGTCAAGATACGAAAAGGCACTTACCAATTCTTAAGCATCTAGTCTAGAAATTTATTTTTAAATTTAATAATTAGAATGAGATGAGAAAATACTTTTCCTTTAGCTGAAATTTGTCACAAAATTCATTCATTGTGCTTGTTGGAATAGGAAAATATGGAAATAAGACAAGTTTTACCACCACAGAGATACAGGAAATTTCTGCTAGTTTAAACACGCTGCCTTTGTTAGTTTTGCAAGTATTAATATGAAAGTGTGAGTGATTTACGTGTGTCCTTCATACGTTGCTAATTTGATGAACATGAATCAGTCAAGTGTTTCTAGAGCCGTAGCCAGATATAGGAAAACAGGCAATTACAGTAAAAGACCTGTACCAGGTCGTCCAAGATGTTCTACTCGCCTCGCCTCGCTTATAAAAAGAAGAAATAAAATGCAATGCAGGTTTTAGTAAATATAAGAAAATGGAGGAAAGGCTGTCTTGTCACTGTAGCTTATTATAGCTACTTTTACTGAACTAATCTATTAATTAAGAAATTAATTGCGTTCTCTGCCGTGGTTAGAAAAATACAGTTTATATAAAAACGGGTTCAATGTTTTAATTTAATTTGCAACGCCTATACCATATAATTGGATAACTTTAAAGCCAACCGAAATGTTCTTGCAGAGACCTATAAAACATTTTTCTCTTATTGTACGACTCTTTGAAAATTTCGGAGTGGTCTTTTCCCTTCAAAGAACCACGATCGCAGGATGAAGCTAATAATCTCAGAAACTTGATAACAATCAAACCCCCAATTGCAACATATCACGTCCATAAAATTACACAATCGTTACAACACGTCACACGCTACCACTTCTACTTCTTTTTCTTTCTATTCCTAATACGATTAATAGCACGCAGAAATATAAGATGGTTATCGCATAATACCAGGAACCTAAGATATTCTCAGCAGCTTGCGCATAGTCAACGCGTTCAGACACCAATTAAATAAACGTTCCGTCTCCGTTCAACTAGAAATTATACTTAGGCACTTCCATACGCATGCCCGACGGTGAACGATGGTAAAAATCATAACGAGCCCTGATGGAAATAAATGAGATCGAAGCGTTGATAATGGCGCGTTACTACTTACCATCTTCGCCGGTCGTGCATAAGATAAGATTGTAGCCACAAATTAAAAATAGCAAAGATATGAACGAGTAAAGCGTATGGAATGTGACACACTCGATTTTCCGTCGTTAGAACGCGCTCTCAAAGTAACTACTTCCGTCATTAATGTATGTATTTGGTCTCGATGTTATCTAACTAGCGATTACCGGATTATTATATTGATTACGCCTATTAAATAGGATGAATTTGCTCGATATTGAAACGCCAAGTCGCAACGTATACATTGCCTGGGCACTGTATACGTTAAGATACAAAGCGATACAAATAAACTAATTGTATTAGATGGTAAGTTAATTCAATTTATTGATCGAGTAGTTCATTGTTGATTCCTACTTCTTCTTAATTAAGAATCACATCAGCGTTCCTTATAAAAATTGTTGTTAAAACTTATTTTTAAGCCAAAAGATAAATAATAGTAATGAAGTTGATATGGTATAGCTCGAAGTCGAGGATTCTTATTTGCATTCTATACGATAGATGGAAAAAATACATGATGTAAGGAAACTAAATATATGCGGCAAAGTTGAAGAAAACTTTAGAAAATTTCTTAAAGAAAATGAATGTAGAACAGGTGACTAATTATACTGCGATGAGAGCGCACTAAATTCCTACGATAATTTAGGCATGTTGGCAAGACATTTCAGCCCCTAGAAGAAACATTTTAACAAATCGTTATTGGAAAATCCATCCGAACAAGGTCACTGAAAGACATTTCGCCTCAGGCTCAGACCACAAAAATTAAAAGAATGCTTAAATGGACTAAAGTTTATTCACGATCTGATTTTTTGAAGAATTTGCCCCGTCGATGAAGCGATTTTGCTGGCGAACAATACAATATTTACCAAATGATGGCATCCTTGTGATATTTTTGCCATCAGATATTACAACCTGTGGACCAAGATATTATCTAGATTATACAGAAAAGGTATAGGTCGTGCGCTGCATGCAAAAAATTATGTTGAAAAGTGCCGCGTGGAAAATGACAATACAGTGACTTAGAACTTTGGGCGCTGATCATGATAGTAATTACAATTACGATGAAAATTGTGACATTCACCTTTGAGTTGATCGCAATGTTGAACTAATGAGGAAGAGCAGTAATAGAACAGAGGATGAGTTTAGTTGATTTGACCTAATGTGGTAACTAAAAGATCCAGAAGATCTTTCACTCTTTCCAGAAAATTTTTCTTCCCAATTCTTTTAGATGTTGAACAACAAACAGAAATCTCAACACTGGTATTTTAATTCATTGTAATATGTTGCGTATTTATTTATGGTTGTTAATGTTCAACATATGTTGAACATTAACAACAACAAACTCCTACAGTCAAAGACTTCATTTTGTAATTGCTATTCTACTTAACCATCTATCTTGAAATTACCTGATTATAAGTAATGAATTACTAAAATATGTATTAAGCAATCTACACTAATCCGATAAAATTTTACAACACCTTTCGTAATTCTCGCCGTCGTTTTATAAAATCAACAGCGCTTATTACAAGAGTATTTCTTAATTTGCCATTTCCTATATTATTAAACGTAATAGATTATCTGTATTACCTTCATCAATAACACCGTCCGAATATTTTCATTTTCGGCAGATTCCCATAATAAATCACGAGTTAATGGTCGAGACGGGAGATCAAATTATCTCGCTCAAGAAAATACCTATACCTATACCCGCAATATGCGGTGAGATTACTAGTCGCGGGAGCCGTTAGTAAACGCGATTAATTCATCCATATGTTAGTGGTTTTATTGACTTTTAACAATCAACTTCCTCAATGGAACGTCGAACTACGTTAGGCATGCCCGAACGGCAGAGAGAATTCCTTACACTAACTCTAGCATACGTACACATACGCATTGGATGACGAAGCGCCAAAACAAGTATGGATCAGATAAGATCGTCCAGTTTGTTGACTCAACCTACGAAGCTAACTGACTAACTGGAATGACCAAATATCCCGTTCAATGTACAGGTAGGTGTTTATTGTACATGTAAGTAAGTTTAATGGGCTACTGGTTCGTAATTTATCTGAGTATGATATTTCGAATATTGTTGGTATGTTGGCAACGGAGCCTTGACGTTCTAGGTCAAGTCTATATCTTAATGCCCTTGGTTTTCTATTCATAAAAACCTGGACATGTTGGATGATTTGGAATTGTTTTATCTCGTTCGTTATTTGCTAAATGTTTTGTAATACACAACATAGAATCTGTAGTGATCTTTTAAGCTTTACCTCGCATTTTCTTTTAAGTTGAATATATCCTACTATTTGCAAATCAAGCGTTTTCTTCAGCTAGAATTGTAATTGCTTTGTTCCGGGTATTTTTCTAAACATAACCTATCAACAAATTTGATATGTCGTCTGCAAACAAACGAAAAAATCTGTTATTGTTTTCTCCAGGATATCGTTTATGTTTGGAGGAAGTGGAGGAGTCTTTTTGCAAATTCGGATTGCACCCCTTTGTTTATTTGGACACGTTCTACTAATATGACATTTTCCTCTCGTTGTATGTCTTACCTTGTAGATATACAACTTCTGCAACTACAGGTGGTGATATCCGCTGTCAAATGCTTTGCTCACGTTAAAGGTTAATATAAGATCGTTCTCTTTGTCAAATGTTTTCATTATTACTGATATTGTTTATTTTTCCTCTCTTCACCCCCGCTGATCACCATTAAGTAGGTGCCTAATTTCTGTCTGTATTTATTTTTCAAGCGATTTTCCAGCGATGGCCTCATCTTTTTAATCCATCCAAACAGTTTGTGATATTTTGAGTTATGGTCAATCATAACTAAAGGTCAATGAGTAACGGTTTGTCGTGATTAATTATTCATCATCGCCAACATAATCGATTATTCGTTTGAAATTATAACGTAGGCTTCCACGGCCAGAGTCAGTTAAAACTAAACGTGTTCCGGGTTCGAACCGTGTCATGGTTAAACGAAAACTCGACGTTTCGGCCACAATCATATGGAGGTTCTTCAGGAGAAGGAGGGGATTCATGTACTGAATTACCGCGATCAATTGCGGACGACAGGACGAGTTTTCATTTAACCATGATACGGTCCGAAGTCGGAACGCGTCTAATTTGAACTAATTATTCGTTTTTCGTCAGTTTGCGATTGCTGAATTTAGTCATTAGTCATGTAGTTGTCTTGATGATTATGACAATATTTTTATTTTTGATTTTAGCCATCAATCGGCGATAAATAATATCTGCCCATCTCTGATGTTTTCCTTTTTTTATCCATTGTTTCGGCTGTGCATATCCAAGTTTCATCGTCAGTTATTAATTGACGCCAAAACGCCGACGTATTTCGCTCCAACAGGGCTCTAGGAATGTTCACTGGAATACGCTTCTAGTTCCTTCAGCTGTATACAAGCTCAAACTAAAATTAAAATGCGCTGATCATTACGAGCTTGTTTTGAAATATTTTCCACTATTATTGGTAATCGTAAATTAAAAATTCCACGTCCCATCTTCCTCATATATTGTGCAATCAGCGACATATATGCATCTATTCAGTGTGTGAAGTGTAAATAAACATCTTTTGAGATGTAGTATTTCAAATGTGTATGGTGCAATCATTTGTCAAATTCCAAAATACAAACATTAACGGGGTTATTCAAACGTGCGTAGATACAATAGGAATTTTTTGTTTATACTTCGAATTCTCCATGGGTAGTTGAAAAAGAAAAACTAATAATTCTTAATTGATCTAGAGGATATAGTTGTTTTATTCTGCTATATAAATCAACCATTTAATGTAAATATTGGCTAATACGTATAAGTAGATGAATCACTATTTATGTTAAATAAACAAATGCAAATAAATAATTATTAGCGTTTACTTCAGTGTAATTTGCATGCTGCAAAATAAAAGTAAAATTGAAGGCTGAAATTGAATCGAACATTTCTATAAAGAGACAAGGCGCAATAAATAAAAGTATGTATTAATAAACTAGATCAACGCACAAGGATTAACTTTCACGCAGAAATGAAAGTGTCCATAATAAAACGGAGATAATAAAAATTATCAAACAATAACTTAATGGGCGCTGTCGCTATATAAATACGAGTCGCAAATAAAAGTATAATTGGGGAAATCTATCCATTAGCTCTCCAGCTGCTTAGCGGTTTTAATTATATACATGTCACCAAATTTATTGCTGTTTCCGAGGATTACGTTGTTCGCTTTTTGCACGTAATTAAGATAAATGCTATTGGACTCGATTTTCTCAATAAAACTATGTTGTCTTATCTTTGTTGTCCCGTTATTATTCCGTCTTTGAGCCATATTGTAATTATTTTTGGTATTTGGAAGTAAGGTCTTTCTTAGAACTATACAGATTCTTTCGAAGAAAATCTAAATAATTTTCGTCTACCATTCGACACGGAACATTAATCATGCTATAAACCAGTTCTTCTTACAGCATTCTGTTTTTTTAGTACTCAAACATGATTATTATGGAAATTGTTCACTTAATTTTTTGTATATGTGGTCTCATCAACAACCAAAATAAATTTAGTAACATTTTCATTTCATTTGTTGTATAGCGTTCCATACATCACTGTGAGCCACTCCAACATGAGCATTTTCCTCACAGGCTCATAACTAAATTAACAGTGTCGAATCGAAGTGTATTAAAATCACTGGCAATAGTGTGCAATTTAATTTTGCAGACGGTCTATTACACGTTAGTCATAAATAATTTAAAAACTTTCAAAAATTCAATTAGAATTATACTTAAACTATAAGACATTGGACATGGACAAGAAATTGGGGTTTCATCTTTAAAGGAAGAAACAAGGAACAGTTAAATATGACTATCACACCAATGTTTAATTATGAATAGTTATTCGTGTAATATCGCTTGCTTTAATTGCTCACATGTAATAAGTTTATTAAAAAATACACTATCTTTGAGGTAACCCTATAACCAACAATCAACCGGTTTCATATCAGGTAATCTACATAGATTATCTGAAAGGTCAATTGTTCGGAAAGTGCCTATTAATTGCGCCAAATGTATTGCACGATTGTGTCTGTAAATTTTTGTCTATCTCTTCTACATAAATAATATTGCCAATGTTGCTAATATAAACAAAGCCATACCTTTTCGTTTGTACATTTTCCATGTCATCATACTAAAAAATTTAATTTAAAGTCACACCAAGTAGCAACCTTAATATGATGGAAAATGCCGGAAAACCGCGTGATTTATTTTACTCAAAATACGCCTTATTTGTTCAACGGATTTTCTCTAACCATTCAGCGTTATCCTGTATTTTCGCTAACATTTACAAAGCGACAATAACGTATATCTGCTTATCTTGAACACGAATTTTCATTTTATAGATATGCAGGCAAAGGCTCAATCGTTTTTTAGCGTTATTATTAGCACCAGAATTGTCACGAACCTCCTCAGCTTCTTGTAAAACTAAAGTTGTTTTATTTTATTGTTCATTCAATGCATGTATTTTTTTCGATACGGTAACACTCAATGAAACTAATGCGACAAAACCATTTTAACAAGCATTGTTTGAAAATTAAAGCACCAGTGTGAAACTTATGTTGAAATTGGAGAAACCAAGTCACCATAGAAACAAACAAAATTAAACAACGATAAATAAAAAAAAAGCAATCTCTCCAAACCAATGCATGTCGGTATGGAATCAAACCAACCTTGTTTTAAGCGTATCTTAACAGGGGAATATCGCGCGAAATATAGAACCTACAAAGAATTGATCAAGGGCCAGGAAATAATGATTTTAATTTCAACGCAGATGGTGCTGTAATGAGTGAAAATAGCGTGGCTTTGTTTTTTTTTTTTTTTGTTTTATGGAAAACCCTATTTGTTATCACATACTACAATTTTATGCTAAAAAGTCTGAATCGTTATTTTATTAATTTGCAACAGATGGTGCTGTAGTTAGTAAACAAGATTCCTTTTTTATCAAATTTTATAATAGAATTTATTATTTTCCGATTAGACACACGTAAATTTGGTAAAATGCAAAATAGGGTCCCAATTTAAATAAATAAATAAATAAATCTTTTTCACCCCGCCATTTGCGAAATTAAAAAAAATTAAGTTTCCATTAAATGTCAAAGCTACCATATTTATACCGATTACAGTGCCATCTACGTTGGATTGAACGAACAATGGTATGACAAGCTTTTTGGTAAAATTCATATTTTTCTTTTTGCCAAAATTAATTTCTCTGCATCCTACAACATAAAAGTTTTTACGTTCAAATTAAAACCACTTCATTCATACCCAATATTTTTCTAAATGTTTTTTTGAAGCGCGTACACATTTACTACCGACTACGTTCTATATAAATCAGATTTAAAAGCGGGTCTCTCTGAATTTTGTTTGGTATTCATCGTGTGTAAGCTAACCTAAAATCATGTTAAACATACACAAGTACGTGACCATGTTACGAATTCGAATTGCACTACAATGCGGCGAAGAAAGAGATAGCGATAGTATTATTCCTTTTGTTCGAACTGCGAAACCTCACCTTGAAAAAAAAAAACAGGTTCTTCTTTTTTACTTGTCATCTAGATATCGTGTTGTTTTTGCGACTTATTGGGTAAAAATAGATATACCTACCTATATTTAAGAGGTATTATTATTTTTAGGAATGAGGACCTTCTTTCGAGTCTTAAACTTGCTTGATGTTTTCGTTGTGGTTGTGAGAAGTGAATGGATTAAAGCGAATTCCATCCAAGTTTGTGAATAATAGAAAACTGTATAAACAAAATTAAGAATATGAAAATAGTTTTTCCGCTTTTTCTTTTATGAAACGAGTTTAATGTCTAAAGATATTGCTGGTTTCACGTTGAGACAGAAGTATTGCTTTTAATGAAATAAGTTACACGTTGCACGTTCTAACTGAAAGATAGTAGGTTGGTGCTCCTCCAACTCCAAAACTTATGTGTATATCTACGAAAGATTCTTAATAATACGTTGTAGGCCTTTTTTGACAATTCTACAAACAAGCATATTTCTTTGACAATTTCAAGATGGCTTTATTATGTTAAACAATACCTTTTCACCAATTGAAAATTGAATTTACATAAACTCTTCAATTAGGATAGTTTGAATATTGAAAATGAAATGTTCAAGGAATTTGACGGAACATGAGGCAGTTCAAGCAATAGCATTTACACCCAACGAATATTCTCAGCGTTAAATTGACAAATTATTTGGAGCAAACCACAATATAATAGCTGCGATTAGATAGTCCAAAAAACGGAAACCTATTGTTGGGGACCAAAACATGGGCGAGAACAATGCTCTAGTTTAAGAGATGAACTATTAGGTAATCTGCTTTAAGAACCAAATCACTATTTCAGTGTTAAGAAATGATCTCGAAACTAACTGTAACGTTTTTACTTTTGTTTGTGTAGTCGGGAAAAGGTTAAGACAACCTGACTTGATTAGTAGAAGACCAAGAACTGTGTTAGAGATCATAGCAGTTGGTCTATTGATAATTGGTAACGTATTTTATTCTTCGAGTCTGGCCGAGAACTAGAAAAAGGTTTGCGCAATGCATTATCTCTCCAAGTATTCAATTTGGTGACAACTCTGTAGTCATCTTGGATGGAATTACGTTTTTATACGTTTTTATTTCAATATGAAGCTAAGTGAAGTTTCTGCGGACTACACGCCTTTGTTATCGACGATAAAATAGTCAGCTAAATTCAACCTCGGCCGTACGAGCATTTTTGATGAAGAGCGTCTAGATCGTTCAAATGAGAAAATAGCATTAACAGAAATAATAGAAAAAGAAATAACAGAACCAATAGAAATAATCTACAAAAAAAAAAAAAAAAACACTTAATACCGTCCATTACAGTTATAAGATGTGGTGCCATACGCATTAATTTTGCTTTGACTTTTCTTATGTGTTGGTTCGTCATGAATCATGACTCATGATTCATAACTCATGAATGTGTTGTGTATTCGTCCATGCTATATTCTACTAGGACAATTTAATTATCTTATTTGCTTTAACGGTCTGTTCTTCATACTTTCTGAACATCATCGTTTGAATTTCCTACTCATCAGTCTAAAAGACTAAATCAATCTTTCATAAATCAAAATTTTTGTTCGTTAAATCTCTTGCAACCCCAGCCACTCAAAATGTACTACGCTGCATTCGTTCCTCTTTCATTCCTCGCTTCCTATCTAGCTATATCTGCAGGAGTCGTAAAGAATCCTCTACGGCGAGGGACAGGCAAACGTTTTACGCAAAATCGATACCGTATCATACCTTTTAAGGGGTTCCTACTTGCACTACTCTGTACTCTCTGCACTTGGCATAGATACCTCAAGGATGATATCCACCCCGCGCTGTACTCTACAACAATGCGGTTTTACTACCCGCTCGGGCCACTTCTTTTTTAAACCCCCGCCGTCGGAAGACTCCGCACTTAACCCGAATGCAAATATTACTTGGAAATTTCGCCGTTGAGCGGAGTGAAGCAGGAATTAAAAGGGGATGCCCGTAACATTTTCAAGCCGTTAACGTTTCGAAGAAATTTTACGAGCGTGGAAAGTGCTTTTAAATATTGCAGTTCGTCTCGTATCGTATTTTTAGTTAAGTTATCCCCCGTGTAAAATTCTTAGCTACTTAGTCGATGTTAGAATATTCCGCATCAGCTTTTAAAAATAGATTAACAAAAAATTTGATTGGCACTTCGTTTTATATTTTGTATTTTATGTTTTCGTTCTGAAGATTGGATCAGAATGAGTTTATTATAACAGCTGGTGTTGCGGTGGGGAAGCTGGAGATAATGTAATTTGAGCTGGCTGTAATTCGATATACGCTCCAGATCCGTTACTATATTTTCTATTTGCAATCCTTCACCTTTCCCAATGGCGGATTTTTTTTGTATCTTCTACGATATTAATGTCACTAGTTGGGTGTGGAAATTGAAATGATCACCGCTTGATTATACATTTATGTAATTATAAAAAAATTAATTCAGAAGATAGCTTCAAAAAGTTGCACAAAAATGATCTATAACTCGTATCATAAATACCAATGGATGGTTGGAGACTATTCTTATTAATGTACTTTTAATACTTTAAATTCTATTTAAATGTTTGGGAAATTATTAAGCATTAGAAAGAGGTTGATTGGCTTTATCAAGTGTCACGACTATAGTTATTGTTATGAATAATAAACCATTCCATTCCTAATAAAGTATTGCGATTATTTAAATCAATTTAGACTTGATTCTGGGTATTTTAAAATTAAGATAAAGCCTACTAAAACAATACTTTATATTGTGCTGATGGATAAAATGAATTAAACAAGTATGGCTTTCAATGCTAACATTACCTCATAAAATGCATATAATCTTCTTTGTTTCATCTTTATCAAATAACGTGAGGCATTATGGCAAATTTACTTCTAAGAATTTATTGAAGGCAATCACATTAATCAATGAATTTGCATATTTTTATAGATATCCACTGTCACAATATAAGTCAATGCCATCCAAACCATTATGTGCTTAGATTACAGACATCTCGCGCGAAGCTGCATCATAACTTGGTGATATACTACTATTATATAGAAAATCTTGAACCTTTACGTGACGATGTTCAAATTAATTTCATATGCACAATATGCACCCTGATGATTTTGAACATTCGAAATATTCAGTGTCACTATCCTCCTCAATCGCAAATGATGATTGGTTGATTACATCGTTAATGATTGCATCTAAATTTTGCTCAACGCTTGTGCGTGTTTGCTCTGTATCCTTTCAAAATGGCTGCACCCATTTTGAAAGTATGAGAACTGCGTAGCGTCAGTTGTTTCGTAAATGCACAAAATGTTCGTCCTATCGAAACTTATAGGCAAATAATGTTTATGGCGGTGCAACGAATGAGATTCCGCTAAAGAAATGATGCGGAATGTTTAATAAAGGAAAAATCAATGTGTACGACGAAGATCAAAGAGGGAGACCATTACTTATTGCAGATGAGTTTAAAGCAAAAGTTGAAGACAAAACTAAGGAGAACCGGTATTTCACCTTAATGAGCACATTGCATAAATCTTTTCCACAAAATTCACGATAGTTCGTACATGAAATATTGACAAAGCGTTTTGGCTACAAAAAGAATGTGCACCCCAATAGGTGCTTAAGAATTTGACAAATGTTCATAAGACGAAACGAATGGGAGCAGCTCTTGAATTTTCTTGGTGTACTATATAACAATGATCGTGGTGGATTTCTCGACCACATTGTCGAGTCGAAATGGATATGAAACCTGGGCTTCTCACAAAACTCCGAAAAAGAAAAGCAAGCGTTAGCGTGTAGAATGACATCACCCAAACTCACCTTCAAAACCCAAACCTCAACACCAAAAAAGTGATGTCAGCAGTTTTGTTGGGCAGGAAGGGGTTGGTTTATCTGAAGATTATGATGCTTATAAGAGGAACAATAAACTCAGGGGCCTATTGTGAAACTTTTCAACAAGTTAGATGCGCCATCAAAAAACAAGAGACCTGAAATGTTGTCGGCATAGGTTGTTTTAATTTACGACGATGCGTGACGTTATGGATCAGCACGAACACAGTCAGAACTTGTACATCTCAAAGCCCTCATTTAGCAACAAGTGATTTTCACTTATTCCTGATGCCAAAGGTTTTTTTTCCTTTTTTTTGGTGGAAACGACGATAACCTCCAACAACAATATCCTGTGTCAAATCTTTAATGCAATCTAAATTTTAACGTAAAAAAATATTGCTATTATCGAATATCATTTTCGACAACAAATGAACCTGGTAACCCCGTGATAACGGACTCAAAAATAAAATAAGCGGCTATAACGCAACCAAACGTAAATCTGTAAATAACCAAAATGCTTTCAAGTTGGCCATTCGAAACGTTGAACATTGTGAGGAAAAATAACGGGAAATCCTTCGTTCGCATCTGCTTACTTGTGAGCACTCTTTTACATTATACCGAATAAAAAGTGCAGCCCGGACGAACAATCCTAATGTTTCGGAATTTCACGTGTTTACTGCCGAAACACCAACATTAATTACATCTACAAATCCATCTTCTTCGAAGGATGATAGATTATAGATTTTAACATAATCACACATAAACGATTAATGATTCACTAACAGTAGTCGTAATTATTTTCATTGCCACGCCGTCGTGACATAATTTAATTACCTCGCGGCACAAACCAACCATCTTCTATGTCGTGCAGTAGTCGCTAAAACTGAGATTAAGACGCTAAGAAAAGGAACGGTTTACTCTCAGAACAGTTAGAATAAAAGAACGACGACAACGGCGAACAACCACATCCTTTCTAGGTTCAGCGGAGCTACGGATGACTAATGATACCGATTCGGTAATTGATACGATACGATTTCATTGCCCCCTCTTACGTTACCACTAAGACCTCAATTTTTGCGTTTACGGGTTCTGAAAAACTCGCGCAGTTCCACGATATTAAATGGAAACGACATTGTTGGTGATTCGCTTTATATTAATCCAGCGGTGAAAATCGTTTCTAAATTAATTGATTTATTAATCTAAACCGTTCCGTATTAATGACGTAGATGATTTATTTAGTTCTTTAAAATCAGAACAAATAATTCAGAAATGTTCTTAAATAATAAACAGGAATAACATCGTGTGTTCATAGTAAAATTATTGCTTTCCTGAAAAACAGAAAGTTACCATTGGCTTCTACAGAAGGAACTAGAACTTTTAAGTTTACCTCAAGTAAATTTGGTATTGTAAAAACTAGAATTTACAAATACCGTGAATGTGAAAATGTTTTGCAGCGAGAGCTTCAATTTATTGACCATAATGGTTTATTTGTCGAGAATATGTAAAAATTATGACGATAAGCATTTATTAACAAATAGTACAAAAGATAACAAAAGCAATAATCGGTTTTACCAAATTAATTGATTAAATTTTGGATTGATGGAAATCAGGAGTGCCTCAACAACACTCTTTCAGTAATACAAGTTCATTTGGAAAGCGATAACTAGATTTTAAGCGAACGCTAGAAATTTGACTTTTTGGAACTTGGCTTTGCAGAACGATTGTTTTTAACCATGGCAAATTTTGATAATTTTTCTTTTCCAAAAATACTCTTACTTTTAGAGCAACTGAGGCGCCGATTCTGGAATATTCCACGACTTCTTACACTACAAACAACTGTACGAACTTATCCAACGAACGATAATTAATTTACAAAATTACACCGAGATACGCTTAAAATTATCCTGAGGATTGTCGTATGGATATTTTACACTAGATGTCGTTGGCTACACTTATGATATTCTCATTACCCCATCCCATCCCTTCGAGCTGACAACAATGCGGAACAATGCCTTACCAGTAAGCTCGCGTAGTCATGTTAAGAACGGCTTTTGTAGTTCTGTATGTAACAACTTTAAGGCGGTCGAACTCTTATTATCGAAGAATTTCGTAGCGGAATAATATGCGAAGTCAATATGGTCACCAATCGATATGTTCATATCGAACAATATGTCAAGGTTTCTCTTGATATAGCCTCCTCGAAAACGTTTGGTTTGTGCTGTACCATGATATAATAAACAACCAGTTATTAAAATAATAAACTCGTTCATTGTTCCAATTTTGATAAAAAAATTGTAACGATAACATACTTTTTTATTGTAATTACGTACCTTCTTCGTTTAGTGTACATGAGAACGAATACAGGTCTCGTAACAAATCCCTGCGGAACATATCAAATAACCACGTGCAGTCCCCAACGTTCGCCCACGACATACGTAAGGAATAGTGAAATCCAATTAAAATGTAATTTGTAGAACTAATCACGTTACCTGTGGTAAACTTCGTCAAGGCATCGATTAGATAATGAGGTAAAAGTAATATACGTCGAATTATGTGAAAATTACCATCGATGATAATGAGCTGATAATGAGCAAGACGGTTACGTTGTACTAGCTTGCCTTACACACCCTGCTATCACCGACTAATTAACAACGTAATTCTATCGAGAATGCAAAACGAAAACTTCTTAGCGTTCACCAAGGACTGATAGAAGAAGTAGAACTTGGTATTATTTTGAGATTGTCTCAGCTTTAATACTTCTATGCTTAGAATTTAAGTCTTTATTGACAAAACTATTATGTTCCATTAAAAAAAAAGAAGCACATAACTAGTCTATAATATGCTTTGGCAAAATTTATTTTTCACAGGCGGCGGTGTACATACGAAGAATATGAATAAAATAAAAAAAAATGAATATAATGAATATAAGTTACGTTACTATCACACATTGCACATTATCTAAGATTGGCGTACACCTATTTATGGGCCCCCTCAAGTTGAAAATGACATTGTATAATCGTGTCTATCGTACAGGTCAAAGCAGTCAGTTCTTGAAGCACAGAGTTCAGCAAGGAGTCACTATTTTGGAACCAGTTTAATTTTGATAATAGCAATATCTTAAATAAATAGGACAACCTCTACAAAAAGCTGTTTCTGGAAATCGAATATTAGCCCGCTGCGGACAAACAATCCGCCGATCTACATTAAATATCGGCCGTAAGAACTGACATACTTTAAAGAAACTTATTTTCAACAAAATAATTTTTAGGAGCAAATTGAAAAGGAAAAGTAAATAAAAAGCGAAGAATCCTACAATAAAACGTGATATTTTACACGTACGTCCATTTTCTAGAATCTTTATTATATGACAAAGAAAGTCGTCAATCTGCAATCCATTTATGAACTATTTCCATAAAATAAATGATTTTAAAGATATTTGCAATAAATTGATCACCCCAAAACACATATCTCGAAAAATGCGAAAGTAATGTTAAAAAAAAAAAGAATTAAGAGAAGAAGAAAAAAAAAACAAGAAAAGTACAACAGTTGAAAAACAAACAAATCGTTAAAATTCGGTAAAAATATTATTCTGGTTTTTGTGGACAACCTTCACACCACAGGTATAAACGCCCTTAACTTTTTCCTTGTTTCTGATTGTTATGCTCTTGCCTCAGTCTATCTTGTAGTTGGGTAAATGGAGAAAGGTCTTATCTTAAAACAGGTTGCTTGTACAGGCAACTAAAATGAAATAAATTTTATGAAATAGATTTTTTCAAATTTTCAAATTATCCTATATAATAATAAATAATAATAAAAATAAATAATCAAATCAAATAATTATCAATAACTAAAAGAAATTAATTTTAAATCTTGTTTACGATACAACAATATGTTCAATATTCCTTCCATAGCAATCTCATATTTATTTCTGGGAAAAAATTTCAATAAACCCGTCTACGTATCTCTATTTAATGTTTATTCTTGTACGATTATTTTCAACAAATTCTTTTGCGAGACAATAGGTTGTCGAAAATAATTACTAAAATACTTGGATTGCGGTGAATTGACTACCGGTTTAAGGCCTAAACAAGGTGATTACTTTCGAAGCGAGACAATTTTATTTCCACTCTTGTCAATGTAGGATGTACATTTAAAGAAATAATGCATTCTTGTTTTATATAATGTATCCAAACGTTTTCTTTTTTTGCTTCCTAAATACTATTTTTATAACTGAGCACTCGTAATACGCAACTTAGATTATATAAGAAGATAAACTTTCACCATTGAAACAATTCTCTGGATAGTCAGACGCATTTAAAATGGATTACTTCTATCTGCTGCAATGTGTGCTTGAATCTGGTGTAAGAGTGAAATCGTATAAAAATATTAACATTTAAACAACGACAGCTACATATGGAGGAAGATATGAGACTATATGTGCATTACAATTCATTTTATGTAATTGATTGTTGCCTGTTGAGATAGTATATTTCAATTTCCGTTTAAGAAAACGTTCTAACGTACTAGCTTTCATCTTTTTTTAATTTGCTGTATGGAAGTTTCTTTACCGGCAAGATGATCGAAAAGAGGGAACTGTTATCTTTGTAGTTATCGTTAAGCTTGGGTGAGTGGGAAAGACTATGCAAGGGCATTCACAACGACACGGCGGCCTATTAGACCGAATTTGCTGTAAGTGATCAACTAATAAAAAATTAGTCCAAAGTTATTTTCTTACAACAACAAAAACAGATGGTCTGAAATATAACAAAATATTTTTTTTTGATTGGAACCATTTAACCAATAATAACAAATACTTAAAAAGTAAGATTAAATTATAATTCAAGAAAAAGTGAATAATAATTTTTAACATAATTAACATTAAATGCGGCAAATTTAATTTTAACATTTTGTGGGGCTTCTTCAAACTTGTGAAATAGCCGAGCATCTTCTGGGCATGCTTTTCAATTCTTGTCGCATCGCTTCTACAAGCTCATCCACCGCTATGGCGGATCGAGGACGAAATCGAAACTGTCAATCAAGTTTGTCCCAAAGGTGCACGATGCCGGCTCGGTAAGGACGGGCAAATGGCACAACGATCGGCAGAATACACAAGTCCCTGCACCTCTCTGCATTTGATTGATTTCTCAGGATCAGCAGCTCGATACGATCATTTAAGATAAAGAATATGGAAAGGTAAAGATATGTTACCCTCTCCAAATGGCACACGTGGATCAATGTTTCTTTTGAGATACATTTTTTCCATGCTTCCTTCACACTAAAACTGCTATTTTAATGATGTAGGGATCAGAGGAAAAGGATCTTCCTCAATCGGACTTCCTATGGCAGCCCAGTACCTCATAGCGAGCATATGGCCCTTCTTCTAACCCTCAAGCCAAATTCCTGCAGCTTTCTTCTAACTATCAGATTAGATACAAATATTCCTGCAGCCGCATGAAGATCGTTATTCAAGATCCTAGATGACTGTTCTGACCTGGGATCTTAAACAATGATCTCGTGCAGTTCTCGTCCAACCTGCTCCCGTTGACCAACTCTACCACTTCTACGGATTCATACGACCACTCCATTAATGACACTGTGAGACAGATTCTAAATTTTTGCATTAATGTTAAAGCATCAAATACCACAAATATATGAATTTTTACGTACGCTATGTAAAAACGCTCTAAAGGAGGAAACAGCTATAATTGATATTAAATTACCGTACGGCCTCTTCGGAACCTGAACTTGTCGGCCATGGAATTTTTGTGGGATGAATCAAGAAACGGCAACCGCAATATGCCTCGCAACTCATTGCAATTAATTACAAGAGATATGGCGACAAGTTGGCATTCATTGCCTAAAATAACTGTTGGAAGAAGTGCCTCAAATTGAAAAGGTATAATAACGGCTAAAGTATTTATAAAAATAAACCTGAATAATATAGAAATCCTTTAAGAATATATCCCTTTAAATATTACTTAGAATATATTTTTTACTCCCATAAATGATCCTTTATATGGTAATGTTCTTTTATTGCTATTATTACTTAAAGGTGTTTTGTGATAAAGTGGATAGAAGTCAAAGGTATTTTTAACGATGCCTGTTTTATTAAAATCAATACGATTTACAACATCTCCAAATACACTCCGCCAAAAACGTATCGCATAAACTAAAAAAGGGCATTTATAAACCAAGATATTTTTATACGTTCACAAAAAGTTTGCCTCGTGTATGTGAACTATAAAAACACTAACAAAATCATGGAACATAGCTTTTTTAGCTTTTTCTTTTCTAGAAGAACACATTTAGAAAAATGCATATGTGTAAGGTTTGTTCAGTTGTTTATTGAAAGTCTTCCCATACGGACAAATGTTAAAGTGCGAAGTCAGAGTTCTGTACCAACGCTTTTAAAACTAAAATGAGCAACTTAATTTCAGAACAAGTGGCTGCTATAGTTGCTTTAATCGAAGATGGACGATCTCAAGCATACGTTGCTAATTTGATGAACATCAATCGGTCAAGTGTTTCTAGAGCCGTAGCCAGATATAGGGAAACAGGCAATTACAGTAGAAGACCTGTACCAGGTCGTCCAAGATGTTCTACTCGCCAAGATGACCGCTATTTACTACTACAAGCATTACGTCGAAGACATGTAACTGCGAGACAATTGTAGAACGACTTGGCTAGAGTCAGAAATACTCGTGTGAGTACTCAAACTATTCGGAATAGGTTACGATAGAGTGGATTAAGAGCTAGAGTAGCTGCAACAGCTCCTCGTCTCACTAGGAACCACCGAGTGGCTCGCTTAACATTAATGACCGGGCCAATATACTCTTCACAGATGAGTCAAGATTTGGTCTTTACACCTCAGATAGGCGTATCTCAGTGTACAGACGAGACGGTGAGCGCTATTCGCAGTGTAATATCAGACCTAGACCTAATTATGGGTTGGTCAGGTCGTACAGACTTAGTACCAGTAGACAGAGGTACACTGACTGCCCACAGGTATATAACGGACAGTTTAGAAGAACATGTAGTACCATATGCGCCAATTATAGGAAACGAATTCATGTTAATGCACGATAATGCACGACCGCATGTTGCAATAATCGTCCAGGAATACCTTAACGATGTTGGTATTCCAGTTTTAGATTGGCCTATCGAGCACGTGTAGGACCTCCTTCACAGACGGATACGAACCCAAAATGTTGCCCCAGCGGACCTGCATGGACTAAATGCTCTCCGTGACGAGTGGGAGAATTTGGATCAGGCTTATATACGGAGGTTAATCGAATCTCTGCCAAACCGTATGCGAGCGGTTATAAGAGCCAGAGGTGGCAATACTCAGTATTAAAAGCTACTGTTATGACATTTTTCTTTCCAAAATTATAATTTCTTGTTTTAATAAAAATCTCAAGTACGAGTTCTTGTTTTTATTTGGCCTGTATTTTATTTAAACAATCATAGAAATTATATCTTAGAGCGCATCAAAGTATATTTACAACTTTATGCTACAAACAAAGATTATGCGATACTTTTATGATTCAAAACTAAATTATGCGATACTTTTTTGGCGGAGTGTATATCAGATCAAATATTTCTTGTAGCTATAACTTCACGTCGCGTTATGCAACCATGTGTATAAAATAAAAGAAGAAATATCGACTTAGCTTTGAGGGCACTGACGTAGAGTAATAAAGGCACACTTTTACTGTTACTTTTATGTTGCGATATGACATAAAATGTAAAGTATTATGAAGGAGTGCCTTTACAAGCAGGTTGTCAACAGTGCTAAAGCTCCAGATGACCATGAAATGAGACAAAACGAAATAAACAGTCTTAAGAATAGGTGTGAGTTTAAAAAAATGTAACAATAAAAGTCAAGGCTAAATAGAATAGCACAAAAAAATATTCCACCTCAAATTTTTCTTAATGTGGGAAAGACGCAGGAAATTTCATTTATGACATAAATACAAATTTAGACGTCTCGTAATTGTTGGTGTCAAGGTTGGTAAAACGTTTCTACGTCCCAAACGTACAAATGCAGATGTTACTACATACACCTGTAATATCTGAGGTTATACATTTATATACAGCATTCACTGCCGCAGGATGTAGGTTACGTATCAAATACGCTCGTCAAGCTTCACAAGTACTAAATTCTGTCATATAATTACGTAATGTACATAGATGCGAGCACTATATTAGGTATAGCAAATATGTACTTTTGCCAGACTTGTACTGGCAATATTTCTGTATCTATCTAAGATTTCCATTACGTGTAATCAACACCAATGTTGATGGGATCAGTGCAATTTAACTGGAAAATTTCCATTAAATTATGTGTAAAGGTGATTGAACTGTTTAGATTTGTAACGTTAGATTTTAGAAATAATCTCAAATAATTTCGGCGGTTTTATTCTTTTGAACCAACCCGAGAAATTTTATTTTGATTTTGAAAATTGGAATTTCTCTTCAAAACGTTGCAATTCTGAAGATCGTACAATTTTCGAACCAATCGAAACCATTTGAAAGAAGCAGTAAGTTATCAAATTTACCTAATTTTGTATATCTGAAAAAGTTAATCCCAACTTTCCATAGTTTGAGAAAAATACCTTAATTCCCTTTCTACGTTATTTCCTTAAGGCAGATTTTCCCAGTACCGTATACTTCGTTGTACATATATCCATCTAACGTTAATATATCTATCGATTCAAAATTTTCTTTTCATATCTCAACCATCGCTCGTTCAGGAAGTGTCGACTTTTTTTGCTTTCTCGATCCCGCCTAGAGTTCCTATAACAGAAACCGTTATATCTCTACATTAGTAACAAATGATCTCTCCATCGGCGGTCATATTAATAACGCTCACGTAGACCTCGGGGACGACGACGCTACTCTAAACCCAGGCAGGATGTGCTTCGTGTGGAACGTACGGACGTACTTGATTTTCAAGCGACCTTATTTAATCTCACTCGTGCACACTTCAATTGTGTTCAATTCGATCGAATTAAGCTGACATGCTGACATTTTGCTGCGCTCAAGTGTGTGTGTATACACTCTCTGGTTGCGGGCTTTATGAAGTGACGGGGAAACAATAGCACGGTTAAGTACTGCTGAGTATTTCTTAAAGAATGACAACAACGATTTTTGGAGATTTTTATAGCAAAAAAAAATTCCCAGACAGTTGGAAGCAATCCAAGAATGGAAGGCAATATCAGAATTAAATTGGGTGAAGAAAAGGAATAGAAGTTGGTTCATATATAATACCGAAACTTTAAAAAGAACTAATGTAAGAAAAAGAAGGGGAAGAAGAAATAATATAAGGAAGGAAAAATAGAGTAAAATTTATATTTCAATCTTTGGTTAAAAGAGATGGTTATGGCTTTTGCAATCAAATTGTTGTTTGTTCCTTAAGGGAACGGTATTCGTACCAAAGAATTGCAAAATTCCTAGTCTGCTTCTAAAAAGTACAAACATGTTCGCTAAGCCTGTAAATAGAATCTAAGTATGCAAGTAAAGAAAGGACACAACAGGAAACTTGGCCAGAATTGTGTATGAACAAAACTTTGTTCATTATAATAAACAATCAGTATACAATTTTTATCGTTCCAAAAAGAAAAACATACTTCAAAAGAAAATCCCTTTACAATAGAACCATTGGGAAAAGCTCCTGCTTTTGGAAATAAGTTGGATCTCTTAAAACTTAAAAGTAGAGCTTTTACGGATGAGATATGATATATGCTTCCAAAGCTTTGTGTAAATAAAAAGGATAAGAAGTTGTGTTTTACATCGAAAAGAACATTTGGAATGGACCCATTAAAGATATTATTTACGTGAAAATTATTCGTAATCCTTGTTAATTTTAACGGATTGGATGTTGCATTATCAATTTATATATTTATGTACAAAATGGCTCTAGTATTGCGAAACTAACTATATATACATAATATTTATTTTTTTAACTTTGAACAAGATAAAACATGTTTGATTGGTGATAATTTAACATTGGTGTTAAATTATCACCAATCATTATGCACACAGATTTTGCACCAACGACCGACGAAAGTGTAAATATTTCGAACGATTGATAAAAGAATATTAAACAAAAATTAATCATCTATCGATAAGCTAAAAAAAAAAAGAAAAGACGCGATGTACAAAGGTAAAGCAATCATATATTACGACATCCAATGGTGGATTAAGGAGATATAGTGATCCTATTTGATATCTTTGGTGTATTTATGATATTTTAAATTAATCGTGAAAATCGCATGACTGAAGCTTGTAAATGAGACACTCCAAACATGTATTTTCGGATTTTTAATTTTCGGAATCTGCAATCGAGCGAAATATTTAGAGAAAAAGGATTAAGACGTTCAAAACTGTGAAGCTAATAATTAACAAGAAATAAACTTGCTGAAGACAAAAAATAAAATATAAAGGAAAACTTAGAGTGAAGTTCTTACGATATTTCCGTGTTGGTAGATCCAGCGGTAGTCAAACGACACATTTAACTAAAATCTGTTTACCACCTTTTCAAATAACTTCCATCCAACACCATCAAACTTGCATAAATGTTCTTATGCTTTCAAATGCCTTGTTAGAAAGGTCGGGCAATAAACAGCGTCTCCAAATTAAGAAAAGTATGCTGATCACGCCGGATAGGCAGAAACATATTTGTGTCCGTTCCTAACAATAAGTGCAACTAATGAATCAATTTTTATATTTTCTCAAACAGGAACGGGCAACCTTCTCATATCCATAACTAAATGAATTAATAAATAATCTGAAATCTTATTAGAAACCCACTAATGAATACGTTCTTAGTGGGTAAGGTATATTATATATGTATATAAATCGAAAATATAAAGCTATTGTACAGAAATGTATTATTCCTAATTTATTCATCGAGTTAGATTGTTACCATAAGCGTTTTATCTTTTTTTTCCGTGGTTACTAGAACGTAAACAAAAGTCTATTTACTATCTTTCGCGACCATACCAAAGAATGTTGTTTTGAGATGCTGTGTTGGTGAATAGCCGCGTGCAAATATGAATTATGTGAGTGTTCCTCCGTGCTTAAGATCTTTATATGCCTATTGTTTGAGCCAGGAAATCCAGTGTTACGGTACAAGTTCGCCTTTTTCTTTTTTTTTTTGTTTTATAGTATTGAGAAAGAAGTCGGTGTGATGCTATTGTAATGTTTATTTAAACATACGTTGACAGATCATACATTAAAATACATTACCTATTGTTGCATTGAGAAAGTCTGCAAAATTCAATGCTTTATCTTAGATATCTTCTATATCTTGGATGAAAATTTAAAAAATATAATCGCTGTTTTATTAAAATGAATATCACACTTTGCATGTTTTAAACCACTCATTTCTTCTAAAGCTTTTAATTTTCTTCTGCCACTCCCTCCGTTAACGCTTAAATATTCATTTCGGATATTTTTCGGTTGGCTGCGAACCACTTTCTTCGAAAGCCGTTAACATTTGTGGCCATCTTCGTGATTGCCTTCATTTCCCTCCTGACCGGAGCCCAAAACCTTTCAATTGGTCCGAGTTCTAGGCAATTTAATGCCTTTATTTCTCGATGCACTAAAAACACATTATTTCCTCTGCGGCACTCTAGGGCCGAGTTATCTAATAAAGAGTTAAAGATGGACACCTGATGCTGCTTTTCGAATGATAGTAATCCTCTCTTTTGACGTGAATATTGGAGTTAATTGTGTTCATGGTGACAAAAGACTTACCTCAACTACAAATACTTGGTCAAACAAGGAATTTGCGGTGTAATTTTCACTGCTCTTTTGTTTTTCTCACGGAACGGCACTGTGATATTTTTGACCAGGAAGTCATGACGATTCGGCCAAAATACTTTTTTTTACTTGAATATTTCGACAAAATTCGTCTTTAATCAAATATTCTCTGAAACGTTTTAAACCTTTTTTTTTTATTTTCCTTCTTTTTCAACCCTTCACACAACAAAACATGAGCTTCCTTTTTAAGGCAGTTTTCTGACCGAAACATTAGGATTCTTCATAAAAAAGCAATGACTCTTTGCCTTTTCTGCGTCTGAGATCCTCTTTTTTTTTTTTCTTCTTCCAGAACTCGCCTTCCGTGTGAATCCAAATCTTTATTAAACATTCTTTGTACCCTGGAGACTAGCGTCGAGTGAATTTTTAAAGATTTCTTCAAATTGTTCACAGAACTTGGAAAACTCGTTAAAAAGAATATTGCAAAATCTTTAGAAACTACTATTTTAATGTGGAATCAATACATTATACAGATACACACAGAATATGGTAATAAATATGCTTAATTATCATACCACAAATTGTCGTGACGTAAGCCGTCATACTGCGAATTGTTTTGACACACGAAATTATCGTAACGCCACTAATTCATTATTAAGCAGCGTAAGCGCAAGTGCAACGTTTTTGTATATACCCAGCAAGCAATGCTAATATTGAATTTCCTCAATGCAATATCATAACGAGCTAAATTTAACCTTACTCTCGCACATTACTCTTGACAATAATCTCGTAAAACTTTCGTATTATATACACCAGCGATAAAATTAGTACCAACTCGTAGGTACTCTACATTTAAAATAACCCAGAGTAGTAAAGCATGCGTAGGAGCTTGAATGGCGGAAGTTCCTAAAACGCTATTATTAACATCGTCCTCTCGGTACTCCCTATACATTATTCCTCTTAATGGCTTCGGCGCTCAACTTAACGGTTGTTATGAAGCCTCAAGGATACCACCAGAACTTGATCTAATGGGATACAGCACCAGGAAGCAGACGTTGACAAAATTTTCGTAAAATATAAATACAGCTGCTTAAAATTAACCAGCAATAATTCGAAAAATTATCTTGATTATCACAAAAATAAAGTGTATCGTGGTTATTTACAGCTTCCTTAGCAGAAATTTATTTTCTTTCATGGTGACGGTGATTCATCGTCGATTAACTTTGAAGAATCCTCTGTTGTATATTGTATGTCCTAGACACTCCTACGAAATGAAAAATTACGATTTCGTTGTTATAATAAACGCGGCATAACTTCTATTTATTGGTATTGTTATTACCATTTAAAAATAAAGTTTATAGGGACAGTTCTAATTGAAAATAATAGTCGGCTATATAACTTGGCAACGCCTTTCACACGTTGCTTGATTGTCTCGAAAAATAAGATTGGTTAAGAAGTGGTCGCTAGTCTATCTCATGCAACATTTCAGATCTCTTGTGCGGTCGGAGTCTAGTTTGAAATTTCGTCAGATGTAGTCTCACATAACTTTAATTTTTTCTATTCCCCTCCGACTATTTTTATCAAAATTGTATTTGATAAAAATCTGCAATCTGCAAGCAATCTTTTGACTTCCATAGCAGCTTGTGACGGTTCCTTGAAACTTGAATGTCCGGTTTTCCCATACAACCTCTTCTACCCTTGCTTAGGAAGATTAGTGATTAGGTGGCGGTTTTATTCATATGTAAACCTTTGGTCGAAACACTCCAAAATATTTTACGTACGTTACTGCGACAAATAGAATTTAACTTCTTCTAGTATAATTGGCTTTAGACCTAATACTGTGCGAAATCAATAAGTTCTTTAGAGCACTTTACATTCTTTCTAAGAATACTTAGAAAATTTGTCGCGTACTACTAAAGACGTTGATAGGAAGAGCGACACATACAGAAAACAGTCTTGATTCTTGGTTTAACGTTAACCTCACATTTACGAATAGCTTTGCATATCTTTGTTACTTTGTAAAACTTTTCATAAGTCAATTTACTCTGACTTTCGCTTTAATGTGTCATTTTTAAGTTGGTATCATATAATGGAATATATCGCTTTAATGTGTCATTTTTAAGTTGGTATCATATAATGGATACCAACTGGAGTATACAAGTTTGTTGGTAATTTTTTACCTAGAAACGATGGTGATATATAGCGTCTGTCTCCCAACAGAAACATGGGGATTTAAATTTTAAATGAAACTCTTAAAGACATAATATCTGACGTATTCATCGAGATTACTGCTAGATATACTTAACATTTTCAATTAATCTGTTGCAATATTCAAGTTAAATTAGCTCTAAGTAGAACAATAATTTGATAAAGTCAGAGAGTCGCTCTGGGTAGAGGAATAGGAAAAAGTTGGTCTAGAGCAATATGGCCGACTGGTAACAGCTGATGTTTACAAATACATCAAAGACAATTATAACCTCTGTAATTACCTTCTCCCAATGAAACATGTAAAATCACGGAAGAGTATGTACATACTAAATAAGTATATTACATATATTAATTGGCGATTAGCACTGCTCCGTCCAGAATTTTTGAACTAGTTCGCTCTAGTACAGTACAATGGAATACGCCATTACCATTATTGTAAACCATTTAATCTACATCTGTAAGAATTATCAGCAGTACTGACACCATTTAAATGAATACATACGACCTGACAATATGCGACCCTCAGTATGGTTAGCTTCGTTACGGAATGCAAACATTTATTTTTAAAATTCACGCGTTCAGGTATATCAATAGTATAATACAGTAATCAATTAAACCACGCATGAAACAACTTTATAATTGCTAAATTAAAAGAAACATCCATTCGACATTTTCAGCCATTAATGTCAATGAATTTTTAATTACCTTGAAAGCTTAATATTTTTATTTTAACATTCCGGAATGCTATAAAGTTATTTTGAAATAATTGAACGTCAACGTTTCCGTTGCCTTGTTTAGGTTATTAACTGTTTTATTACTTTTTTATACGTCGAAAGACGCCATTTTTTGTTTTATGGGCGAGCTGTCGAACCAAGCAAATATGAAATGGCAATATTCTTTGGTTTATTGCCATACTTGTACGATTTTAATAATACGTCCTAGGCTTATTAATTACATTACGTCTACAGGATTAACGGAAAATGCAATTACAGAAATTGACTTCACCTAATGAAATTCCTAGTTAACAAACCATTAATAAATACAAACGTATTTGGTATCTGTAGCACAATGAAAAAACTTTCTTCTTCTGTTAGATATTGACCAGCGAAGTATAAGCACATATCTTTTAAATTTTATTGCAGCTTCAATGCATAATTCCTCAAATATGATTCTACTTTCTAAAATAAAACAATACGTACGTTGAGAAAAGGACGACAAGATTAGCGCATCTCTATTCAGCTAAAATTATGTTTTCTTCGACTTCTTAATGTTCGTTTGATAATCGTCCATAGTAGTTTTTGTACAAAAATGTAAGTGTGAATGAACTCTAACTCGTTTCGTGAGTCATTACAGACGAGTATTTACGTAATAATATTGTAAGAATAACTTTTCCTCGAAAGAATTGTATAATTTCTAGGAAAAACATTTACATCTTGTACAAACTGTCTTGAATTTTTACTACTCAGACTATTTAGGTTCGTTATGCAATGCCATCATTTAATACTGAAATCCACGTGTCCAGTTTCTGTGGTAACAAAGTGAAGATGTTAATAGGATTAATTGTGAAGAACTCGTTAGTTACAAGTTTTAATGGAACTCGAATATGAATCTACGTTGAATTTCCTTCCTGATCCAGTAGTTTACTTAAAGATATCATGGTTCGTTTGAGTTTTGAGTTTTTCCAGTTTAAAAATATCTTGTATAGAATGTCCCAAAGACAACAACAAGATATGGTACTTATGGACCATTTCGTTCCACAAAAGTAAATATCTTAATCTTCATTACCTTCTATAGGTGATATTAATTATGTAGATTTCCTTGAATAACTATATCTGCAATAAACATAATAATATAATAAATTTGAAAATTCGAAAACTTTTGTGTCGTGCTAATTAACAGATTACAGATGAACTAGACAACGAAGCAACCTGTACCAGAATACATCAATTACTGTGAATAGCTCTTCACCTTCCCAATAAAAGAAAAACTATATCCGGTTTAAGAAAAAAAAATACTGCGAAAACCTGATATTGTTTTCAATTTTACGTCGTCTTTCCGTAATTTATCGAATGTCTTCATTAGTGGCCATCTGGTACACTTGCCTAGCGTACATTTCATTCACTTCACATCACAAACATGCATATAAATAACTCCTGAACGGTGAACATTTCATTCGGTAAAAGGAAGAAGAACGCTCATGAAAAATGTAAAACGTGAAGTCGTATTTCTCGAGTTGCATGTTTAAGCAGACGTTTTTTCTGACGCTTGTTTGCGGAACACTAGAAAGAAGGAACGTCGCAGTGTTTAGCGGAGAAAATTTTCCTTGAGAATTTGAGGCGTTCGCTCTAACATCGTTTATAGTCTCTAAATTAATTTATCTATGAATTAGTCGAAAGCAAGCTGTTTCAAGATTATGCATAGCCAAACTGTCTCAAGTTCTATGCCGAACCTCCTTTTTGATATCTCTCCCGAAACGGTTACCTATAGAAATAAACGTAATACTTAGAATAGATATTATTTACCAATTATTTACGTTCCTTTTTCGTTCAGTGTGAGCTAAAATTTTCAAAAGTTACTTTCAATGCATGCGCAATCATATTATCAGAATAGTTTTGATGAGATAGCGCCATCTTCAGGGAGAGACTTGAAACTTTTCAAGCTAACCTCGTATGCTATGCAATATTCTCCTGCATGCGGGTTTAAAATATCCCAACTACATAAATACTACATAAATATTTTCACGTCGGCGCGTTGTATGTGTCGGACTTACGTAAACCACGGTACCTCTGTTCATTTTATTTCCAGAAAAGGACGAGCAATTTACAGCAGGCAATGTACGTCGAATATAATCGCTGTTAAATCGTTTATAAGCGGCTGTTGCGTAAGATCAAATCGTTTAGTAAAAGTACGGCCGCAATAACAAAGCCAAATTTATGGCGAATAGATGAGATTTCCGTACGCATCGTGGTAGTTTTTTCTCGACTTATTGCGATGGTATCAGCAGGAAAGATGGTTGTATATTAGCAACTAATAGTATCTATTTTAAGCGAAACAAGACGTAGAATTAAAAGAAGCAAATTGTTTGAATCATTTTCGACTCTCAACATGGAGATTCGTTTATTATTGACGGATGGATAGATTTAAATTTTGCAAAATTGTTCAAAGTCAATTACAATATGTGATGTATAATAAATATTGGAAATCTGTGTACTGCTTAAGCCTGCAGAAACGAGTACACTTTCCCTGCGCTTCACGAAATTAACAGTGTAATGTAACATGCCCTTTGTACCCAACAAAAGTACTGATTTAGCACTTTTTAAATTTTTTTAAAGAAATCAGAATAGTTTAAATTATCTACAGATTCGTCAAAAGCTTTCGATATAGTAAATCACAAGATTCTTGTGTACAAATCGAAACACTGCGGTATCAAAGGAATTACTTTAAAATGGGTTAGTTAGTTGGTTGACGGAGTGTTACAAGGCCCTGTCTTGGGTCCCACATTATTTGTCAATGTGTTAATAAAGAAAAAATAAGATGTGTTTACTTTCCAATAAGATGAAACCAATCAATAATGTATATATTGAAAACAAACTGTTTCTTTTGGAACTAGCTGTAAAGGCACTCGGCTTGGTCACAACTCACGCAAGATGTTGTCAAGACTTTGCTATGTGTTGAAACAATTCAGGAAAAATTGTGCAATCGAGACAGCAAAAACATGTTATTATTCTAATTCTTTATCTTGTATGAGATATGGTATTATCCATTGGGGGACCTCACTTGAGGATTTGAGATGATTCTTACTACAGAAACGTGCGATTGCAGCAATATTTAATCTAGAATACAAAGATTCTTGTTGGTATGTCGTTAGGATAATTCATCCTGTTGCATATTTCTGTAGCGATAGCAAAGAATATTGCTTTAGATGTTGCAAATCAACACCCGCCGGCAATAAGTGTTACGTAATTGCCGTTTCGTTTGAAAAAGAGAGAAAAATAAATAACATTCACTCTCCTTCATAGAATATACCCCACAGCCATGATTAATATCCATGAAATTCACGATGCCACAGGTACATATCGTCTTCCATTATAGCTAACAGCATGTAATACATCGCTGATACATATACCTATGAAGGTTGTACAAGGTTCGCGTATTATCTCATTCAAAATCTCATTATTTCTGTATCAAGCGCGTTTAGCATATCGTATGATGTGCTTTCGGCCCTTCGCTTTGTACGTCATGAAGGAATTTTAGAGTAGCATGTAATTATCGAGGATAAAGAACCCGATTCCGTATACTATGTAGTACTACATTGTAACATCTGGCCAGGCAGCATTGCGCCTGTATATTTTCCTGCGTTTGCAGGTTGACTTAAGCATCGCAATGATTATTAAATGCGGTAAATGATACGAGGCGAGGTAAAAGTGGGCAGGTCCCTAGAGTGTATTATGATATACAAGATGGTGGGTGCGATAGAATGCGCTCCGACGAATGATCTCGTGAAAGTATGCATTTTTGCATGCTTTAACGTAATAGAATACTGATTTATATGGTGCAGTGCGGAAATACTTGTTGTTTGAAGGCGTTATACATACAGATTTAATGTAGTATAATCATTCAGATAATAGAGGAAATGCGGTTTATGAATATTTAATACACTCCGCCAAAAAAGTATCGCATAAACTAAAAAAGGGCATTTATAAACCAAGATATTTTTACACGTTCACAAAAAGTTTGCCTCGTGTATGTGAACTATGAAAACACTAACAAAATCATGGAACATTGCTTTTTTACTTTTTTTTTTCTAAAAGAACACATTTAGAAAAATGCATATGTGTAAGGTTTGTTCAGTTGTTTATTGAAAGTCTTCCTATACGGACAAATTTTAAAGTGCGAAGTCAGAGTTCTGTACCAACGCTCCTAAAACCAAAATGAGCAATTTAACTTCAGAACAAGTGGCTGCTATAGTTGCTTTAATCGAAGATGGACGATCTCAAGCATACGTTGCTAATTTGATGAACATCAATCAGTCAAGTGTTTTTAGAGCCGTAGCCAGATATAGGGAAACAGGTAATTACAGTAGAAGACCTCTACCAGGTCGTCCAAGATGTTCTACTCGCCAAGATGACCGCTATTTACTACTACAAGCATTACGTCGAAGACATGTAACTGCGAGACAATTGCAGAACGACTTGGCTAGAGTCAGAAATACTCGTGTGAGTACTCAAACTATTCGGAATAGATTACGACAGAGTGGATTAAGAGCTAGAGTAGCTGTAATATCAGTGCCCCTCGTCTCACTAGGGACCACCGAGTGGCTCGCTTAAGGTTTGCCAGAGAACATGTAAATTGGAACATTAATGACTGGGCCAATATACGAGCGGCCAATATGCGAGCATACGCTACGTATGCGAGCGGTCATAAGAGCCGGAGGTGGCAATACTCAGTATTAAAAGCTACTGTTATGACATTTTTCTTTCCAAAATTATAATTTCTTGTTTTAATAAAAATCTCAAGTATGAATTCTTGTTTTTATTTGGCCTGTATTTTATTTAAACAATCATAGAAATTATATCTTAGAGCGCATTAAAGTATATTTACAACTTTATGCTACAAACAAAGGTTATGCGATACTTTTATGATTCAAAACTAAATTATGCGATACTTTTTTGGCGGAGTGTATTTCAAAAATGTATAAATTGATTTTTTGAGGAAATACATCTTATGGAGCTACACTAACACAAAGGTAATATTTAACTATTCGTTCGGATAAGCAAATATACCATTTTTCTAACTTAGACTATTTTAGATTAATTTCTTTTGTTATTTAAACATTTCTTAAAGTTGAATAACAGGAATCAATAATAAACAAAAAAGTAATAATTTCCAAAATACTTGAATTTCAACCAATAAAACTGAAACAACTTGTTAAAGCAGTTAATATATTGTAGCATTTGTTTTTTATTGACAGATACTCGAGTATTTGGAAAATTACTACTTAAGATCTTTGAGGTGTTCGTTTCTGATTTTTCTTTAACTGGTCTTTGACTTTTTCAGTGGCGATTCGCTCTTCAGCGCTTATAGTTTCGACATTGCCTTGACGTCAGGAGTATAGTGGTGTATCTAAGATTCATCTACAGAATCGACGCCAAAATTCCAACTTATTTCGCTTATACTGCTTAAACAGAGCTTTGGAAAAATTCATTCGGAAACGGTTCTAGTTCTGAGTTTGAGTAAACGGGCCATCCAGCACTTAGTTAGCTTTCTCGTGCCTAAATTTGCCGTCGATATACGTTTTTTCTAGATGCCCACATGCTCTGCTCAATTCGATGAACTTTTGCACTAAACACCGCTGAATATAGCTGAAATACTCAAAAGTACCTTCCAACATGCGCGCAATTATGTCACCTGTTCTTTGTGAGTTAGATTAATTAATCTATCTATTAATATCTAACTAATTGTAAATCTCATATGAAGATAAGCCGTTACAAATACCAACTAAGAACTTTGCTATTGAAACAATTTAACTGCAAAAGAACAGAAATTGAAAAAATTGTCTTTAGATCGTATTTAACTCGTATTGTTTTCATCTTTTCCGTTGAATTTATTATACTTTATTATCTGCACTGTTTCTCTAATCAATCTTCGAATACTTAGTGATCCAGTCCGCAAGAAGAACTTCGTAATATGGATGGTTTATAACGAATAGATCAAACAAAAGCGCAAAACAAACGGAAATAAAATCCATAAACATTCCAGAGATATCTACTACTGCAAACTTCCTAATAGCACATAAATACCCAACCCCTTTTCATCAATACCTCCGATCTCCGGTAATTATAAAAACCGCAACGTTCGGCACGATTTTCAACTGTTTATTAGGCGAAGTACCGTTACATTTCCACTGTAACGCAAACAAAAAAGAAACAATAGCCTTTTATTAAACGCGCTTTTTCACAACCTTCGCTTCGAATGAATACAAACAGATTATTACGTAAAAAAAAAGTGCCGGTGTACGGTACTACTGAGTACCCACATATTGTTCGCGTACATAATACGCGTGTACGACCAGCATGGACAATGGACATGGGACGCTTTACGGTGTGCGTCTTCTTAAGAACACAATGTTAATAACACGCATCCGTGTTGATCGGTGTAATATCCAACGCGGGCAAATCCGATTGTATTCAATATGTCTTGTGGAAGAAAAAAGAATCAAGTCTTAGGAAAAAAAAATAAATTATATTTATAATTTATTTATAACAAATAATAAATAAATAAATAAATAAAAAAGAATAATAAATAAAAATTTGGAATATTTTTAAAAATAAACTAAATAAAGTAGTCAATGTAGCCACATCACTAAAAACTTGCACCAGCATAATAATGTTGTCTCCGTTTATCAAAAGGAGGTCTTCTTTACTAACGTCGCCTGTAATCTTATTAATGATAAGAATGGTTGCGGTAAGTTTATATTTATACGTTATACCTTTCAGATATTGAGAGATACGACTTTTTAACTTATTTGATTCTTTCCGTATTACACGTGTAACATTTTTGGGACTCTTAACACCCGCGCACTAACAATAACAGTGTGTGTGTGTATGAGCATGCGTATATGATGACCGCACGGACATTTTAATATCTACGTGATTTCCCCCGAGACTCGTCTTGCATGTTAATTGTGTTTTTAGTAACCGTGACCCCAGCATAGTCCCACTATAAATAGACCGATTATAATACGGGGTACGTATGTTTGTAGATGCATACATTCTCTAATACCAGCGTCTCATCGTTCATTTAAATTAATTATGTATTGATAGAGATAGAGCGCTACTACTATCGTCTTTGTCAACGGGACGGTAATTCTTTTCGTTCGCCTGGTCGCATCATTCCGCAGATAATGGAAATTCCTTTTTCGTCCGCCCGGGAATTGAGTTAAGTTCGCGTTTGATAGGAGGAAGCGAACAAATCATTCCATGTTCTAATAGGTCGTGGTAATTTTGCGATGATAAGAACGGGAACATTTTAAAAATTACGGAAACGTTTTTGGGAATCGCCATGCTCTTGATAGAGATGCCAAGAAATTGTTAAGTTGTTTTCTGGCGTCTTTTAATTTTAACGGTAATAATTATAATAGGATTTGTTTCTTGATGATTTGTGCGGCGAGACGATTGCAAAATGTTTACAAATTATCGCCTTTGTTTGTTGTAATTATTTATATCACTTTTACCATCTCTACCTACTCTATGACGAGGTTTTCGATATAATTTTGTCATCAAAAATATATTTACATCTGCTTCCAAGTCACTCCAGTTTCTATATACACATATCCAAAGAATTTGGATCTAGTCTCTGCAAAAAAGTAATAATTTCATCCGCCTTTGTCCTCGCTAGTAATTTGATACCAACACTATTAGGTACATCGGTTGTTGGTCGAGAGAATCCAAGGAAATTTTTGAAATACTTGTTTTTCAAGATATCCAAAGGGCGACGATGTCTACATCCTGTTATTCAAGCCGTCATATGATGGAATTTTTAAGTGCACGTAAAGCTAATAGAAGTGTATGTTTTTTATGTTTAGATTAATCAAAAACAAAGTGCAAAGCTGGGACTCATTAGCGCGTTTGCAGTTGAAGGTTACACTGTATGCTACATGTCCTGCGTAAAGCGTCTCTTGTGACAGTAATGCTAATTACTGGTGTGTAACACTTATTGGCCATATGTAGCTACTTATGCACTATTAAATTTTTATTGTTGTGGTCTGCGCATGTGCAAATATAACTGTTACATCTAGAGCTTACGTTTACTTGCGAAATTTGTCTTAAAATGGAATAATATCTGTTGGACAAATATACTATTATTACTGTGTTCAATTCCTCTTTCTTGTCTGTCTGGTCTTTTCTTTTATTCCTAATTATCGGTCCAAATTCATTGGAAAGTGGAACATCAGATAAAATTAGAGGAAAGCAAGATACAATAAAAGAAAGAACAATTGAGGTCCATCCGGAAAACGAAAATAATAAAAAGCGTTATCTGTAATTGCTTCGATTTCCGCTTTCTTATTTGATTCCTTTTCTACAATCTCATCATTTTTGTATGCACTATTCTGCTTCAGTGTTGCCTTCTGCATCATGGTCATTCTTGAAATTATTCTCAAGGATTGATCGGCATAGTCCAGAGGAGTGAAGTGAAAGGCATGAAATATATCCTGTGTCGTACTTTCTTCCTTCTATGCTAGTATAAAACCAGTCTACAGCCTTATCTATGTCTCCTCCTCTATGTCTTCTAGTTTCTTTCTTTTCAGTTGCATGATTTCGTTTGCTTACGTTTCTTGGATGTTTTATCTGGAACTATTGCCGGGGCAATATTGCTGTGTAATATTTCGAAATACACGATCGTTTCAGTTTAACACGTTCGCGAAGCTTTAGACTAATAACCAGCAATACGGCAATTTTTCAACGTGTTTAATGATCCGAAAAGATCGTACGCCAATTCCTTCCTCGGCAAAACGCTCTACTCTGCTTGGAATTTCAGACTGCGGAGCTGACATTAACTCGTCAGAAGCTGCGGGCGCGCATGAATGGTGAACGCGTCTTAATTGCCAAGCTGAACTTAACGTGTAATAAATACATAGATATTGTTTTGATTAAATCAGATTAGTCGGTGCAATAATAACGTATTACAAGGAAGAGGAATTCTTGTTTCGAAAATCAGTAGTGTACGTTGTTGCGGTACAACCCGATAAAGCTAGCTCAACTACCGAGCTTTCTTCTCCAGTTGTGTTACGCATCGGTATCACCGTGGAAAATCTATAATAGTGGCAGGCTAATTTGTACGTGTAAACAACATCGAGAACGTGAAGTTTTGTTTTTGTTTTTCTCTTCGCTGCCTCTCCGGTAAACTTCAACTGTATCTACATCATTTCTGCCAAAGTAACATTTCACGTGTATTACGTATACAGGCTTACGTAACACAAGCTTACAATTAGGAACGAGCTGATTTTTAATGACTGTTTAATACGCTTCAGTTAGTATGGTCTTAGTACCTAGCGTAAATAATTACGGAGTTACGCATATTACCAGACGGGTATTTGTAATCGTATCTTAGCTGGGATATACAAAGAAAATTGTTTATGTCTATAAGCCAAAAAGGAAAATCTTGTGTAATTTATCAATAGGTAGATCTAAGAATACTTACAACACCTACTTTGTAATTTATGATACTGTAAAGAGCATTTTGTATCACGAAATAATAATTAAGTAACACATCTTAGCACTTGCTAACTTGGTAGCAAAGTATACAATTTGTAGAGTAGGGGAAAGTATCTATTACTATTCCGACGTTATCAGGAGTAATTGCAACTTTTGGCCGCCCCGATCGTTTATCGTCAACCAACATACTGCTCTAAATTTCACTGTGATAAACAGCTTTAAATTTAATAACCGCTTGGTGTTCGATTTTTTCTATTTTTTTTTTTTTTTTCATCGACTAGCGCAAACGACTGTCAAGCAATTATACTTTTGACGAGTAGCACCATCTTTCTGCTATGGTTTCGAACTTTACAGACAACTCCTGAATCACTTCGAAACATTGGCTTTTTAATTATGTACTTTACTATCACTCTTGAGATTGTTTGAAATTATTCAAAAGACTGCTTGAAGGCTTAGATATGAACCAAAATATGATTGAAATGAAGTAGAGAAGTACAATATTTCGACCGTGTAGATGCAGATGATATTTTGCCTGATTCTGTTTGTTTCTTACAGAAATTACAGAATTAATAAAAATTAAAAAACTGTGTAAAAGTTATAATTATGTAACATGGCAATACTTATAAATGATTGGAGTCCCCAAAAAAAAAATGGAGCACCATAAGTTTGTGTTTAACGAGAATTTCAATGTTACCTCAATACAGAATCCTCCGAATGAAACTAGTGCGGAATTAAACCAAACCGGTTACATTAGCAGCTAATAAACTAACCGTTAACTGTTTCGATTGCTTACACGATAGCATATTTAGTTCCTTTTTTTTGCTTGTATACGCCATATACAGTAACAATGAATCATTACATCATATATTTCACCGTTTTTATTACCAAAAAGCAACCTCCACGGCGGATATACGAGTCTTTAATCGTAGCAACTTCTACTTCACTAATTATCTCTCATTTACCTTTCTTTATTGGTATCGGAAGTGTACTCTAGAGCCGGAATATCGTGGCAAAGAGAAATACGCGATCGGAAAAAAGAGAGATAAAGAGAGAGCCCGGTTATAACTGTACCTGAAGTAGGAGGATCGTTAAGGTTACCGGGGCATCGCATAATAACAAAGAAATAAGGCACATACGCGAATCGCTTTGCTAGAAACATTGCGTCGGGTCAGTAGGAACCTCGCCATATATTCTATCGAATGTGATGGCATATTTAATTAATCATTTTTCGGAAAAGAAATGTATGTAGGAATCTGTAATTAAGCCATTTATCTCGTTAATAATCGTGAGAAAGGATACAAGATTTACGTAGCAACGGCAATTTTCTACAGACGTTATAAATAAAGAAAAATCTAGATGATCAATTAAATTCTGTCAGAGAATATATTCAGCTGTAACATTCGTTTATCATTGAAGATAAAATTTGCAATTATACAAAATGACATTTATGCAATATTTCATTTTAATGTTGGCAATATTGGAAGATTAGTAAATATCATTCAACGAACTCAGTAATTCGTAGACATCCTACTTTGAATATGATTTGATTATTACTATGAACTACATGATTTAAAATAATTTAAACTATAAGAATCATATAGTATATATGTCAACACTATTTCTGATAACTTCGACGATCTTACAAATTAGCCGACTGATTGTAAATTAGAAGTGAACAGTCAACGTCGCCATTAGAGTTCCTAAACAAAAGAAACCTGTCACCTGATAACATACAGATAAACGATACGAAAGTTGGCTGTAAGTTCTTCGGCCTGCGCCTAAACGAGAAATTCGCATGGAAAGATCACGCTGAGAACATAAGGAAAAAATCCCTACATGGAACAGCGCCCAACGACACATCAATAATAACTGATCGACAACTACATGTCCTCGGTTAGAAAATCGGTCGTCTGTAGGAACAAGTAAGATGCGATGGCGCGCCAAAACAAGATCTATATACGCGATAGTGGAAAACCTATGCGCACATCATTTTCTTATGATCCGTTTGCTAGAAAAATAAATCAATCAAATGAGACAAATTCCATGTTTATAAGAGTGGCAGAAGAGCTCCCGGGCCGCGCTTCATTTGCATAAAAAATCACCAGGTTGCGAGATTGCATCCACGACTGAAGATATCCAAGACCCATCGGACAGACCTAAGTACATTACTGTGTTAGTAACTAAATGAGGACATAATACACATTTCTGCATACGTGTGACAGAGAAGCTTAAGGTCTTTGGTGTAACTCCAGTAGGAGTAGAAGACTACCAACTAACCTTAAAAGTAAATAAAACGATTTCTAACACTGTCTAAATGATAAGAGATATCTTATTGGAGAATTGAAACTAAGCAAGTTTCAATTTAACAATGTGGTTTTTAGTTACAGCAGAAAAAATAATTAGGTAGACAGCTCCATAGATAGGCCTGCAATAAAGCTCTGTAGAAGACCGGTTAACAAACCAGCGATATACAGGTACATCTGTGTTTTAGCATCTTCTTGGTAGAAATTACTCATCAAAATTATGCAACTACGTACGTACAAGTACGTATACAAATTTAATAGAACACATCAGATAATGCCTATAAACAATAAAAAAAAAGAAGACACTAAACTAGCTTCTTCGTGGTATTAATAGAACCATTTATGGCAAAAGCAATGCATTAAGAAAAAAAAACACGCACAGGTTTCTGCCTACCCAGCGTCACCAGCCTAATTCCGAGAATGTTTTTAATCCCAACATTTGAATCGACAAGCCGGACATCTCTTGGCATTTTTAGTATCTGCTATTTGAAAAGCAGCGACATAGCAATCCAAAGTAAAGGAAAAATGCACATGGGTAGTAAGCCTGCAGAAACGAGTAACACTTCACGAAATTAGCAGAGACTAGACAGGCTCGTGTTTATTCGTCTCATGAGAATGGGTTTGTGTTGCGTACTGGTTTCTCCAAGAGTCGACGAAACACTGCTAATTTCGTAAAGCACATGGAAAGTACACTCGTTTCAACAGGTTAAATGGGTAGTGTGTTTTTTCTCTCCTAACATCGCTTTCGCCATAAACGATTCACCAGTATCACAAGGAAGCTATTTAGGTCAAATTTAATACCAAAAGAAAAACAAACGAAGAGCATAAGCACGTTGTTTTTAATTATTTGAAATTTAGTTGGCATTGGTGACGTTAAGTTTTCCAGAAAACTCATGTAATTACGTACAGATCAGACGGTTTAAAGCAATAAATAAGCATATCACCAATCGTTTTTTTTATGTTGAAAAAATACTCGATCATGTCATTTAATAATATGATGACCAGTTCGAACGACTTAAATCTTATTATTTCAGGCGTCTTGCTTCCTGAACGAAATGGAAATGATCCCTTACAGCAATTTACAAAGCCGTTCATATTAATTAGCGAGCGTAGCAATACAAGTGCATCTTTTTTCAATTGTGGTTCGCGGAAAAACGGAATTTCGCTCGCCGCATACGTACAGGTAATTCAGCTATAAATCCTCGCGGTTTGCATGAATACGGGAACGTACATACGTCAGCGCGCTCTAATAGAAACGGAATGTTTGGTGTATTAAGAGGCCGATTTAATGTCATCGTATGTTAAAATGATATACGTACGGCGTTTGTGGAGTAATTACTTCGCTCAAGCATGACTAAAACGTAATCGCTGTACCTCGATATCGAACAAATGCAAATAAACAAGCGTACGGACTGGAATTGTTCTGCGCAATAAATAATAGCGTTAATGGTATGATGAATGTGTGTACATAGGGGTAAATATGGATGAAGTATGATCTTGTTAGTAAGTAAAGAATTGAAATTTACTATACGGGTGGTCTGTTGCTCCGAAAAAGAAAAACATCTTCCATCTATATTTACTCTTAGGTATACATTTATGCGAGTATTCCAAAAAGAAAAGGAAACGCATCAATTTGATGAGTAACAGTTGAACTGAACTGAACTTCAATTAAATTCGATGGCCATTAAACAAATACACGCGCGAAAAACTATGGAATAAATTCATAAAATTTGAAGCAATTTGGGAAGTCCAAGAAGACGCTTTGATAATATGGTATCTGTTAAAAATGTTTGAGGTAAGAGACATCCAACATGCATTGAAGAAATCGATAACTGGGGAGAGTAGGCAAAGATAATAGAAACCAAGCACCTTTAGGTAAGCACCTTCATTTGTGGGTAGGGGTGGGATGTGTATTATTTATTATCTCAAAGTACTTTGGTATTTTGCCAAAACCTTGAGATATTAAAGCGGTTCGCATTGGCAAAAGTCATATACAATTGTTCGATAATATTAATATACCAGAAAAAGGAAAGTGTCTAATGTAAGACATACGAGCATCAGTTAATTCAGCGAAACAAAACGGAATCGTAAAATAGGCGTCATTTAAAAAAATGTAATTGAAAAATAAATCAGTGGAATCCACAAAACGAGAATAGGTCTGTTCTCTTTAATTACATTCGCAAGAAATGAAACTTGACATCTCCAGTTTGCTAGACGAGCACGCCAACCCTTATACCGCAAAGTTCCAAAGTAGCCAGCAATGTTCTTATTTTCCTGAAAATATATCGCAATATTTCGACGGATATTTCTTTTTTCTCGCGCCAAGTAGACTAATTAATTAATATAATTACATCTTATTGTGTTACAACGTAGAAAGGTACAATAGATGACCGATAAAACAATGGGTTTAACCACAGCCAAAATAGTGACTGCCGCTAGAAAGATGCGAAGACGCATCCACCTAATTGGATCACAGTTAACATCACGATAAATTGGACATATGTTCTTTTGCTTTTTACTTACAAAAAAAAAAGATTATTTCATAATTCCAATGTTTGAATATTTTGTTTGCTTTCGTACGATATTTGACGCATTTAAAATATAAAATATTAAATATGTTGTTTTATCAATTATTTGTTACGTTCACCGCTCTTATTTGGTCTTCATAATATTTCTTAGAGTTCTTGAGACTAAAATACTTTAAATTGAAATGGAAAAACATTCCGTATCTGTTTTACAAAAGATTCCATCTTTAATTAATATTTAGATTAGCTACAATAAATTCAGTCTAATCTGATATCTCGTCCACCAGCATACAATTAAATCCAACGAGAGCCGTAACAAAGTAAATAGGAGCGTCGCGATTATAGTAATCGATACTATTAAACAAGCGGCAAAAACAGATGATAATGCTACATACAAATTGGTTATTAGTCGCCGGTTACAATTTTTCCTAGAGGCCGGCGTAATGAACCGGCAGACCTAGCTCAAAACGACAACCAGCGCACGCAGATAACGATAATAGCTTAACATGCCGCAGTAAAATACCTTAATAACGAAACGCTGAACTTTTCCCAACGGCGCTTTTTCGTATTGGTCGCCGTGAGAAAGCTGGACGACTTTTCCAGATCAATGAGAAAAATATGATCGCGTTTAATAACTTTAATTACTAGGTTTGCCGGTTGTTTTCGTGATCGGGGTGAAAATATGTTGCGGTAATAAATTGGAGGTTTCCCGTAGGTATAGTTGTATCTAAGGATCTGCAGCGTTGCTTTTAATTACTATGAGAGCTGTGGAGATATAGCGTTCTATAGGTATAATAGCTGTAATTACGCAATACATCATTAAAAAGCACGCTGTCTAGCTGAATAATCTCCAAACGGTATCTTGTAGGTGGAATACAGAACTGGACGAGAATTATTTATAGTGTAAAACCATAAAATAGTTCATAGGTATAGGAAAATATTTATTAAAAGGATCTGCAATAGATACTATATCAGATTTGCCCCGCTCACACGTAGGAACAAAACCAATAGAAGTTCTCTCGTGTATTTACGTGAAATTCCCTAATCCTGGATAGCAAGCTTACCTTCACATCAATTCTTATCAATAATCATTCGCATGTTTAAAGAGTTGTAAGCAAGGCAATGAGGATGTTATGAACCTGTAAAAGCATATTTTTGAGATATAACACCCAACGTGGCAACTTACCCATTTTCAAGAGTAGCGAAATAAACAGCGCTTAGCATATCTCGTCATAACGAGAGACATGACGACAACCAATACGACCGCACTAAAGGTCCTGCTTAACCTGCCACCTCAGCATTTGTTGATAAATGGAAAGGCTCTGGCAAAAGCACAGTATGTGAATGGGAGAATGCAACGAAACAAAATAAAGACGAACATGCGCCCACCTTCAACATATACGTACACTGATGTACCAGGAAATGAAGAGGCAGACCAACTACCAAAGAACAGCAGCGTACTCTCTCTGACCTTCTTTGGAATGCCTTTGGGAATGGCTAAGGCGGAAATTAGGAGACATTAGTGACATGAAGAACAACCAAGAAGAACCAACAAGGGTGCATTCGATAGCTTTCCTATTGTTAGATTGTAACGTAACTGATCGCTGTGCATGGAACAAGCACCTACACAAAATGGAACTCGCACTGAACCAATATGTAGAGGATGCAGCGAGGAAGAGGAAACTCCTCTGCACCTTATAAGCCAATACGAAGCGGACAACAGCGCACAATGGCTTGGAGGCACGTAAAATAGATCTGAGAAAACTCTTAAATATAGAACCGAAGAAAATTCTGAACTTTTTAAAGGCCATAAATCTCCTATGAAATCAAGAAGTTATTCAAAGGACTCGATAGGTTACTCGATTGGAGTGCTGGAAGAATCTAGGGATCTCTTTCTTGTGATATCAATAATTCTGGAAAAATATACATAGTGTTCGTTAAAAAAAGAGTGCTTAACATAGCAACAATTTCGATTGCCACCTTGTAAATGCTAATTGACGTAAAAAAATATCGCTCCTCTAGAGTGTAGAACGTTTAGACTATCGACCGTTAAAGAAAGAGTAGATTTTTTCAATCTTCTCCGAAAACTAGAATATTGAAGAAAACTGAGACGAATTAAACAAATGCATCTAAAAACTGAATACCCTGTATAAGTACTTTGGTTTAATTTTAGATTGTACAGGACCTATCCCGTATTACTTTTTTATTTGGAAGCTTCTTCTCCCAGCTGCCCAAGGAACGGATTATCTACCGCCCCCGTACTAGATGCACACGCTGTAGACGGTTAATATTCGCACTTAATTAACGTTACTAAACCAATTAGGAAATAATTAAAAGGCGTTGGACATTGAGAAGGTGGAGTTTGGGAGTAGGCGCATGTTTCCAACGGTATCAGTGAAAGCTGGGTGCGTATGAATGACATTTCAACCTGTCGAGCGCAACGAACACGGCAAACAGTGAACTAACTAGTAATTCAATGGTTTTTGTAATAACACGTGGGCAATGTTTCATTAGGAGACGTTGCACCTACCTGCATCACAAGGAAAATAGTATGCAAGCGTTTAACATTAACGGCATGTAAAATGTTATTGAGTTGATATTTACACTTGATTTGTAACGTTATAATAAAGGATCTTGTTAAAAGATTAAAAATGAATGATAATAAAGAAGCTCTTGTGAAACGGCAAATAATTTTTTTGTTACAAACTGCCTCTAGTCAATCAATAGATCCATTACAATATAATACTCTTGTACATGTAATCTTCTAAGATTTTCTTCCTTCGGTTCAGTAAATGCAAGAAACAACCTACTAAAATGTTGCTGTCGTGTGCGACTGATGGCAACATATTTGCCGCACTTTAGATCTTCTTGGTATAAACGACAGGCTTCATCTCTAGCCTTTCTTTGAATTTGTGATAATTTTAAGCTGTATGATCGGTCAAAATTCCGCCAGTAATCCGCTTTGCTGAACGATAACGCTATTCTTAGTGTCTTTGACAAGCATAATATGAATGCCTTCGTTCGTTTTGTTCTACAGCATGAGACTTCTTGATTGTCGCCTCATGTCTTTATTGTGACGCTTTTAGGGACTACAAACGTGATTGTTGCATTCTATTGCCTTTGATTGTGTACATATCGTCCATACATCGCGATAACTAACAACGAGGCAGTTATAGGCTCAAGTTGTTTACGTAAATTGTAAACGGGAAAAATCCAAGAATGGATCCTTGGGGAATCCCACAAGCAAGACGTATGACGGAAGGGTATAGTTGTCACTTTAAGTTTTCTAATCTATCGTAAGTAGATAACAACAAAAGATTTACGGTTGTTAAGATAAGATTTAAATAAGTTGTACAAAACATTATGGCCCAGTGAGTCTAAAGTTCTGGATACATATTCACCGCAGTATTACCTAAATCGATTTCTCTGTATACATTATTCAATTAATACTTATATATCGTCGATTGCAAAGTTACCCTGCACAAAACCAAATTGATTTGAACAAATTGCATTAACTTTAGAAAGATTTAAGCAAACGTAGTTTTTCGATTTTTTCCAAATGGCTTTGCAATAACTAAGTTCAAAATTGTCAGCTTCCTTGTGAACACAATTACCATCGGTCTTGAAGTCATTTGTTGAAGCAGCCTAAGGTTCAGAAATGTATCCCGTAACAAAATAAGGAATATCATTGGCTCCAACAGAATCCCTTTCAGAAATTTCGTTTCAGTATGCGTTGGATCTTGTACTTCAATATAAAAACGTGGAAAATAAGAACTCAACAATTTATTTTATGTGTTACATTTGGACAAACCAAATAATTACGAATAAGTTGTAACTGTAACGGAAATACAAAGTTTGAGAGCAATAAATTGCATGAACAGTTAACATGTCAAGTGCTTGTTGTACTTTTACACAAATCACCTACAACGATCTGCATAAATCAGTAAATGATTACCAATTTGCTACTGAGGAAAATAACGAAATCCCCATATTTTGCACGGTATTCGTTAAATAGAACGATCCGACGAAACACTAGACCTCCAATAAAAATTGCTTGCTACGTAGAATGAATGCATTCACTATAATACCTGAATAGAAATATCAGATTTAAAGATAGGGTACTACCTAGATTAAAGAGATTAAATACTACAGTTGCTTGTATCGTTACCATAATCATTATTTCGCGAAAGCACTTCAAGTTAGAAAATGTTACAACGTAAAACATATTGTGTTGAAATTAACATTTATTCATACAAACAAGACGGTATTCTAAATACTAATGTCGAAAATCTAAACGCAACTGCATTGAGAAAATACGTTACGAAAATTGAGTAATCGCTGTATAACTTCAAGATGACTCTACGTTGATGACATTTACCATACTTGCTTTGCTGGTATCAAAGCAAAAAAGGTGATGATTACTCTTTTTGAGAATCATCGTTACATAGTTTATTTTTAAATTTGGAAAGGATCTTATGTAGGGATTTTATTAATGTAATTATCTGGTCGTACTCGGATGCTCTCAAAGGTGGTTAAGCAATGATGGTGATGTCCTATATTTTCATAAGGATAAGTTACATAATTAGAGTACAGTGAAGTAGTTATTGATTTCAAAATGCATAAAAGATTATATTTTTTGCTGCTATCAGGCGCACTAGTGAGAAAGTAAACATGGAATCTAGGTAAACAATATAGATTAAATTTAGATCGAATCAGATAACGCTAGACGTAAAAAAATAAAAAAAGAAATAGGATCTCGATTAAAACTTTTTGATTGCCTTGGGCGACTTGTACCTTATTGTATATTCTTAAGCCAAGGAAATCGATACTTACTTTACTTTACTTAAATGAACAGCTGTTGGATTTGATCCGTTGTGGTTGCAGATTAAGCAGTCTCAAATTACTCTTAAAAGTAGGATTTGACGTTCCAGATCATAGTCAGTAGCTTTAAACTCTGGAGGTAACTCCGTCTGTAAAAATGTTCATCAGTTTTACAGATGCTGATCAACCGACTAAGCAATAGTTGATTGCTACCAATCAAGTATTACTTGAACGGGTTAATGCAAATACGATGGCTGACGTCGTTAATAATAGCGTTGATGATATGTTCGAAGGTGCTGCGAAACGAGAAAAAGCTCTGCTGTTTGTTAGTGATGCTACCGCTTATATGATAAAAGCTGGTAAATTAGTAAAAAGTAAATTTGAAAATATGCTACGTATTACATACATGCACTGCCCATGCTTGACATAGACTTGTAGAATTCGTTAAAGAGCAATATTCAAACATAAATCAATTAATTAGTAGCACCAAGAAAATTTTTTTTGAAAGCGCCAACAAGAGTTACCATCTACAAAGAAAAATATCCGTTACTTCCATTATCTCCATCGCCTATCATAACCAGATGGGGTAACTGGTTAGAAACCTGTTCTTTTTACGCCGAGAATTTGGAAAAAATTGCATCTTAAAACGCAATCGTTGAAATTGAAACAAGCAATCACAGTATTAAATAATATTTTAAGTAAACTAAAAAATATTTCTGGTACTTTTGGTGCTTCTTTAACTAAAAATCGTTGAAGCGGTTTCTGCTCGGAATTCCCAATTTTAATAAAATTGAAAAATCTGTACAGTGAGAAAAAATGAATCTGATTTTAAATGTTCTTCATCAGAGTTGGTTAATTAACGTCGTTACTCAAAATAACTTACTTCGATTTTAATACACTCCGCCAAAAAAGTATTGCATAAACTAAAAAAGGGCATTTATAAACCAAGATATTTTTATACGTTCACAAAAAGTTTTCCTCGTGTACGTGAACTATAAAAACACTAACAAAATCATGGAACATAGCTTTTTTACTTTTTTCTTTTTTCTAAAAGAACACATTTAGAAAAATGCATATGTGTAAGGTTTGTTCAGTTGTTTATTGAAAGTCTTCCTATACGGACAAATTTTAAAGTGCGAAGTCAGAGTTCTGTACCAACGCTTTTACAACTAAAATGAGCAATTTAACTTCAGAACAAGCGGCTGCTATAGTTGCTTTAATCGAAGATGGACGATCTCAAGCATACGTTGCTAATTTGATGAACATCAATCGGTCAAGTGTTTCTAGAGCCGTAGCCAGATATAGGGAAACAGGCAATTACAGTAGAAGACCTGTACCAGGTCGTCCAAGATGTTCTACTCGCCAAGATGACCGCTATTTACTACTACAAGCATTACGTCGAAGACATGTAACTGCGAGACAATTGCAGAACGACTTGGCTAGAGTCAGAAATACTCGTGTGAGTACTCAAACTATTCGGAATAGGCTACGACAGAGTGGATTAAGAGCTAGAGTAGCTGTAACAGCCCCTCGTCTCACTAGGAACCACCGAGTGGCTCGTTTAAGGTTTGCCAGAGAATATGTAAATTGGAACATTAATGACTGGGCCAGTATACTCTTCACGGATGAGTCAAGATTTGGTCTTTACACCTCAGATAGCCGTATCTCAGTGGACAGACGAGACGGTGAGCGCTATTCGCAGTGTAATATCAGACCTAGACCTAATTTCGCTGGTGGCTCTATTATGGTTTGGGGGGCATCTGTTTAACAGGTCGTACAGAGTTAGTACCAGGAGACAGAGGTACACTGACTGCCCACAGGTATATAACGGACATTTTAGAAGAACATGTAGTACCATATGCGCCAATTATAGGAAACGAATTCATGTTAATGCACGATAATGCACGACCGCATGTTGCAATAATCGTCCAGGAATACCTTAACGATGTCGGTATTCCAGTTTTAGATTGGCCTGCGGTAAGTCCGGGCATGAACCCTATCGAGCACGTGTGGAACCTCCTTCACAGACGGATACGAACCCAAAATGTTGCCCCAGCGGACCTGCATGGACTAGAAAATGCTCTCCGTGACGAGTGGGAGAATTTGGATCAGGCTTATATACGGAGGTTAATCGAATCTCTGCCAAACCGTATGCGAGCGGTCATAAGAGCCAGAGGTGGCAATACTCAGTATTAAAAGCTACTGTTATGACATTTTTCTTTCCAAAATTATAATTTCTTGTTTTAATAAAAATCTCAAGTATGAGTTCTTGTTTTTATTTGGCCTGTATTTTATTTAAACAATCATAGAAATTATATCTTAGAGCGCATTAAAGTATATTTACAACTTTATGCTACAAACAAAGATCATGCGATACTTTTATGATTCAAAACTAAATTATGCGATACTTTTTTGGCGGAGTGTATTTTATTTAATCTACCGTGTGAATTAAGCACTTTATGTTTAATGAGCACGTTAGTACGCACTCATTTCAGACAAGAACATTTACAATATGTGTACCTAACATAACTTTTGTATTAGTTTAATTTTAGTAGGGGGAAATACAAGGCAAGTACGTTTCACGTATGTGTGAACCAATCTACGACACTGAAAAATCTAGCTCGGGTTTTACGCCGAATGTTCGATAAGCGATCGTGCAAGTTGTGCTGAGTGATGCGAGCGTCTCAAGCGTTCACGTATATGCATGCCAAAGCTGAACGATTAGAGCTTGCCGATACCGTGTGATTCACAATCGATAGAGATAGCCGTCGATCCGTGTCTAAATTATTGCGTTACATAAATGGGTCTTTCTCGAAATTTTAACCGTAATTCAATTGCTTCTCTCACAGAATCTTTTAAAATATCTTAAAAAGGACTTACTTCATCGTAATCGTTTCCTGCAATTGAACGGATCATTCTTATAATTGTTGAACTTTCCTTTTCCCGTCCTATTCTTCACAAACGGCCTTGTACCGCACGGATAGTCAGACAAATGCAGACGTTTACTACGATCCGTCGTGTAGAGGGATATAGTTGTAGTAATGCCCATTCCGTAGATCGCTATTATTTCTCCTTCTCGATACGGTCGTAATAAAACGTGATTCCGAAGTCTTTTGCGCAATCCGAAGAACGGATTTCGATACTTCGAATCGTGCTGAATTTATCGTATAGCGCGGACGTCGACAACCGTTGCATTCTCGAGGTCTATAGCTGTCGAGTACCTATGTATGTAACGTACACATGTGCATACGTAACATCGACTTGTAGATAAATACGTATATGTATAGATGCCTGCAAGCATAGGTTCTATTATAATGCGCTGGTGTTCCGCTAGCTAGATACTCTAGGTACATACAGCATGTATGTAATTCTATCAATGTTTTGAGTTACGGGAATGAAAATATACGTTTGTTTGAATAGCGATTTGCATAAACAAATAAAGTATACGCGAATGTAAACAGCTTGCATACTAAATTGTGTTTCTATATATGGTTGGTGGTTAGGATGAATAAAGTCCTAATGTTACCTTTCAATGATGTTTAGTCTTCTTAATTTGGTTACATAATCACAATTTTAGTTGTGTAACGTACTGAATCGCTTAAATTTGAATAAACGAAAGACCATCGGCGTCCGGAATATTCGAAATTGAATTACCGCATGTTACTATATACTATAGATGCACTTAATTGGACAAATGATAAAGAAAAGTGATACTAAACTATTATCTTTGTTACAGTATAGTTTAAGACAGCTGGACCTATCCTTACTCTCGCAACTCTGGTCGCTTAACGAATCTATCCAGGACTTCAGACAGATGCTGCAGGATCAAGAAGATCGTGTCCTTTCCCCACCGTCGCCGTCGCCTTCTCCGTCTTCGGGAGACGAAGGCGACGGAGATGAGTTTTATACACCCTCCCCGCTAAGGTTTAGACCGGCACCTCCACCACCAGCCCTCAGACGGACGAGTAACAGTTCCTCGGACACGTCTAGCGTTTAGGTAAGAAATAAAAATGTTAATGGAACTTCGGTTAATAAAAATTGTTCTCAAATACGAAAAGGTAATAGCTTATGTGCTCCCAAAAAGTTCTGTGTGAAACTGTTCAACGCCCTCAAACTAATCGTTTCGAAGATACGAGGGAAGTTTGATAATTATCTGACCTCGGCATTTCCGACACTCCCGCAATCCTCTGCATTGTGAGGTTATGAGAAGCCGGCTAGATATTCAGATAAATTGATTATTTTTGGGAGCGATCAGGTTCAATAACTATTAAATATGGAGAAGTCGTTCATTTTCATCTGCCAACTAAATCTCAATCCAAAAGTTTTTTAGTTAATGGGCGAAATAATATGAAATATGTACAACCTTTCTACCTAATCATATTTTATTGTAGTTTTCATGTTATTTTCCCTTTCTAAACTATACATTAGTATTAATAACATGCTGCAAATTAACTCAAGCATGCTTTTTTTCCTGAAACGTATCGTATTATATAATTACTGTTACGTGCAACAAGGACGTTTACTTTCATTTTTTCCTACCGATCGCAACAACATCGATCAATGTAACTGTACTCGATGTCTCGCACATTGCAGAGAATTCCCAGTGTTAGCTGCGAAAACCATAGTATCTTATTTTATATAAAAAAAAAAAATAGATTGTGTAATAGAAATCATCGAGATATCGTAATTATCTCAAATTTCCTTCACGATCCTCTTCATGTAATCAGCTTCTTTGGAAAATTCAATCAAAACGAATACGTTTTTAAGACAAATAAATTGTGTGCAAGAAAATACATATATTCCGCGTTTATATCCATAATGCACTGAATTTGTGGAAATAATTAGAGTTTACTTCATGTGTTTGCATTTTTGTAGGCGTATGTGTAAGCTTGCTTGCTGTCACGTTGATTACTTATGCAAGCGAACAACACAAGCTTTCGTGGAAATGACTTATACACAAGTATTTATGTGTATGTTTCTGAGGCTTCTAAAGGCAATCAATGTGTGTACAGTACACGATTATTGATCTTAAATTACCTCCCTACATCTTGCAAACGTTATATAACTTATAAAATAATGTTTTTAAATACAAAATTTTGTAATTTTGCTAAAGTTGCTAAATTTTGTATTTATTATGAATTAAAAAAATATTAAACCTGTGACAGTCGAGACGACTTATCGACGCCTTATTGGATTTTACACCGCCGAAAGTTTTTTTTTTTTTTCTGATTTCAATTAAATTTCCGCACATCTCAATTATCGTTCATTAATAATACAAAAATGTCGCACCCCACCGAAGAAAAACGAGCTATTTCAATTTTTTTTTTATTCATCAGCTCAAATTCAAGCAAGGTATTTTTTCAATCCTGTCCAGACTGACAAGAGCCTTTTATTTTAAACAGTCCACTTTTCTAAATTTTGATAGACTTGGTCAGAAGTGGGTCGTTTACGAAGCCGCGTAATATTTACGTCTAACAGGAATTGAATAAGGTCACACATGAAAATTCCTCGACTTGTTATAGGATGAATACGTTGCAATGTTCACATTCCTCCAAAACTAGATTAAAATAAAATTTAATTACTTGTACTATACGAATTTAGTACGCATGCGTAAGGATAGCAAGCATCTTATTCGACAATTTGCAGTCGTCATTTTCTAGGAAGGCCTACAGTAGTAAACAGATTTCCAACGTAACAATCCATTAAATACAAAAGAACTTGAGGTCATCGGTCGAGTTCCCATATTACAATTGTTATATGTCTATAGAAGTGACTCACATTAAACTCAGCGATCTTAAGGTTTAGCTTGTCGTCTGCTTCTGATGTGATTAATGTACTTATTTGTTTAACGTTGCGTTGTCTGTTCACTGGTTATATGTATAGTATACACTACCGTGCGAGAAAATAGATATGTCTTCAAAATTCATGTAAAGATTGATTGTAAATTGTTATAGATGAAATAACACACTATTCAAAGCACACTTATATTGTGTAAGGAACAATATGAAATACAAAATATTACAAAAACATAATTGCGTGAACTTACAAATGAAACAAATTCGAAAAGTAAATTGGGCGAAATAAAAAGCTAGTTAGATTTATGTTCATATCGACAAAAAAATTAATACCTCGTATATCCAAAATTCTGTATTGGCGTGGCATTGATTCCACCAATTCTCGACACCTCTTAATGGGAATCGAGTACCTGGCATTCCCTACGTCTCGTCACAAATCTTCGCGCTTGAAAGGGTTGACCTGACTTAATTTTCTTTTAGCATCACCCCATAGATGTTCGATAAGGTTCAGGTCTAGCGATTGAGTTAGCCACACCATAACATTCACCCCATGTGCCAAAAACCAACCTTTTTCCGCTTTGGACAGTGCTTAGGATCGTTATTTTGCTGAAACGTCCAGCGCAGCAGCATTTCCTCTTCAACATAAGGAATCATAACCTTTTCCAATATCTCTACACATCACACGATAATATTACCGCCTCCATGTTTTACTGTTTTTATTTATTTATTTATTTTATTTATATACTGTATATCGGGGAGAATTTTGTTTTTCAGCTAGTCGTCGCACATAAGTTTTTACCCTATCCGAACTAAATAAAAATAATTTTTGATTCGTCTGTCTTTAAAATTTTGTGCCATTTCTGTCCATCCCAATCTCTATGTTCTTTGGCAAATCCTAACTTGCGTCCTAGAATATGGCGACTCAACAGCGATACATTTTTCGGAGCACGTGCATACAAATTTTGTTCCAACAGATTCCTCCTAATTCTCGAAGCATCAATATTAAGTTTCGAATCACTTTTAATTTGTTTGGAAGTGATAAAAGGATTTACGTTCACTACTCTTGTTATCGCGTTATTTGTTCGACCGCCGAAGAAAGAGGAAGACCTCCTCTTTTTTCAGATTTTATTTGCCATTTCGCGGCATGTAATCATGTTTCCTGAACGTACCGACAATTGTGCAATAAATTTGTATATTTTGCCCTCCTCTCGCATTTTTAAGATGATTCTTCGTTCTTCTGCGATACAATGCTTAACTCGGTCCATCTCATAACTATCATTTTATAGAATATATTAATTTAAAATAGATTTTAAATTAATATATTATAAAATATATCAAAACTATGAAATCTAACGAAGAACTTTTTTTTTGCAATACTTATACGGCACATCTTTTTTTTTGTACAAAAATTGCTTACTTTCGATTGAGGCAAGAAGAGTATTGCCTGGAAATATGCGACGAATACAGAAAAATGAGCTTGTAAGAAATAATGTTTACTCATCTTGACGCGAGATTTAGCTACCAATGTAGTATTAAAATGGTTTTTAATGCAAAAATAGCATTAATATCTATTATATTGCACAGTAGTGTATATATATATATATATATATATATATATATATATATATATATATATATGTATATATATATATGTTTTTTTATGTACAGCAATGAACACAAATATGTAGCGGTTGAAAGCTAATCTTGAAACATACGGACAATTGGGTATGGAAAAAAATAAACGAAAATAGATAACCACATTTTGAGAATTAGACGTGTTTCAGGAAGCTGTTTAAAATATTTAGGAGGTTGTTTAAATTGTCCAGGACGCTGTTCAAGCTATTCAAACTGTTCAGAGAGCTACAGAAATCTGAATAGCTTGAAAAACTCGAACAGCTCCCTGAACAACCTGAACAACTCCTAGATACACACCTTGAATTTTGTTATTTACTTCTATTTCCCTACTCATTTCTAATAGTAACACAAAAGAACATTTACAGATTCGCGCCATGATACACTAAAAAAAAAAAAAAAAAAACATTACACCATAAATAATAAACGATACGAATTTGCTTACTATAAAAAAATCTAAACAAAACTAACGAGCAATTAGTATGACTGTGCTTTAAGGCATAGTTCGGGCTTCCGCCAACTCTCCGCAGAGCACCATAAGTTATCTGCAATCAGAGCCGATTTCGAAATGGCTCACCGTTCGCCTACATAAGAAGAAAAAAAAGAAAAAACAAGAAAGAAAATAAAATTTTTTCGGGGATTAATTTGCCGTTTGCAAGAATAGGAAAATAACTTCTTGGTTTTTCATAAGTAGCCACCATTGATAAAATCTACTATGTTTGAGTCTCTTGAATCTTAATTCTTGATTACGCGCCTGTCTTTGCCATGTGCCATGTGTTAATTTACAAACATTGGACTGGTTGCTACCTAGAGCTACAAAGCACACCACCTACCTATCCGTTCAGCTTCTATAAAACAAAAGAATTCACACACGGTAATATTTTTCTTAAAAGAAACTTTGACTTGAGATGAATCCAGAATAAAATTAAATTAATTTATTTCTCCGTATTCCATTGATCTTTACTTCTCTAATATTTTGCCAGACATTTTATGTTTAATTATTTCCCATCAACGTACAATATGTATGTTCGAAATTTGATCTTTAATACTTGCTGCCGGCGGCGATTAATTACCTTTTATACGTAAAAGGGATCCCATACAATAGGGAAAGCATCAAATCCACTCTTTCATTTCAAAAATAGCTCTCCATAAACACGTCAAGATATTAATATCCTAAAAGCTACCCCGTTGGTCGCACAGACGTAATGTTCAAATTTACGATACGCTCGATCCTCGTCAAGGTTTACTTACTTCGAAAACATTGAGTAATGATTATTTTCGTCTTATTATTATTTTGTTTTTTTTTTTCTATTTAGTTAGCGTGATGTAAACCGCTGCCGCGGCTTTGTGAAGTAACTGTTTAGTAATGTTAGCAAGAAGCCTACGGTTTTATAAAAAGTTGATTGTAGTAATCAATTAAACATATGTAGGTAGTATTTAAATGAAATTGCGCATTTTATGAACGGTCATGGTTTGATTCTTAGCTGTACATACGTACAATATTGAAACAGTGTGCTTTTTTTTAGATTAATTCTACTTGGCCAATGTGTATTCGCTTAATTTAACATAAAAACTTACCGACTAGAAAGGCTCTGTTTTCTTTAACATTGCAAAAATACCTTTAAAGTGTTAAAGTAACTTTATGATTTTAAAATTTAAAACTATACAGGCGATTCGTTAACAATGCAGTATACACTGTGAAAAGAAAGTAACTGATCTTTGTTAATAATTGTTACACCTTATATTAATAAATATAAGGTGTAACAATTTCATTTATTTTACTTTATACTTTATACACCGTTGTCATCCTGTTACGTAAAGTTATGATGTCACCAAATGTTTTTTTTAATTACAACTAATATTTCTTATTATTAATTTCAGCAATACTTTCTATTCCGTTTTCAACGGTATAAAATGTTACATCAATATATTACACTTGAAAAAAATTTAGAAAAACAGTGTCAAAGTTCGAATATTCAAATAAAAAAAAGAGAAAATAACTTTAACAAAAAAATTAATGACAAAAATAAGGGCAAAAAAAACATTTTTTATTTTACTATACAATGATGTTCAAAATAATTACCCTGAACTATTTGACAATACTCAAGGCGATTATAAGGTTAATTTTCTATATTTTGAAGAGTTTAAGGTGATATTAATGTAGTTTCATCTCGAATTCTTTGCTTAAAATCATAGAAAGGAGTCTAACCACGTCAAATCGCGAGACCTAGCCAGACATTCCATCAAACCTTTTCTTCCAATCCATCTTTCTGAAAGTACTTGGTACTAACTTTACGCTATTGTTTGGTATTTCGGGATCGTTTACATTGGGAAATTATGCAGCTAATGTAGGCGTCAGTTCCAACTGTAAAAATTGCAGGTATCTTGCTTCAGTTAAATTATTTGCAAAAAAATTTTCCTGTCCATACCTTAATTTTCTAAGAAGACTAAGTATGAATTTCCTGTATCTAACGTGGATTTTTCCTTAACCCAATATCTTTGATTTTGTCTATTGACCGCTTCATCCGAAAATAAAACACATTGGGGAAATATTAGATCGCGATTACAACTTACCATCATTTGTTCACAAAATTCTTGTATGGACAAGGCATCTTCTGCCAACTCGTGAACCAACTGTAGCTTATATGGATGAAATTTTTGAACTTTCATTGTAATTCAAAACGATGTTTCTACTAGTTAATTGTGGATTATTTGCAATTTCTAAATGCATATTAAGTTTCGCATCTTCATTTAATGCCATCGGACGCTTTCACTTTTTACGAGATTCTGATTCTACTAACAGTAGATTGACTAGATTGACTCTTTAAAAATCTGACACTTCTTCATGTGATCCCACTCTGTCGCCAAAACCAATCATCAACATTTCATTTCTTTGTTTCTCGCTTAATTGTGTGAATTTTTACTGTTAAAGGAGCTTACTAAAGGTGAAATTTATCTTGGAACAAACAAATGGCAATAATTTTATTGTTTACTTTCGATAGGTGTAGTTACACCTATCAAACATGCGGTTGACATATAGTTAACAAACAAGAACCCATAGTTATGGGTCAAAAATTAATTAAACTGCGTTTAATTAATTTTTGTTATATTGGAACTTTAACCGTTTTTCTCGTTTTCCTTTTTTTTTTTCAAGTGTAACATAAGTACTACTAAAATTAATGACAAAAAATATAAATTGTTGAAAAAAAAAACGTTTAGTGACGTGTCATAACTTTAAAAATAAATGACGCAACAAGATGACAATGATGTAGCATAACGTAAAATAACTGAAATCCCTGTACTTTTTCAAACAAATGAGTATTAAAAAGATGATTTATCTATTATTTCGCAACATGATATATCCCCCGTATTACTCAATGAAAATGAAATAGAACAAAGCAAAAATATTAAATAGTTAATTTTAAGAAACGCATTCATTATTAAATATACAATAATATGCATAATTAAATATGTACGTATTATTGTGTTTTGTGAAATCCGATAAACAGTTCTCAATTTTCCTGGAGAATTTATGTTTATTGCCGGAACTAACTGCGCGAAATGTTACTGGTTGCTTGTTGATCCTGATTATTTACGAGAATATTACTAATATGTTCATTCTATTTTGTTTCAGATTGGAACCGTGCACAAGCAAGATATGTATACTGTGACCTGTTTTCATGTAATTTAGTTCCGTGATAGATATTCAGTATTGTCCTAAGCATCATTCCATAAATTGGACACACACACAAGACTCGGCCGACCGCGAGTGAGTGAGCTGAATACAAACAGCATTCTTTTTTTTCAAACATAACAATGAATGTTGAACTGTGTGTATTACCGTCGTGCTCGTTTTGTAAAGTGTTTTTCGACCGAATATAAACGTTGAAATATTTTTATTACTATTAATTCTTTTTGATATATGAATAGTGGAATTTTCCTTATTTGTGATAAAACAAAGAAATGGATAATTGCTTTTGTTGTTATTTAACATTAATTACTTAACGTACAACTTTTACCAACTCGATGTCCCTTTGTAAGAGAAACCATGTGTTAATTTAGTGTAAATGTATGTATTTGTAAATGTAACAAGATGTATTATTGTAGATATTGTGCACTAATTCGGACTGATTTAAATAAAATCGTTTTATTAGAATTTTGAATTTTTATTGTATCTATTTAGGTTTCAATTTAAAATCATTTAAGTTTCGCGCACTCTATCTAAAACTGGCTTTTTTGTGCAACTTAGTAAATACCATGTAACAAATTCCCTAAATTGCATTAACTAATAGCAATAATAAAATTAACATTTTTGCATCTGTAATTTAAGAAAAAAAAACACTTTCTCCATTCTAAAAGTAAATTATGTAATTACCTGAACGTAATTTCAAATTTATTGCTAGTATTCCTAAAATTTTTATAGTGTCATGTGTTGGTACACCCGTATTGAAAATATGAATAATTATTTGAAAACTTGAACATACTTAAGATTCATTAATCTCACCTTCATCCGTTTATTGAGCTCAAGTTATCGGCCGCTTGTATTCAAAAAGGAAACATGAATCAGATTACTTTGCCCACAATCGATTTCCTTAAAATAAACACTTACGCAAATAAGAGGGATTTGGAACTATGGAAACGACAAGCTACTGGGAAATGTAAACACAAAATTAGTTTTAAAACGATCTATTTATTTCGTTATTCTAGATTCTGAAATCAAATATGAAGAATTTCGCAAACGAAATGAAATTCTCGATAAGGAGATTGCAAAATGCGAACAAAAAATTAAGAAAGTCGAAGGCAAAATACCAGAAGCTAATGTATTGGTTGAAAGGTAACTTATGCTGTTCTCTTATAATTTTAACTATCTTTAATGTTTTATTTAGAGTAGCAAACTCTATAGCTATTGCATCAGTTACTGTAGACCATTTGATTTCACGTAAAATTGAAGTTGCGAATGAAATAGTATCTGTAAAGGAACGATATGAGAAGATGATCGCTGAATATTTAGGTGCTTATAAGGATGAAAGAAAGATATTGGAACAAAGAAGCGTTTTATATAGGGAGTTAGATGAAATAAATAATACTGTTGAAAAGTTAAATATCGAACAAAATATGTTACGCCAATCAATCGAAGATTATAAGAAAATGATTAATATCAAGGTAGAAATTAATAGAAAGCTATTAAATTCAAGTATTGTTGACTTTGTTAGAGCAGTTACGTATTCACAACAGCTTTCGTTTATCAACAAAGAAATTAAAGAGAAGAAAATTATTGCCCAAAATCTCTTAAAGGAATATGAGAAAGGCCAATTAAATATAGGTAAGATTCGGTAAATTTCCTTAAATGAAGATGATTGAAACTAACATTTTTGCAGATGCTGGATCTATGAATATGATAAAACAAACTGAATTACCAATGCGTTCAATACAAGTAAGCCTAGCTTTTGTAATCCATGTGCAGAGGTAGCTAGACTACTCTCTGTTAAAATATTTCTGTTGTCATTACTTGATGCTTGTGATGTAACTAAATTCTAATTAACTCTTATGGCGGTTTGAGTTGAGCTCATTCTTTCCTTCTTCGGCACTTTTTTCTTCGCAACCTTCTGTTCTTTGTGTCTTCCATTACACTTAAGGAACAAGTACAAATTCATTTATTTAGCCCGATTTTTGTGCTCTGGAAGGAATAACATGTTTGTAATTCTGGGCTTTGTGTATTCCCCAGTCACAAATAGAGGCAACACAAAACCACCGTTATTCTCTCTTTACTTGCTTTCAATCCTGGAGCTGAAGTTTCCTTGGTAATAGCAAATGTATAAAATTTAACCTGGTCTAGGCAAAACATTGTAAAATTATTCTGGACTTAGATTCGTACAATGTCTTTAATTTTTTTTTTATCAGTGGCTGCCAGGAAACATGTCTGTATGTTGCATATGATTCAACAGTATTAAATTGAATTATCTTAAAGCACTGTAACTTATGTTTAATATATAAAACACTTTACTAAACTGCTTAACTCACCTTATGTCCTTACATTCTGCTTGCTATTTCATAATTGTTATAGATTAAACGTGCACCTCAACCGATTAATCTCAATATACTAAAATTACCATCTTCGGCAGTTATTGAACCAAAACAGGATGTTAAGTCTAAAATTAATGGTGAGTGATATCCTTTTTTTAATGAAATCTTATCTATTTCTCCTAATTTCATAGAAACAGATCTTTTAAACGAATTTAAACAAAGAAGTAAAGAGAGACAAAAGATAATGCAACAAGCCAACGCTCCTTTGGGTATTCCACAAAGGCAGAAAGAACCTTCACACGAAATACCTTCAAACAGAATTAATTCCACCTGTAATAATGCGGCGGACGATAACGGAAAGGCAAATCTCACGCAAAGTAATTTAGAGAACAAGAAGCCTGTGACAGCAGCACCCAAAGTAACGATTTTACAAAATGAAATGTTAAGTACTAACAAGAGCCTACCCTGCAAAGGACAAATAGCTGAGAAGCGCTCGACAAGTGGTGAGTTGCGTTTCTTAAATATTACAATTGCAACAATAACCTATTCGATAATTTAGAATTAAATACCGATACCAAAACTAAGAAAACTAAAAGAGTTTCATTCGGAGAATATTTATCGCAAGTAGATCAAGTATTGAAACCTATTCTTAATAATCCAGAACATAAAACAGAGGAAACGTCTTCATACTTTACCAAAACGAATAATGCTAGTCTTATGTCGCAATTTGAACATAGTTTTCCAAGTGAGTATAATGAAATAACTCTTACCTTTATTTTCGAAATAATCCTGTTTACCTTCCGCAGATACTTTTGAGGAATACATACCATCTCAAAATTTTTCCATGCAATGTAAGTCGAATATTTTAACATGCTAGCTCGAGTTGAACACTCAACATGAAAATTCAAGTCATTTTTGTAATTTCATTCTACAGACTCTTTTAATTAATATTTTAATATGTTGCATTTTTGAGTTAAATGAGAAAAAATAGGATTATAATGATTAACAAACTTAATCGTCTAATATATATACAGAGTTACCTGTAAATAGCACGTAAGCTACCGAAATCTGAAGACTACCTATCAATGTGTTACTGAAAATTTAAAAAGAAATTTATTTGTAACATATACATTTTCTTCAAATTTTAGGGCCCAAAATGCAGGTAAAGCCGGTCCATATCTTTGTTTCTCCTATATTATACAAATACCGCTGATGAATCAAAGTTAACCCAGATGCAAATAAAAATCGATAAAGCATTGTAGATGCTATGAATAGTGAATAGTCTATTGAAATGCATTAGTCTGTCGTACAGCTGATGTCGAAGTGTTTATGTGTTTACATTGAATATGCCGATGACCATATGATTTGCGTTCTTAATGTTTAAAGTTAATGCATCCGAAATGTCGGGTTTTGAGTTATTTGTAGTTATACATTCTTTTTCTTTTTATGAAATTTGTGGTGGTCCTAACAAGGACCGATCTAGGCGAAACAGGACAAAATAATTTATTAATGTAAAAAATGTTCGAAATGTCCACCGTGAGCTCTAATACAGGTATCAATTCGGCGACGAAAGTTATTATGCACACGAGTAAAATTTACCATGTCTTCGCGGATGCGTTGAGCTGCAACATAAATGCGATTTCGCAGATCTTCGACATTTTCAATATCAGGGCGACGATCATATACCAAGCTTTTCATGTATCCCCACACAAAAAAGTCTAATGGATTTAGATCGGGACTACGAGGTGGCCATGGAGTACGACTTCCACGTCCAATCCATTGTGGAAATCTTTCCACCTTCGAAACGTGGAATTACTGATCCTGTTTCTCGAAGTCGATACACGGTTCTCACAATTGTCTCGGATGATGGATGCCGCCGATTGGGAAACCGTTCCGCGTACAAATTTTCTGCCGCAAGACTATTTTGTCCTGTTTCGCCATAAATCAAAATCATATCGGTGTATTCGATATTCGTATAGGATGCCATTGCAATTGCGTGTAATGACGGTGAATGCTATGTGCATACTAAATGGATATCCGAACGCTGCTTCAGCGACTGCCGGTGATTCCCATATGTTAACTAAGACAGAGTCGGACTCGAACAAAGAAAAATCATTTTCTCGTTACTACGTGCACATAGAACCATAATATTTTGTATTTAGGCATTACTCATGCGTTTCTTTCACCTAATTTTTTTTTTCGTACTATATCCGAATAAGACTGTATATGGTAGAGACGATTAAGTTTGTTAATCATATCATATCATATATATATATATATATATATATATATATATATATGGCCTGCAACCCCGTCAAAAGTACATCAATAAACAGGCCTTCATTTAAGACAATACAACTGATATACGCATATCTTGCATGTAGAGCAAAATATGTTTAGAACATAGATATAAACATATCGTATACATGTGCCTGCAATGTGGATATTTGAGAAATCGGTATTGCTCGTTCGCTATAAAGTAAAGCATTACTCTTAAAACGCACTGTATAATTTTTTTTTCAAGGTGATACTTCGGTTGTGATAGGGGACTTCATGAATTCTAAAGGTGTAGTATATTTCCGCTGCAAGTTAATATTTATCATATACAGCCTGTTCAAAGTTATTTACTCTTAACTGCTCATAAATACACATCTTTTAATATGCACTGCATTTTTTATAGGTGCCTCATAGGAAATAACATGGTAAAAACATCTCTTCTTAATGGTTTTTTTACGCAGTTTTTGTATGAAGTATTATAAAGAAAATGTACTGTTAATAAGTACTTAATAAATACCCACTCCAACTGCGAACCTATAAATGAACAATTTGTTGATGAGTTTATAGTTTTGGACACAATGTATATCTCTTAAGAATAACAAACGTTACAAGAGTTGTTCAATCCCCAGTCCGCAATGTAACTGTACAACCTCAACTGCATTCCACGGGACGTTTTCATCATTTTATTTCCGTGTTTCTAATTACTTTTTACGAGAAGATGATGAATAGCACTCCAGCTTGCATTGAGCAATCCTTGTAACGTTTAATACCCTTATATATTTTCTGGATAAATTTCCCAACTTTTCTCTTTCTACAGATGATACATTCTTTTCCGTTTCTAATTGCAAAACTTCTAACGGCGACCAAGATCAACCTTTCTGGGGCCAATCATCTCAAGCGAGCCTAGGCTTTGATTTATTCTAGTTAGGACAAGCAGTTGTGTTATTTGTCGGTATTAAATATTTGTTAAAATATTATAAGAATAAAACTAATATTGCATATATAATATATTCATTCCCTTATACAATCATCTATAACACTAAAGCTAAAAGAATACAATAAAAGATTTATTTAGCTAATAATAGCACCGTAACTATGCAAGCTTCTCTTTCTAATAAATATTAAACTATATATGACAATCGGTTTAAAATATTTGCCAGTTTACAACCTAAATTCAATAAAATATCATCAAAGATGAATGTTCGTTTTGGCAAATAATTTAAACCCATCAGACAGTTCGTGTTTAAACGATTTTTATTGAAGGTTGTTGTACTCCACTTGTCACGAATGAATACAACATATTTCATAGTAGGACTCCCCTTAAAAAAAAAAAAAACAGTAAGGTAAATCATCTTTAATAATAGTCGCAGTGATAGAATAATGCTTAAAAAAATTAATTTCAATGGTAGCATAAATCCCTTGAATCACAGATGAATAACGAAAATTATTCAATATCACAAATTACGTTACTTATTACACAATGTAAGAAAAAATCAGACTCATCAAGTTTCAGAAATGTGTTTGTATATAGATCGAATGAACTCTATAATATTGTAGAATTTCAGGTTTTATTTTAGAGAATATAAGTATTTTAACGTATAAGATTTATTTAAATATAGTTTATGGCGTAGTTCATAATTAGCATTATGCAATCATAAAATCATTAAACAAAAGCCTGGAATGGTGATCTAGATTAATTCAAATCCGTACTACGTTTTATTAAATTTGATAGGAAAATAATTTAAAACACTATTAAAGGTCTGTACAAAGTGTGATTTTTAAAATGAAATAAGCTTACTGATTTGTATGCCTTTAAATATTATTGCTCAGATTTACATTAAAAATAGAAGATAATGAGAAAATAAGAATTTTTTTAAACAAAAGTACATGAGTTACAAAATTTAATATATGCAAGGGCCGCTTGTACATGTACTATGCACAGTTCACCATTACTCCGGCTAAAAGTCATCCATAAAATGATAATTAGAATAAGATTGTTAAATTAAGTATTAATGTATTTCCTTTTACCATATTATCAATTATATGTCATTATCTTGAAAAAAAATAAAATAAAATAAAAAAGAATTAATCCTGCTTAACCTTAATTTTATGGATGACCCGATGATAAGTTATGGCTAGCTCGAAAACGGCAGCTATTAACGAGATTTGCACAATCTTTTTTATATTTACTTCATTATGAATTAATTTCTAAATATTTGCAATGATCATCGTTTAATGTTGTTAAAGCTTCAAATTTAACGGAAATGTTTAAACGTTAAATGTTTATGAAGAACATTTAACGACGCTGAGATATCCTCTCAGACCCTCCACCAAAACCTAGTTCATCTGAACTGAATCTACGATATGTTTGTTGTAATTTGCAAGAAAGTTAATTTGTTAAAAATTCGAGACAATACCAACGAAATTGGCAGAGATGGCATCTAAGTTGGTGACGGATTATAACTCAAGTTAAGATCGGAAGGTTAAAATCGCCGTCTATCAAATTCTAACTTACTAATCACCGATGTCGCTCAACCGTCGCGATCCCAGAAGTCGCCGCTTGCGTCGTATTTACTAGTTCTCGCGAAATTCCAACCTGACCGGAAACTGTGCATTTATCGGAAATAAACTCATTGGATAACGTGCTTTACACAAGATATACAATTTTATAGTTACTAACACTCTCAATTATCCAATTATAAAGAACGCCATATTCCTGATCCACACATACTTAAAACCCTTCCCTTTAGCAGTTTCTTTTGCCTGCATAACAGTTTACTATATTAATTTATAAACATGCAGCACGGAAAGATTCGATCACCGCCAATAGTGTTTTACAGCGGTTAAAGGTACTCTCTGACAAAACACTTTATAGCCGATCCTAGAGCCGTAATGATACTGAAAACATTTTCGCCGGTTGTTCCAGGCACATCCTTTACTTCTAAGTTATTCGAATGACCATGTTGCATTGGATCTTAGATTTTTTCGTCGCCATTTCACAATTCACAACAATTTGAGTTTTCATTTTTTATTGTTAATTTCAGAGGCTTTGTCGGAGCAAAATTATACTGATCTGAACAATCTATAATGTTTGTTATCTTATGAATTTATGCTTGATAATTTATTTTTACTCGAAACTCATTAGCACCGTGAAACAATACATTATTTAGAATAACTAGCACAATTTTCACAAGCACGATTTTCCATATTCTACAATGCGCTAAACGTTATGTAAATGTTTCTATATGAGAATATTTTGAGGATATTTTATGAGAAAGTAAATATTATGACGTCACTGGAGCTTTGGCGGTCATTTAAAAATCATAGTTTCCATTGTTAATACAATTGAATTTCTATTCGCTGCATTAAAGGGTCTTTTGTACTGTGTAATTTGGAAAAAAAAAAAACTCATGCACCATAAGATTAAGTAAAAAGAAAAGAAAATGAAAAACATAACTTTTAACTCCCTCTATCTCGAATACTATCAACTAAGGAACTACGATCGTTGTTTTGTGATAATAGTTTGCATTGGCCTTTTGAAACACCCCCGTATATTTGAAAGATCAAATGATCTGTTAAAAAAATAGAAAAATACGATTTAACCTAAATCACCATTTTAATTAATTAATAATTAACGATAGCTGTGAAAGGTTAGTATTCTGAACAAATCTAAATTAACAAAAATTTCACGTCACAGCAGAAAAAACCTGCAATTGAGTGTGGGTATCAATTTAAACAGGCTCTGATATTACAGCAAAAAAAAAATAGTTATATCACGTTTACTCTTGCAAAATATCTCTAACATTAGCTTATCGTTTGAGGAAATTATCGAATATCTTACAAAAATTATTGCATTCAAACAAATTAGCTAGGCATATAAACTGGACGACGAAACTTTACTACTTATACAATCACAAAATATGATATGTAAATATATCTACATATATATATATATATTTGTAATTTATACAATGTTAATTGAAAATTATATCATACATCTCAGAATATTGATTTAAAAAAAAATCACTTTTTCACTGTGCCAAATCAATTTTTTTCTACATTTTAAATTCAAAATATACGGTCCGCAATGGAAGAAATATCTAATAAAAATAGTCTGACCTGTATGAAATAATCTCATTAAATATTTACTATTTTAATACATACATATACATATAAAAAAATATTAATATTTTACCACTAACGCAACACATCTCAACACACTAGATGGATGGAAGTAAAAAATAGTCGTACAATCAATTTTTAAAGTTCTTTGGTTTCTTTAATACAACAGAAGATGAAGAATTAAGAACGGAAATGAGCAACCTTAAATCTTGTCGATAAATCTTTGGAAAGATAAATTTATCAATCAAATTCATACGTTGGCATTACCTAAAATAATGTTTTCCGATGATTTTGTAACCTTGGGGTTCACCATTGCGCATAGGAAGTCGATATACTATTAAACTTTGTTATTTATCTTATTTTATGCAATACCAACATACAGGGTGAGTCATCATAACGGTCCGAAAAGATTTTTGTATTTTTCAATTAGAAAATTTGCAAATTCGCTCTGTTTTGATATGAGGACCTATTAGGAGCATTCTTTGTTGTTATCATAACTTGGTGTTACAGATGTAGCATTTTTCCAATCCTAGTAGGATTTTTTCTGAAAATATCGGCGTTTACAGAAAGCGTTATTTTGGCGAGAGTACGACGTAAACAGACATGATTTTTGGTATATACCTAGATTGCAATCTAAAAATACAATAATATATAACACGTTCCATTAAAAATAAATAAACACCTTTGAGTACGTACGGGACACCTGTACGTTTCGAAACAGTTTTAAACCAAACAGGCCTCATCACCAGAAAGAACTCATTTTATCAAATCTTTATTTACAAAGTTACATGTTCCTGGAGATGACCCACCCCACGTTCAAATACTGAATATCAAGTTAATGAACCGTATGCAATAAGCTTGCAGAATCGTTTTATCTAAGTACACAATTACCTGATGCTTTTGTTCCCTATAAATACACACAGATAATCTTGCAATAAAATCATGAAAAATTAGAAAATTGTCACAAACTTAAATTAAAGCAACCCAAGCTACAACCGCCAGAATATAAAATAAAATTAAATTTTCAATTAGTTTGAAGTTCTGTTTATATAAAGAAATATATATGAATTTATATACGAAGTAAGATATCCCATGTTTTAATAACAAAAAGTAACCGCTTTTGAAATAACTTTGTAAGTAGACGGATGAAATATCAATTAATTTAAAGCAAGGAGTCCAACCTACTTCCTACCAGAAGCTCATTACCAAGGAATGATGGGCAATTGGATTTTGCAGCCAAAAGAGAGAATTAGATAGATCTAAAAAAACAGAAGTGTGGAGCGCAATGCCTTGCTTTGTTCATTATTGTTCGGCGTTTGTTTGTTTTCATTGTATTGGTGGAATCCTCCATATTTTGCACAAATTTAGGTTTGTGACCTTTGGTATCACAGGCTATTTTTTATGAGATGTATAGGTGAGTACGAGCAGAGGTTCGATAGCTCTTTTGGGTTATAGGATGCAGGACGAAATTGAAAAATTTCAAGTGTTCGCCCAAAAATAGAAGCAGATTCATATAGCTTCTCAAGAAACCCAGTGTTGAGCATTTTACAGGAAATTAAGAACCCGAAAAGGTACCTAATTTCTCATATTTCCATTTCTTCACACTTTCTTTTCGACGACCTTGTGGCCAATGAAATTTTAAACTTTGAGGCTCTAATCGACGACCACAATACATCGCTAGAGAGAGAAAATGAAGAGGAGGATGAAACAATCACCTATAACAATCGCACCAAAAATACGTCTTCGATGCTTTCATCCATCCCGAAATATGTATTTAGAGATTTTATTTCTGTTTAATATACATTTTTTTACGTTTCGGATTTTTTTTTTTCTTTTACACAGGTTTTGAAATAAATTTTCTTTCATTTTTAACAGTTTTTATAATCTTCCGTTTAGAAAGATTTCCCAGTTATATCGTTACAGTTATCATTACATCGAACAAGAGCATTATAACAGGGTGTTACGGTAATTATTGTAATATCTCCAACGCGACAAAATATGCAGATCAATTCTGCTCTATGTTAAATCAGAAGAAATAATCATTTATTAATTTATAATGAATATTGGATATAATTTCTGTCTTTATTTCTCAAAATGACACAATCGAGGACATATGTTTATTAAAATAATTTGTTCAGAATTATTTGATTTAAATTGCAATTGGCGAATTGTTATCTGTTAACTGTTATCGATGATGAAACATACCAACAATAAAATTTAAATAATTTCTGATGAGTTAGAAAACCTTTAGAAATACATTTTAAATTAAAAAAAATCTTACTGAATTTAATTCGGGTATAGCAAAAGATTGGACACCCTTGATTTAAACCATTAACAGATTATAAACGATAAGAGTATTTAAAAAATGAATACTTGTTATCACAAAACATTGTGTTATTTTACCCGAGAAACTCATTGGTAAAGACCACGTTATTTATTAAGTTTGTACAATTTCCTTCAACATTATTGAGTATGAAAAAACACATTTATTTTGCACAACAAATATTAACACTTAAGTATGAGATGTTATACTTTGCGACCCCAGGAAAAAAAATGCCTTAACAAGCTGTTTATAACCAATAGTAATCCCCAAAACTTTTTTTGGGGTTGATTTTACGAGTTGTAAAGTATAACAACTAATATATTAGTGTTAGCTCTTTTACAGAAAAACAACAATGGTGTTTTATATGTTTGTGTTCTCCTCCAACAACATCAGCTTCAATAAACTAAGCTCAAGTACACATACAGCTGGCTATAATTTGAATTCATATTTTTCTGTTATTTGTTACAACGTCAACAGCAGATTTCTTGTATATCTATTTATGTATATATATATCAATATACATATTCATATTACACCCATATAAAATCTACTATATAATCTCGAAAACTATGACTGACTAACTAGCTACGCTTTCTTAACACTAGAGCAGCAGTTGGTGCAGTCGAAACAACATTGCTATCTCTTAGTGTTCCACTGGCGACTCCTGTCAGATAGGAGCTGATCTTGCAACCTCTTGACATCATCCAACAATCTTTTCTTCTCATCGAGCAGCTTTGAGACATCATCTTGAGCAGATGATAGGCAAGAACGAAGAATGTCAGTTTCTTCTTTCGAGCGCCTCAGTTGCCTGTTCTCTTCCGATACCCTCTCAAAAGCAGCTAATCTTCTCCGTAATTCATCGTTATCTAATTTTAACTGTATATTTTGCTGCCTTAATATAATCTCTTGTTCTGATGCTTTTAAAAAATAAATTAGTTTAATATATGTAATAGAGATGGATTTTAAAGACTTACTTGATACTATCGATTCGGAATGAGATATGGGCTTATTGGGTATTATATTGAAAACGCCATCCTCTTCTCTGGTGATGAACATATGAGTTACGTTTAGATCTAGCGGAATAGGACCGGGTGATGTGATATTTACTGGAGGTCGATCTTCTATCATGTGTAGTTGAACATTATTTAAAGTAATCTAAAATGAATAATAAAATAACAGGAGAGACTTTATCACTAGACCACCACTAGCCTAAAGTAGACTCTATTTTACTTACTTTTAATGAACTTACTAACCTGTAAAGGTATCGGAATTGGAATAATTTCATCCTCTATTAAATCTGCAAGACCGGTAATAGTACTCATAGCCAAATCCATGTTCAGATCCTGAACTTGAACATCTATAAAGTCCTTAAATAACTTGTTCAATGCATCCTTTTCCGTAAAATCCATTTCATTTATCGATTTTGACGACGGCAACTTCACGTCATGGTCCATTCTCAATTTTACCTTGGAATTCGTGGTAGTATTTGCAGAATCCGCCCAAGCTCTTGCCCGCGAACTGAATTTGCTCTATATAAAAACTCTTTCGATTAAAATTATCAGCCAATGGCGTTGTAAGTACCCTTAAAGGTCTAGTTTGTGTATAGGAACTTATGTGATGTATGAGTAATTGTGGTGTGATACAGAAGAAGAGTAAAGGTATTTCGTTGTTTAACTAGGAGGTACATTAACAAACCAACTAACACTCTATTTGATGCAAACTTTTTCCCTCAAAGCAATACAGAACATTTTTAAAATATCTGAGAAATGATTACTGAGAACTTGACGTCGGTCAGATTAAAAGTATCCAGCATTACATACACGTATTTACAATATTCTTAAAGATTCTGTATAATATATAAACGTAGAATCTCCCCAAATATACATTTCTTTAAATATGGTATAGGCAACCAATGAGAACAGCGAGTTTGAAAACAGAATTATTTTACTTCTTTTATTCAAATCATTTATACTAAACAGGCCATTTGGAAAATAATTAACTTTAAAAATTCAGTTCATTTCATATATTTTCTCAGTGAAGAATTAACTGACTATTATAATCGTTTTAAATTTTGCATAAACAATTTTATAGTTATACTGCCGTATTTTCTGTGCCTTTACTAAGTTTTGTAATGCAAGGTCATACTTGATATCACTGTTAAACGAAACAGGTACAGTTTTTCACCGTGCTGCTTGTCATGTTGTAAAATCCCCGCTTCAAGATAAATGAGAATGTATATTTTGTGATTGTAGATTTATACGAGGGTAGTCTAAATAGTTTCCAGTATTTTCTTTGTTTTTTTTGCTATCTCTGCACTCAGGTTGTCAAGATAAGCGATCAATATGATTCCATGATTATTTCAAAAAAATGCCGCCATCACATTTCAAAATTCACTGTTCGCAATCCACACTGGCAATCCAAGGCACTTCGACAGTGCCTTGACTTCAGAAGTGCAACCTTCATCTACAGTTTTTAATCGACGCCATAATTCCAACTTATTTTGCTCAAACTTCTTCAACAGACTTTCGGCAATGTTCATTAGAATAAATTTTTGATTCTGAGCGAGCAAACACGGTAACCAACGCATGGTTAGCCTTTCATGCACAAATCTGCACTTAACATATGAAAAACGCGCCCTTTCAGGATGCCCGCAGGCTTTGCTAGCTCTCTAGCCTTAATTCGATGGTCGTCTACCACCATTCGGTGAACTTTTTCGATGTTATTGGTAATGGTTGCAGCTTTCGGTCGTCCCAAACGTTCACTGTCTGCCACGCTGCTATTACCACGTTCAGATTCAACTAGCCAACATTCGATGTGACAAGAATTTAATGACCGCTCGCTTTTTGATCTTTTCATTCCTACAGAAACACTAAAATCAACTAATTACAATTGTTAAGCGACAGCAGTGCGTGCAACATGATTGTAATTTTCAACTTTTGGCGCTTCAACGCTTTTGGCAACCTTCATAATGAGTCTTGGAACTTTTCAAACTACCCTCGTACTTCTTGACGCATTATTTCCCGATAAGCACTACTAAACTAAAGTAAGGATAAAGATTCTTTTATTACTGGTAACTAGAATAACATCATGTGGTAAATACCCAATTTACAGAACTAACTTGCAGTACAATTGTTGCATCGTTATTTGAAACTAATATTCTCTTTATCTATCTAGTACTGATCATACATGTTTGTGAAAGTATTTATTTCTGACAACAAACCATATTAGAAGCCAAATAATTGTGTATTTAGTTTATTAGTCTTTTTTACTGTACATGCAAATGATTATACCCTTGTATATCCTCTCTTTAACTAAAGAGTCTACATATATAGAGAACCCACGCAATGATAAAAATTGGCAATAGATTAGAATCTCAACGCTAATGCCGCTAGGTTCGGTCCTCCGACCGTCGTCCTAACGTCTCCGCATTAGATTATTAATCATGAATATTTTTTATGAATTTTTTTTACAGCAAGCTAAGGTAGGAGAAATTAAACAATATAACGCCGTTCATAAAAGTGAAAACAAACCAGAATAAGTCCGAGAAACATGGACTTCATCTTTACTGAAAAGTATAATATATTCCAGTGTGGCTAGAACACGAAGAACATTTGTTGCTTAGGTTAATTGTTGTAAACAAATAACCTAAGTTGTTTAGAAAATAATAAATAACCTTTTTTTGTATATTAAAAAATCTCAATAAACATAATTATTATAAGTAGAGACGAGCAAGGTAGAGGAAATTAGTAGAGGCCTGACAGGCTCCTGTTTCTTAGCCTCATGACTAAAGAGTCCAAACGATGTGCCCGACCATCGCGCACATCCGGATATTTCTGCAACAATGTAAACATGTTAGGTAAGTTATTTATGTTTTTTCTTAACGTTTTGTAAAGTGATTCAATATATTTATTTTTAAATAAGCGCACTGTTATTCTGGTAAACTCTCTCGGGCTCGGGCACATCGTTTGGACTCTTTGCTCATGACAATGGGTTCGTTGCCTACACGTTTCACCGAGCGTCGACCAAACACGAATCTATCTAGTCGCTGCAAAAAAGAAGTAAATTACGCTATCTTGCTCATTTGTATTCGTAAGTGAGCGCACTCATATATACAAGATTAGTTGAAAGTATGGAAACAGTGATGTATTGTCACTAATACTTATTTTAGGGGACCAGGAAACATTAAACATGAAGTCACTAACTTTTGAGAAGTAATTGAACAAAGAATATTTTCTAGGCAGATACATACTTAATACCTTCTTACCACCAAAGGGGAAAAAGAAAAAAATACGAAATGAGAAAAAAAAGAAAGAAAAGAAAAATGCCATTGATAATCGCTGTTAGAAGTCCATGAACAAACAATGACAATTTTCCTATTCATTCAATTTTCTATTAATTTCGTCTCAGTAATTATTGCCGTCCTAATCCAACACTAGATCACATTATACAAAATCATAGTTTACCACCTAATCTTACCTGCAGTAACCAGATCGCAGCATTTTACGGACAATTTTGGCCGTAAAATCGTATTGCTATTTTTCCTATCTCATAGGTTCTCAATATATGCATCTCCTTATCGTTAACAAGATTCTAGAAATGCCCCTTGTAGACATCCAAATATTAAAGCAGCATCGATATGACCAACTACTTTAACGTAATTAAAAGTTTAATGTCGCGGAAGCAATGTGCTGTTTGCGGGACAAAGCAAAAAATCTTTAATTAATTCGCTGTATACCTCTTTCTACCATCAAAACATGCTATCGACACTAATTCGAACAAAACATGCAACGTAACAGCATTCATTAAGTATAATAACTTTCCAATATACCTTGATCTTGGCCTGTGCCACAAAAAAACATTCAGATGCATGCAAAAAATACAAGAAAATTTCATGTGATACAAGTCCAGAGTAAAAAAATTGTGTGATAACGTACAATTCCCTTCATTTCAAGAATATCGGTGTATATTCATAAGTACGTTATATACAAATATATATATATATAATAGATAGGCATCCTTGGCAACAAATTTCTTTTATCAAAAATAAAAGGATAAGGTGGTGTGCGAAATATATCGAAACTTACTTGAAATTCATCCCATGGGATCGAAGTGCAATCTTCGTTATAGATGTTACCCACTTGAACTTTCATCGAAGATGAATAGCCTGCAGATTGTTGAAGGAATTCGACTTTCGTTAATTTAAAAGTTGATACTGACACCTGCATAAAAAAAAAAAATTATGGTAACTCAACATGCAAATGCTGTCCAATATTTTCCCTTTTACAACTTACAATGTCTTTCCTTCGACAACTACTAGTTAATGAATGATCACTTGTCGTTGTAATTGTACTCTCCTCCTCGATAACTTCACTAGCCACCTCAATAATAGCTTTACTTTCCGTATGAAACTCGAGCACCTTAAACATCGCATCCACGTTTTGCTCTATCATCTTACTCTCTGGTGATGTTAGAAATATGTAATTCTCTGAATCGCTGGAACCATCACTTCTTACTGATAAAGAATCGCTCATATCTTCCGGGCTTGGCTTCAAAGCGCTATCTATTGACGTCATTAAGCTGCTAAAACCCTTCTTCATACTTGAAATGCCTGGAAAAATAAAATAAAACGGGAAATATTGAATATGGGGGCTAATTTCGTATAAACTCGCTTTTACCAGCATTAAAGTTATTTGGTACTATATTCGTTATTGCGGAGGTTTCCTTCTTTGTCGGAAGTGGTGTTGCTGTTTCGTTGCTGACTTTCGAGCGCATGCTAAAACACAATTCGGAATCCACAGCAGTGGTGGTCATGGGAGTCGGTTCGACTTTTTCAGGTTTGTCTAACGACGTTTTATGTAACGAAAATGTGCTGTCTTGGTAAACAGTAGCTGTTGAGCCTAAAATATGTTAATATGTGTTACAGAGTCGGAGAAAATAATAATACTATTAAAAGAAATGTATCAAATGAAGCATCTGCTTAATTTTTTAAAAATATCATGTCTTCCGTTTATGGAGTACTAAAAATCCCAAGGTTTTACTTTCACCCGTTAACTATATAAAAATCAAGAGAAGTCATATCATACATTGTTCATAATCTTAATGTAAACAGATAAAAGCCCGATTAGAGGTCAAAATAATTAGCATTTAAAACTTACCCCTCATTAAAACATCATCGCCAATACTAGATGAATCAGGAACAAAAGATTCTACGTCGCCACCAGAAGACTCCTTACCGGGGCAATGTGAAGGCATCACAAAGGTTACTTCGAGTTGGGGAATAATCGCACCAATAGCCAGAGAACCGCTACTTTCAACCTGAAAAGAAACGATCAAATTCAAAAACGACATTTTTATCGACCAAATTTCCACAAACTGACATAGCACCAATAAGTTTGTTTTTTTCTGAAGACGCGTTCCATTTTACAACTGCCTCGATAGAAAAAGTAATGAATGAAACTCTATGAAAATACTTGAATCAGACAACGCGTTTGTGAAAAGCATAAATCAGCAATATACTTCCCTACTTAATTTAGAATAGGTCAGCGATTTTCGGACAAGTTCGTGAAATTGTTCGGAGACAATGTTACGTAAATGAAAGTGTGGAAAGTGGGTCATATGATTCGTTTATTGTAAGTAAAAAAACAAATATCAACACTAAATGTGTTGATTAAGGATCTTCTAAAAAATCATTTTTTTTGGGGTGATTCGATGGCCTGAGAAAATTTATTTTTACGCTAAATAACGGTAAAATTAAAATTTGACATATTTAAACAGTCACGGCGCAATGCATCTACAGCCGCTATACCGGAAGAAGACAGGAGCTAGAAGGATGAGGACTTGGATTATCGTATCTAAAGTTACAAATACTTTTAGGTTGCTACATACGAATTGATGTGCTTACGCTACTACCGATGCTTTAAATAATTTTTAACAACTTACCTTCATTATCCTATTGGAATCCAAAGACAAGAAAGTGGCCAGTTCAGTAGCTTCTTCGGCCAATCTCAATAAAAATAAATATTGGTAGTGGTTCAATTGAACGCTAACTAAATTCGATATATGAACCAAGGCATGAATATCGGCGTTCTTAGGCCCGCTATCGCTAACTTTAACCGTCGAGTTGGGGTCCATGTTCGCGTGAATCCATATCGTGACAGGCATACAATCTAAGAAGGGTACCGGCTTGTTAGAACCAACAGCTCGAGTCCCCATGAAATCGCCCCACACAGGATCCAAGTTAATGCTCCACACGTCTTTAGCTTCAACCCAAAGGAATTCTCTACTTAATTGATCAATCTGAAGACATCAAATTAATTCATAAAAGGTACAAATTATTAAATATCGACGTACAAAAGCATCTACACTAGAAGTATCTAATTCTTTCGGAAGTGTCCTTATATTGTCTGTGGCAGCTATGTGGTCTATGAATTTCTGCGTCACGATGTAAAAATCGTTAGAAGTTGAGGGAAATTCTGTTCCGAAGAAAAGAGACCCCATATGGAAGGAATCAACGCACTTCGCCAGGTCTGCCCTTGATGATTGCTCTAAACTACGTACGTTGGTAATTGTCACTCTGGTTACTTGAAACGTTAGGGATTTTGGTCGATCTCTTTGCGTTGCATAATCACGACTACTTTCGAAAATTAACTGCAAAAAAAAAAAAGTTATACAGAGTTTAACTAAAATTAAAAGGCAAATTTTGGGGTGTGAACTTTCTAATTACTTTAGCAAATGTTGTGTATTTCCCAATTAGGCTGATAACTTACTCGAGGTAAAATTGCTTCGATTTTAACGTCAATGTAAGTAAATCCAGTCGATGATTCGTTTGGTTTTCCACTTCGTAGCGACTGATGCAAATTTAACGCAAAAGAATTTAACCATAAGCAGCTATCCACATCGAAAATCACTTGTACCGGGTTCAGTCGAACGTAAAATTTGGGAGGTGGCACTAGAAGCAGATAATTGAAACATTTATTTGATAATTTCTAACGAAATCTAAATAAACCTACATGGGAAGGGTTTATCGTCTGGATAGTAATAGTAGATGAACTCTGCATGAAGAATACTGGCGTCATCTGGCAGCGACATATGGTCCCGATCACCTACAAATAACTGTACCTAAGAATGCATGAAATAAAACATTGAGAAGAGGTTTTAAGTAACATTGAAGGAGGTATGGTAAAAATTAGCACCTCCATATTCAACATCAAATGATTTTACTTTAACAGTTTAAAGATATTAGACTGAAGCACTAACTTTTACAACTTTCACATTCTCATCGTAAACAAGTGCACGCACTACATCTACTATTCATAGAAAGAGATCTTTATGGCTACCATTCACAAATACCTTGATTAACATTTTTATCTCCTTTTTTACGTTGAGCTAACATTCAAAAGAAACACAGCATAAATCTCTAAGTCTAAATTACACCTTAAAGCACGTATTCTTTTTGTAGAAGTATCTTCCTAGCATTGCCATATTTTTTCATCTGATTTAACCTTAAATAAACTACTACGACTCCTGGAATATACTTCTATAACGACCGCGAGAGCCTACAATGAACGTGTTTCTTACCCGAAACGAATTCTTTTAACGCCTGCTTCTTTCCAGACGTAGTAACTTTGTAAAAAATAAAATTATCTATCCGTAGAATCACGCAAGTTGTCATTATCTTGGCAAATTGAGAAGTAACATAGGTTTTTACTTGATTCACAGGAGACCAAACAGACCGTCGATGCATCTGTTCGGATCCAGGAGGAGAGACAATATCGTTGTTTATATTTGTCTGAAAAAAGTATGCGTATTCAAGTAACACCCCAGTAAGTATTACAGAAATACCTTATTTGAGCGTGATAAAGGTATATGTTGTGACTTATTCCTCTCCAGAAGATCCATGAATCTAGTTTTGAATGCGCTGAAAGATTGAGCTTGCCAATGGGTATGGGGTATCTCGCTTTCTTTGTAGCAGGCCCAGTGCTTTCGATCGCCTATGGCTAAGTGATACGGATAATAGTCAATTTGGAATTTCTGTATGACGATTTGTAGCGCTCCTCCATCTTTTAAATTTGGATGACATGACCTACCATCTATATGGGAAATTTAAAACATAGATCAGTATTAAGTGACGCAAAGGGCGGTCTGAAGACTTTTAAAATAAATAATCTAGGAACCTCCGTTCCGGGTTTATTATCATTATCTAGGGAGAGTTATTTTTAATTGACCAGAAAAAAATTAACACATCAAACAACGTCCTTTACAAAGAAAAGATACGCAATTCAAATTAGACAATCAATATTTAACGTTTATTTAATAATTCGTAATTAACATTTTTCAAACATCATTGCAACATTGTGAAAAATACAAAAAAAAGAGACAATATAAATATTAAATAAATAATCTATATAACAGCTTTATTCGCGGTAAAATTCCAAACATATTTGGGATAGACTTAGACGCACACATAAACAACATTTTCCGCTTTGTGTTTAAATAGTTTACATTTCCTAGATTTTTTTTGCTTACTATTATTTGTATTTGTTAAACATTAGGAGCTCCCCAAAGATAATAACATACAGCCGCTTAAAAATTATTTCAGTTTTCGTAAAAAGCGAGCTAGAAAGATGTAGGAAATGTTTAAGTAAATTGACATTCGATTCGATGCGTAACACTTAAAAACATGGAGACACACGTATGTACTTCTAACAAAAACTTTTCTATTTCATTTTACTTGAAAACTTTGTCTTTGAATTGCTCGGCTGAGCGCATTAAATGAACACACTATATATCTATTTATCATTATCATTATTTACTTTTCTTTTTTCTCTGCAAATTATTCTTTCTTATCAACTCCGCTACCAAAGTTAAAACATCCAACTAACCACGAATATAAGCTTATCAATTTGTGGCATATTTTGTTTATTTTAATATAGAAAGGAAAGAAAGATAACAATGAGTGGTATTAATACTTACCGCCTGGATCATCACACAGATGTAATATAATCTGTTGTGACAGGAAATGATAAGAAGTTTCGACAACATCGTATTTTGAGAACAATTTTACAATTGGGGTATCGCCTTTCACTCTTTCTTGTTGAGCAACTTGAGCTCGATACTCCGGTAATTCCTAAAATATTTGATGTCAGTATCTGCTAAACTAATTTCTTTTTTCTAACAGAAGTTCATCGAACTTACTTCTAATTTCCTAGCAGCTTTCGCTTTTCTAGTTACTTGAGTTGCTTTTTGAACAAGATCGGCTAATGAATCAAGAAAATGTAAAGCAGCCTTCAATTGAGAATCGGTTAATACCCAGAGTAAATCGTCTAATATTATTACTAACATGGAACCCATAATAAACGAATCTAAAAATTAAAAATTTACACCTTTCTTATTCAATGAATAATATACACTCTCTCACGCGTAACGCTTAAAAAAAAAAAACTGGTGAGCCAATACTAAACGACAATGAGGAGTATATCCCCACACATAATCACTAATAAATTAAAATCTATTACACAAAAAAAATGTTTACCTGATAATCGCTTCTTAATTATAATCCTACATCTTGCTTGGTTAGTGAGCAGCCTTAAAGGTGTTAGATTCTTATCTTTAGTTGATTTGGCCTCGATTCTTAAAGTCTGCCATTGCAGCTCTTTGAAAATTAATAACTGACCCCTTTCTGGATCTTTCAGTCTTGTCATACGTAAATCGGTTTTCTTCCAATCTGGACTCTTTGATTCAACTGTTATCCTAGAAATCTAAATTTGGTCGATTAATGATGATAATCTTTACAATGACGTTAAATATAAGAAACGAATGTCAAACCACCCTATATTAATAGTAAGGAGGATACACAAATTGAGAGTAAAGAAATTACAGTAAAAAGGTGAAGAGTTATTAAAAGAAATAGCAACAGTAAATGAAGGTGAAAAATTATGAAAGGGTACCTCTTACAATTATAATGATGATTAATAAAAAAAAAATGGAAGAAAAAAGCTGTGCGAATAATTAACCTACCGATTTACAAAACAGCATATAAAGTGGAACACAGAATATATGGCAAGAGAATAGGAGATTACTGAGGTAATTTCAGGAAGAATAGATTATTAAGTGCTCATACTGAAAAAAATTTAGCAGAATGTTGTATAAACAAAAATATATAAAGAGAAAATGCAATAAAAATTATATATCTGGGAAAGGAAAATATTATTAAGGACCTTTACGAAAAAGAAGATGGAGTTAGCTGAGAAAAGATGAACATAAAACTCCATGAATTATTTGGTATACTTCTAAGATATATAGCAATCATAATACTTTGATTAAAAAATTCATACCTGAACATTGGCTGTAAATGCAGGGCTATTAAATGTAATATTAACAGTATTTACATTGACCGTAATTCCATCGATAACTTTATGAATAAAACTGTATTTTCCAGGAACGGAGGTATATGATGATACACCTGCTTGTTCTGGCATAGTCCTTAATTCCTCGCATGTTTCTACTATTATATTAACTTCATCTAATCCCTATAATATGACACAAATAGAAAAATTTATATATCATCCTTTGAAAATTTGAAAGTACCAAAACAATAGGAACATTTTTTAACTTTGTCCATTGTATCCTAAACGTAACTTTATTACACCAAGCTCTTGTTAATCTTAACCAAGATGGTAATTCTAACAAATCAGTAAGAACAAATTCATCTAGCTCTAAATTTGTTAACTCTCCTTCACCTTTGAATGTACTTAAATTAATCTTATCGGCTGACAAATTCTTGGTAAACCTGCAAATTGAATTAATCGAATTAATTTCTAATGAAATAAAGAATTATAAACAAAAATGGGCACCTTGAAAGATGTTTCAACAGTTGGTTTTTTATAATCGACACCATAATTTTTATTATTCTACACTACAACTACGTAACGAACTTATATATTAAAGTATTACATGACTAGAAGGTTTCGATCTTATTTTACTATACAATAACAATAAAAATTAAAATGAGTTAGGTACGGACCCTAACGATTGCCAAATTGGAAAGATTTGACACTTTGAAATGAAAAGCGCAAGTGCATTGAGGTGAAGATAATCACGATCATATCCTGATATTTGTTTTTTCATTTACACTTTAATATTGTTGAGGTATATTTTTAATAAAATTTTCTAGGATAATTATGCAAAGATAAAAATAAAGTAATTAAATAGCTTGCGATATTCAACAAGGAAATGTAATTTATATACTTGAACAAAGATGTCGCCCTCACGAAATAATGCTTGAGTAATTTAAAAATTTAAAATAAAATAATAATTTCGTTGTGGAGTTAATAGAAATGGGGAAATTTATTTTAACGTAAATATATATATTTATAGATGAATATATTAAAAACAAGGATCAAATATATTAGTCGATATAGAAGATAACTTCAAATAAGGAACTGTACCATGTGAAGTTAGTACCTTATTGTTGACATTGGCAATTAATCCACTCTACAACCTTTCCATTTCCGTTCCTTTTCTGTTCGTTCCTCCAAGTATTAGGGTTACGTTAGTAAATATGTCGTAAGTTTTTCTTTAAATATTAAATACATCTGCAATGTTGTACACATTTATTACTAATTAATTTAAACGCAATATCGGCTAGAATAATTCTACATTTTTATTTATTATTTCTAGATCCAAAGTATCCCGTGATACTCTTTATGAGTGCGTTAATGCTGTTCTGAACCATTCAAAAGAAACCAAGAAGCGCAAGTTTTTAGAAACCGTGGAAGTACAAATCGGTCTCAAGAATTATGACCCCCAAAAGGATAAACGTTTCAGCGGCACCGTCAAGTACGTAGACCTGACCAGATCCGTTTTTACACGGTTTCATATTACGTTATTAGTTTAACATGTAAAAACAGATCTCAAGTCAGGAAGTCGAGTTAATCGCTCGACGGACCTGCACCCAGGGTCTTAAAAAAACTGGGGAGATAATGTTTTTGTATTATCGACCAATTTGTTAATTATTAAGGTGCTATGGATTTTTGCGTATGTGGTGAGTTACAAATAAAAGATGTTAGATTTAGTAAACAAACAGTTATTATTAGTAAAGTTCGCCATTTTTTATGTGCTTCACGCAATTAGCAGAGAGTAGATAGGCTCGTGTATCTAATTAAAATAGGTTTGTACTGCCTACTAATTTCTCCAAGAATCAACAAAACATGAGTCTAGTCCACGTTAATTTGGTGAACACATAGAACTTATACTATTATTAGCTTAGATTTTATTGGAAATTATTTGTCTTGTAGACTAAAGCATATCCCTCGTCCAAAGATGCAAGTATGCGTCTTGGGTGATCAGCAACATTGTGACGAAGCTAAGGCTAACAGCGTTCCATATATGGATGTTGAAGCATTAAAAAAATTAAACAAAAACAAGAAGCTAGTTAAAAAGTTGGCAAAGAAATATGATGCTTTTCTGGCCTCCGAAGCTTTGATTAAGCAGATTCCACGTTTGTTAGGACCTGGTTTGAACAAGGCTGGTAAATTCCCTGGTTTACTCTCCCACCAAGAATCGATGATCCAGAAAATCGATGAAGTTAAGGCTACAATTAAATTCCAAATGAAAAAGGTAAATATTTTTTAGTGTTACTCGGGATTTGCACCATTACCAAGCCAACAACGAAATTATTCAATGTTTAGGTTGTATGGAAGAATGGTGCTAAATTATACGTGTAACAGTTAATAACTACCATTTGTACATTCTTTTACAATATACTTGTGGATTTAATGACTGCTAACATTTATTTATTGGCTTGATTGATTTTTGTAATTCATAATTTTGTTTTTGTTTAGGTACTTTGTCTGTCGGTTGCTGTGGGACACGTGGACATGACGCCAGATGAACTTGTTCAAAACATCCATTTGTCCATCAACTTCTTAGTTTCACTGTTGAAGAAACATTGGCAAAATGTTAGGTCTCTCCATGTGAAGTCATCTATGGGACCACCACAGAGATTGTATTAATAGAATGACTTACGTATTGTACGTATTTTGTTAATAAATGAAACATAAAGAAAACAAATTGGATTTACTTATTTTTGGATATCGCTAACAAAAATATATTTCAAACAAGAATTTTGGTGTAAAATTTAGTAGAAATATCGCCTTAAATCTTAACATAAATATAGAATACGTATTATGTTCTGTGAAAATAAGCCTTGTGGAGGTAGTATATTAAATTAGCTTCAGGAGGATTACTTATTATTCTAGAATATGGGGGTCACCGCTTGTTTAGCAATGTTCTTTTTTTTTTAGGTTTATTAACGATTAATCTGATTTAAATCAAGTGCTACGGGAAACATCAAAATTACTATTTTCATTTAATAACTCTAATCCAAAATATTCCATAGTTTGTTCTCTTTTAAAATTAAAAATTGACATAAATTGTGTTCCCTGTTTCTTTTAAGTAAATTTACACAATTTTTTTAAATTTCGGGCTAAATGTTAATGTGAATGTTGCGCCATGCGGGCAAGCTCTTCTTTTTCCAAGCGACTTATTCTGATTATGAAAAAACACGAAATATGTGGTTTAAACGTTAAACGCAAATTGTTTTTTATTTAATCTAGGAAACCGTGAATAACGTCACGATCACATGACCTTATCTTTTATTGATTCGCCATTTTTTAATTTTTTCGATGTTTTGAGTAATTTTTGCCCGATTAAAAAAAAAATTAGAATTTTGGAAGGAATGCCGCTTTTATAGCGCCATCAGAAATCATTTTTGTTTTATTTCCAAGCGACTTATTCGTGGTGAAATACGGAGTGTATGAAATGTGTCATTTAAGGTTATGTTCATTTTGTAACAATATTTAACCGGCAACATAATTTGTATTTTATTTAGTCAGAAGCTCGAACTAAACTGTTAATGGTGTCGCACAATTTTCACTTATTGAATTTGCAACGAGTGAGTTCAAATTTGAAATTCACTCTTTGTTATAAGTAAATTTTAAATAATCGCGATAAATGTTAAAGTAAACGTTGAATAATGATATTTAAAGCGGTTTTGGTTTAAAGTAGGGCTTGCGAGACCAGATTAATAATTGCTTTTAGTTAACCTGTTTCTAGGCATCCGTATGAGCAATTTCGCTAAATGCTCCTGCGTTCGTCATCTTGTATTAAGCAGTCCAACAACTCGAGAAATGACTTGGGGAAACAATACCCATTTTTTGTCGTTGTTATCTAAACCATAGGCATGTATCTCTTAGCACTAGAGGGTGCAAAGAAATCCATGCCTGAGCCATGTCTAGCTCGTCGTTTCAAAGGGAAGTGATTATTTTACTTAGAGGGGAACGCAGCAATAACACATAAATGCGAAATAATGCTCGACACATACTAACCAAAATTTTTCAAAGTAAAAAGCGTTACTTTAAAAAAATAAGAACTGGAGTTTTTATGTTATAGCGAAATACACAAATTGAGCAGCTACAGAAACGATACGTCAGCTGACAAACAAAGAACTTTCATCTAAAGTATATTTATTGTAGCGGCTGTAGAAACAATATTCCAAACAATTTGAGCATGTTGTAAAGCTGCTATGGTTGGCAGGTAGAGGTTTAGTAATGTAATAAATTATGAGTAGAGATAGCCAGTAGGCAACACGAATCCTTTCTTATAAAACGAATAGACACGAGTGGGTCTAGTCGCTGCAAAAAAGCTATGATTTCACTCACTTGTCATCTCTAGTGAGAGAATTCTTAGCGACTAGACAGACTCGTATTTTGTCGACCCTCGGGGCACCAGCAGGTCCCTCCCATGAGTCGAGTAAACACGAATCTGCTTACTTGCTGGGAAAGAAACGAAATAAAGTAGTAATAAAATAATATAAGGGATGGCAATATCGTATTCTGGAATGTATGTAATTTAATTAACTTCGATATTGATATTGCTTTTTTGTGTAGGCATTTGTTTGATATTTGATTATAATAGAGATGTTAATTGCAAAGGAAATTTTTAAGTATATCGGAGGAGTGTATCTTGCAATCAATTGCACTTGAAAATTACAAGTTTGTTTGAAAATTGAAAGCTCGCAACTGGTGTGATAAATTATAAATAGAGGTGTTCAGTAAAATATTATTTCTTTACAACAATTTGATACTGCTAAATAACAAAAAATAATGAATTATTACCAACGATTAAAAGAAGAACAATTAGAGCGAACGGGATTTAAGCCTTTATGGCGTTGAATAATAATAATTACTTATTTAAATTATCCATTAATGAGATATAATTTATCTTTTGTATTCGAATTATATAAATAATGATAACAAGGGACGTGGGGTACTATGACAAACGCTAAAGTATCGGTACACCCCGCACCGCACGAATTACTTGAATAGTTCGGAGCGATTCGATCACAATCGAATTCTTGAAATGATCGTTCCGAATTGAATAACTTGTGTGGTGGGTATCTTAGTGTTTTCAGATTATACATGTCCACCTAGTACGCCTAGTCCACCTCTTCAACCTTCATCAATACATCCTATACCCAGGCATCTTAGTTATTGAGGTAATTTAGGCAATTTGAGGTCTTTTTGAAATGCCTATGTTTCTTTAAGGTAATTGTTGATGTGTACTATGCGTCACAAAGAACGTATACAAATAATTTCCCGGCGAAAGACATACTTCCCGATGGGATGTCGGTTTTTCAGTTAATTTTGAAGGGATTTGCGTCGCAGTAGCGTTAACTTAGACGCGATTCTTCCTGTTCCGATGTTCTCTTTTGCAATCTCCTTTCTAAAAGTCCCCAACCTAGTTTTAAATTTGCGTCTCAAATATTTTTGTTGAATTTCAAAATATAGGGCATGACGCAATTTTTTTATTGATGCGAATCCCTTACACTTTTGAAACTTATAGAGTATGCAATGCTATTCAGAGAGATACGATCACCTGAAGACTTCAAATATAAATATATGTGCTTATAGCTGGCTAATATGTAAGAAAATATCGGAAACATTACTAAGAAGAAGCGCTAATATACCTTTTGTTGTAAAAAGTTTTGTTGTTTTGGTGTTTTGTTGTAAAAAAATTCAT